>CM031957.1:0-320000 GCA_018749465.1 Paracanthobrama guichenoti | reverse complement strand
TTATTTACAATACTATATTTATTAGTATTTTTAAACTAATTCAGTGTAATTTATGTACACACAATATGTAATGCAAATAGTGAATTGGAGCAATTGTGCCGTTATAAGTTAATAGTTATTTACATTTGGTCAAAAAAAACCTTTACATATCTGGACATCATGTCACGTTATAAACGCAACGGCATGGCTTATAATTCTCAATGAACCGTCCAATCCCTCAATCCTTATGCACAGGACCTGAACGCCTCCTCTGCGGAGTGTGTGTGGAGCGATTTGGGCGCTATCACTTTGAAACAGGCTCTTCAAAAAATGCTGAGGAAAGGAGAGAAGTGACGAGTAAGAATATAGTCACTATGATGAGAGAACAATGACAACAACCTTTGTAATGCCAAATCAACAATAGATAATTACAACAAATACGTTGCAGTAAATGTCTAGATTCTGCGAACATTTGTAAAAGTAATTATAGCTGCACATTACGTTTCACAGCCAACAGTGTGTTTCCATGGCAACAAGCCACTGACGTGACAGTGAAGGGGTGGCTCTCATCGAGCTGCACTGTCTTTGGTATCCCAGAATCCTCTTCTTTCCTTCCGAGTCGACCACGTGCCCCTTTACCCCAGGTGTACACTTCCCCCTCTGCCGAAAAAAGAGGGAGCGGAACATTTACTCGCAATTCTGAACACCATTTGTCTGAATAACATCTTTGTCAGTCTATTGCTCTGCATGTCAGATCCTGTGAGAATCATGAATGAACAAAGACAACATGAAACAATAAAGGTCTTCAGAGTCTTCTAAGCCTCTGGGACACAGTCGGGGTTACATGCTGACCTTTAGCCACATGTCACATTAATTAACCTACCTGCCCCCACTAGAGCACATTCTGTGACTGAAGAAATTAATGGCTTGATAGCAGCCTTGTCTGGGATGCATTGCCATTATTTTGAGCTGATGTAGTTCAGTTGTCCAGGTCAAATTTTATCCCAAACAATAACTAAATATTATATTATATTATATTATATTATATTATATTATATTATATTATATTATATTATATTATATTATATTATATTATATATTATTTAGGGCTGGGTATCGAGTTTAATACTTTTTAGGCATTGACCGAATTGCCTCGATACCATCGAGTCTTGCCGTTCGCCTCTAGTGAATATATATTTAAAAATAGTCAGGAGTTTTAAATTAATATTTAAACTGATAATAATATAATTAAAATGATTAAGGCATTCAAAATGTATATATTAGGATATTAAAATATAAACATATGAAAATGTATAATCATTAACTTTTATTATATGAATTATATTATTTGTGTCTGCTTTAGAGCTATTATATTTTACTTAGAGTTAGCAGAATGTCTAAAGTGGACCATTGAAATAAAGTGTAACCAAAAATAATTTTCAATGTAATTGTTTTTAAGTATGATATTAAAATGTCATCTAAAGTAAACTAAAAAGAATATAATCATTCCCACTCTCATTTCCCCATAATCATGACAGATATACTGAAATAGATCATATTAAATAGCCTAGATGTACCCGTTTCATTTTTTAGGCTTTTGCTTAATTTATTCTGTTATAAATAAAAACCAAAGCCATATAAAGAGGTTATTATCACCCATGCTGGTTTGGATGTAACACCATGTTTTACCATTAAACATTAAACCTGAATGGTTTCAAATAGCTTTTAAAGATTAGAGGTTTAAAAAAACATTTTATTGCAATTTTCTTCCCACTGTATTATGATAAAATTACTGTATTACAATAATTACAATAAACACTTATGAATCATGGGTGAAAAATCAGGATCATCACGTCTGTATCCTTTACAGTAAGCAGGAATATTTTGTGTATATAAATATATCACTACTAGTATATGTCATGTTTACCTGCTCCAATAGCCAAAGTGAACGCATCGCCACACGCGGCCATGGTGATTCCCTGCAGTCCTGAGACTTGATAGGGCACTCGACTGGTTCTGCGGGAACTGCAGCCAAGCTGCCCATGCTGGTTACTGCCGAAGGTGAAACACTGACCTTTCTCTGCATTTAGGGCACATAATCATAGTCTGTGAGTCGTCAGTCTAAATCAGAACAGCACATTGAGTTGTAATGTGAATGAAGTGCTCTGACCTGTGACTGCAACAGAATGTGCTGTGCCGATGTCAATATAAACAATCTTCTCAACATTTAGAGGAGCAGACTGGACGGGCTGGAACGCGTGGACCTCCTCCACCTGACAGTGAGATGAGGGCTCCTCTGTGCCTGAGACCTCATCCAAACCCAGCTTGTTAAATCTGCATTTAAGATGGTTATTAATTCATTTAAATATCACTTTTGCAACCCTCTGTGAAAAGAAGTGCACTTAATTGTATTGAATGTGCACTTATAGTGTACTTCAGTATAATAAAAAAATTTACTTGCAAATAATATAATATTTATCAAATAAAAGGCCATTTAAGCATACTTAAACAGTGCACTTTGGCCTGGTTTCACAGACAGGGCTTAGATTAAGCCAGGATTAGGCCTTCAATTAGGACATTTAAGTAGCTTTTATAAATGTGCCTTAGAAAAAAAAACATGACTGATGTGCATCTTGAGACAAAACAATGGCAGTGACATATTTTAAGATACATCCGTGCAAGTTGCTTTCAGTTAAGACGGCTCACACGTGCATTTGAGTCTGGGACTAGGTTTAAACCTGTGAGGCATTGATTTAAGTACACATTTTATAAAAGTGCACTTTATAATCATGTTTACTTATTTGATATTACATTTAAAGTTGAAACATTTTAAATGTTATAAACTGCAACTTCATCATTACAAATGTATAATGCAAATATATTACAGTACAAGTTTCAATAGAAATTACATTAAAGTATATTTTAGTTTGGCAAAAATGCCTTTCAGTACATTTGTCAGTCCACTATATTTTAAAGACAATAGAAGTAAATAATTATGAAATGACAAAAAAAGATATACTTAAGTGGGTCAAAAAAGCACTCTAAAATTCAGCTACTTGCTTTCAATACATTATAATTTAAACTATAATACATTTTTAATTAATTTCCATTAACATACAAGTGACAGAAAACATTACATTCATCTGGCACGTAAGCATTTTCTATTAAAGTATATTAAGTACTTTTTTTAAAGTGTGCTATAGTGTACTTCTTTTTCACAGGGCAGCGGGTTTATTCTGAAAATCTGGTAAGTCTGTAAAGGTCATGAAGAACGATTTTTAGCACTCAAGCACTTAAGTTTGATGGTGTGGCTGACCGGGTGTGACTGTTATTTAAAATATGGTCATTCTGTTGGTCATTTCCTGTGATGAAATGTCTTCATAATTCACAGTCTTTTCAAATGTTAAAGCAGGAATGAGGAGTGTTAACTCCCTAAACTGGTTTGGCAATCTGTGAAAAACTGCCTAACATAAGCAGAACGGCTAAGCAAGATATTCATGGAGATTTTTTAATTAAACTCATACCAGGTGTTAAAATATCCACTTTGAGGCTCATTAACCAGCAACATGTCAAAATGTAGACACATTTGGGAACCTGTGATGAAGCTTCGGTCAATTATGCTGCTTTCATGTCATGTTGGAATGACCATCTTTATGAGATGAGCGAACGTGATGTCATCCTTATTAATGGGAAATCTGGGTTTTCTGTGAGTCCTCTTTTTCTAAGATAATGACAATTAAAGAATTGTCAGTACCAAAGTTTTTTGGATTTAAATAAGAAAATGCTTGAGAGTCTGTGATTGGATCATTACTGCAGTGGTTATTATGTTTCTAGCATGCACCTCTTGATGGTAATAAATGTTGTGATGTTAGTTCCATCAAGAGGTGCGTCAATTTTTGGTCAAGATCTTGTATTGACAATGCAAGAGTTGAGCACTCTGTAAAGTCTCCTCCAGCGCATCCCAAAGACTTTCAATGAGTTTAAGGTCTGGACTCAGAGGTGCCTATTCATGTGTAAAAATGATTCTTCATGCTCCCTCCCAACCATTCTTTCACAGTCTGAGCCTGATGCATCTTCATATTGTCATCCTGTAATATGGCCATGATGTGTCTTCCTACATGGTTGTTTAAGAAATGAGAAGTTACATCAATTTTGGTTATCAATTATGCCAAACATAACATGCTAGAAACATAATAATCACCGACACCAATCACAGACTCATAAGCATTTGCCTATTTAAATCCAAACAGCAACGTATATATATATATACACATTATCGTTCAAAAGTTTGGGGTCAGTAAGATTTATTTATTTATTTTAATTAGTTTTATTCAGCAAAGATACAATAAACTGATCAAAAATGATAGTAAAGACATTTATAATGTTACAAAATGTTTTAAGTTTTCTATTTAAAATAAATGCTGTTCTTTTGAGCATTCTATTCATTAAAGAATAATGATAAAAACAAATTTCAACATTGATAGTAATAAGAAATGTTTCTAAATCAGCATAATATAATTATTTCTGAAGGATCATGTGACACTGAAGACTGGAGTAATGATGCTGAAAATTCAGCTTTGCATCACCGGAATATATTACATTTTAAAATATATTCAAATAGGAAACATTTATTTTACATTGCAATAATATTTTAAAAGTTTTGCTCTATTTATTATTAAATAAATGTAGCATTGGTGAAAATAAGAGACTTCTTTTAAAAAATGACTGACCCCAAACTTTTGAAGGGTAGAGTATTATATAAATGAAATAAATAAAATAAAATAAGGCAGTGGCTATTTGCGATAGATGATATTTACACTAAGTGAAAATAAAATTTTCTTAGTGATAGATGATATTTAAGTGCAAATAGCTGTAGATGCTATTTACTAAGTGAAAATAATTATATATTCTATTTACACCATGTAATAGCAGTTCTTTGCAATATGTGTAAATAGTAATTAGATGTTATTTATACTTTATTTTGACAGATACATACTATTTGCACCTCAGTATTGTTGTAAATTAATTGGACACAATAATAAAAGAGTGTAAATTATTATATTTATTAAAATTATTAAATGTACGCTGCCTTAACGGGACAAGAAAAGCCCTCCCTACACCTACCCAATAAATACTTGTATTATTATTAGACATTTCGTTAGGGACTTTATTTCCACTTTTAGAACATTTTCTTAATTTTTATTGAAAGTAAATGCCTTTCCGATGTGATATGTGATAGGAAAAGGGTGAAGAGCGAGCTCGGCTTTCCTGTAGCTCAAACAATAAGAGTGTGGCGCTAGCAACACCAAGGTCATGGGTTCGATTCCCAAGGAAAGCAAGAACTGACAAAATGTAAAAAATGTGTACCTTGAATACAATGTAAGTCGCTTTGGATAAAAGCGTCTGCCAAATGTATAAATGTAAATGCAAAAGGCAGATTCGAACCCGAGTCGATCGTGTCAAAACCAAGATCCTTGAGCCTTACATTTTACTGACTACGCCACTAAAGAGAAACTGAAATATGCATGTCTTTTTTTAATCTTGTTTGGCCTAACCAGGCATTGTTAGGTGGAACTAGTGCAAATAGCACTTGCCAACAAGGCACGCTATTTGCACTTCGTCTAAATAGACACTCTGATAAAGGCAAACCATCCAACCAAAATCCCTTGAACACACATTACATCATAACTCCAGTTTTCCCAATGTAACATAATATGTGTTTTACCAAAGTAATATGATATTTTTCATACAGTTTTTTGTACATAATGAACTGTGAGAAGAAGACATATTGAGTACCTGTTGTTCCCACAGGCCAGGATCTGGTGCTGTGTGCTGATGATCATGGAGCAGTCCACCCCACACAGCACACGCTGTGCTTCAAAATCAGCTGGCAAACTCACCTGCTGCGGAGAGTTGTGGCAGTCTTGAGTGGCCAAACCAAGCCGGCCTGTCAAACAGAGAGATCATTCAGAGTGAGTGTGACAGACAGAGAGAACGAGAGGGAGAAGAGAATGATGGCACACAAAATGCCAAGACTGCCTGGAGGCGCTGCTGCTGCTGTCTGCAAGAGTACAAAGAGAAACCAAAAGAAACAAAGTATTCAAGTGACAAGTGATGTTGCTCATTTACCGTTGTCTCCTCGCCCCCAGGAGAAAACCTCTCGCTCATTGGTCACTGCCAGAACGTGGGATGCTCCACAAGACACTTGGACCAGCTCATAACCCAGAAGGGCCTCTACTATCTTGGGCTGAATACAAAGACAGGAACATGAAGAAGTATGAGTATGATTAACACAAGATTTTCCCATTTTGTGAAGAAAATGCAAGAGGTGTTTGTTAGATGTTTTCCTGGGTCGACATATGTTGTTGATCCTGGAACACCATTCCTGTCTGAGAAAGTAGTCCTAACCATATCCATACACCTAAACCTAACTCTACCCATAACTTATCCCTAAAATCAGAGGGAAATTACAGGTGAATAACACTGATGCTTTAAGCCTAAACTTGACATAAACTGTAAACTTGTCCCTCAAATCTGATTGGTTGATTGGAATGTTGTTCCAAGATCAACAAAGATGTTGATCCAAGAACATACTGCGTGTTCCCCTTGGTGAAATCAGGTTCTGCATGCAGCACACCATCATGTTGCTATACGGTATATGTGGGTGGTTTCCAAGGTGTTGCTATGCAGTTGCTAAGGTGTTTTTAGCACATTGCTATGCAGTTGCTAGGGTGTTCTGGTTGGTTGCTAGGGTATTGCTAGGTGGTTGCTTACTGGCCCAAGTCTCTATCACCAACCGAGGCAGGATTTTTTTCCGATCGCAGTTTTGGGCCAGTACTTCTCTGCCATTGTTTTCACTTTTCTTATTTTAGTAGTTTTACATTCATTATTATTTATTTAGATTTTAATACTAATATGTCATTTGTTTATTTAATAAATTTTTACACATATAAATGGCAATTTCATCAAAAGATTAATTGCAACTAATTTGCAAATAATAGCTGTAAATTATAGTTATTATAACTTATTGGTTTTTTTAAGTATTATATACATTTTAGTTTTTAATTATAATTTTCTTTTTTCAGTTTTCATTTTAATTGTAGGTTTTAGTAATTTGTAGTACATTATGTGCTTTTGGTTGTTGTTGTTTGTCTTTAAATATTTCTATTAGCTTAGCTTATTAGCTTAGTTTTAGATTTCCATCTAATATTCATATTTTTATTTCAGCCTTATTTCAATGAACAAAAAAAAAAACTTTTTTTTTTTTTTTTTTACAGTTTTAGTTTTACCTAAAGGTCAAACCTTAAGGTTAGTTTGTTTAAATCCTTAGCTTGCCTGAGAAAGCATCTCTAAATATACCACTGCAAAAACAAAAACAAAAAAAAACAATCATCTAAATCTACCTGTGTCACATCGTTGAAGTTCCCATGTCCAAGACAACCATTGCTTCCACTTCCAAACGTCATGATTATACCTCTGTCTGCAAAACCCAAAGCACATTGAGCAGATTATAGTTGCTCTTGCAGATAAACAAAGAATTAAACAACAATTGTTTCTCTGTCAGTGCAAACTGCTGCACAAGAAGAGCAACTGAGCTGGAAGTCAGACCCTTTAATCCTCTATATCTGCTGGGGACTAATGATTCCCCTGCAGAGACGAATGGTTAGGCTACAGCATATCCTTTACTCTAGAGCAGACAAAACACTGCTGTGCTACAATGCCAGAGGACAAGAGATTAGCTTTTGCAGTGTGAACAAATGCTGCTTAATGAGCTCTGTAGGAAGGATAGTAAAAAGGGGTAAATAAAATCCCTCTTTCTTCATTGTATCGTAAACATTTAAATCACTTTGTGCTTAATTTTGCAGAGATAGACTTAAAGTCATGTCCACTTTGCAGCTTCAGGCCAAGAATGGACATGTCAAGTGACTAAACTTTGTTTGTTTTGGTGGTATGTGTCGTTAGGGGCAGATGATTCTGAAATCGATGATGCCACAACCCAGATCTGCATGATTAATCATTAAAAGATCGCGATCTCGATTCAAACACCTACGTGATCTCATTCCTAAATGACAGCGATTCGGCTATGTCCATAGACCTTATTCACAGCAGTGCCATCTTTGATTTTTAACGGGAATGAAGGCGAGGTAGTGAGGGATACATCGCTTCAGTGGGTTGTACTATCATTTAATGTGTTTTTGGATTGTTCTGCTGATGAAAATATCTTTCCAATACATTTCAGTAGACAAAAAAACTACAGGCAACATGAGCTGTGGAAAATTATAAGTGATCTAGGAGCTTTATACAGCTTTTTACAGTGGATGCCATTTAAAACATAGTAAGTTCATCCCTCACAGCCCTGGTTTCATACCTGCCATGGCACTGCTCTGAATAAGGTCTATTAAACCTTTAACAAAAATCACACCAGAACATTCAAATCTCCGTTGGCACTGCCACTGCCAGAGATTAGTTCAAATACACTGATTCATCCAGTAAGGAAACAACAAGTGAAGTGTTTATGAGTGAGTCATTCAATCATTAATTCATCTAAATTAAGCAATTCAATTTTAATAAATGACATGTTATTTTGTTTGGTTGTCTCTTGTCTGTTCAGAATCGTGGGATAATCATGATTTAAAAAAAAAATGTGATTCTCCATTTATTCAGAATCGTGCAGCTCTACCACAACAATCGCCTGAGACCTGCTTGGAAAATTCTGGATTGTTAGAAGAAGCATACCTGTTAGGCAGGTGGTGAAGAGATCACCACATGAGACAGATTTGATCGTGACACCAGACTGTCCCTCCAGGAAGCGGGAGATAAACTGGGGCTGCATCTGCTCAACAGCACCGGGCAGAGTGGGCTCACCGGATCCAACCAACGGGGCCTGGCATAGAGTCAAGCCGAAATAAAAATCGAAAACGGAAATAAAATATGATTGATTCTCAATTAAGACGAAGAAAAATTATCATCTCACCTCCCATGTGATGAGCCTCCCAGATTTGGTGATGCCCATCTTCTGTGTGCGGCCCAGGGACACTTGTATAACCTCTGTGTTTAACATGGGCAGACGCAGAGGAGAGGAAATGCCACTGCCCCAGGTGTACACAGAAGATAAAGGCAATGGGTGCATCATCTTTGTTGAAGTTAGACTGGACAGTCCACCTAGTAGATGAATTGGAACAAATGGCACCAGAAAATCCTCATGGAGACAGCCAAACCAACAGCGCTAAATGAAAGGTTGCTATGAATATTAAAGAAAAGAACATCCCACCTCTGGTTCTGTTGCTGACGCGTCCACCAGGTCTTCCATGAGTGTGTACAGTAGAAAGTGGCTTTTCTATTCTAAAAGGATAATCATTTAATTAAATAAGAAAGTGCAGCAAACCTATAAATGTATATAGTACAACTTATCCATTCAGTAGCCAAACAAAGTACAGTAGTGCATTTACTTAACATGTACAATTAAATGTGGTATAAAAATGATCAAATAAAATAAAGTTAGTGAACAAACAAAATGCATTTACAATACTTAACATAAATAAAATAAAGTGAAAATAAATCAAATAAAAAAGTTATAAAAGAAAATTAAATAATAATAAAAAAATGCATTTACAAGACTTAACGTACAATTAAATGTGGTACAAAATAAATAATAAATAAAATAAATTTAGTGGACAAACAAAATACATTTACAATACTTAACACAAAGTACTATTAATTTCAGTAAAAAAAAATAATAATAATAATAATAAAATAAAATAATAAACAGTGGAAAAACAAAATGCATTTACAATCCTTAACACAAGTTAAAAACTACTATTAAATGCAAAAAGGGAAAATAAATAAAAGAAAAAGTTATAAAAGAAAATTAAATAAAATTTTAAAAAAATGTGGACAAACAAAATGCATTTACAATACTTAATACTTAACACAAGTCAAAAAATTTTCTATTAAAATTATGTACAAAAATAAATAAATAAATAATAAAATTAGTGGACAAACAAAATGCATTTACAATACTTAACACAAGTTCAAATCAGTACTATTAAATGCAGTACAATAGAAAAATAAACAAATAAAAAAATAAAATAAAAAAGTGAAATAAAATAAAATAAATATACCTGCATGCATTTTGACGTTGCCTATGTCAGTGAAAAGATTGAGCAATGGCCTAATGCAGATGGGATGAGCCATTATCTCATTGAGCTGGGGCCTTTTGGATGGGTCCAGATTCAGCATGTTGAGGATTAGTTGTCTCAACTCTGGGCTGTAACGATCTGAAATGGGGGCAAATGTGCCACTCATGATCTTCAGCACCAAGGCTGGCAGGTTCTGAAAACAGAGAAGTTGCTTAGCTTGTCATTCAACGCTATTGTAATTTGTGATGTTCAGATTCTTGAAAAATCAAGACAACCAGAAAATAAGAAAATATATCTTACCGCTGCCTCAAAAGCTCTCTTGAGACTAGCAAGCTCGTAAAGCACACAGCCCAGGGCCCAAATGTCACTCTTCTGGTTGTATGGCTTTCCTTCACAAAGTTCTGGAGAGATATAACACGGTGTCCCCACAACCTGTCACGAGAAGGACAATCCGGACTGTAACTAAATCGCATGCTGTCAAACTCAAATCAAATATTGGTACTTACAGTATAAGCTTTGCTCTTGCTGACAAGAATTTTCGAGATTCCAAAGTCTCCTACTTTGACTATCATCTGGTGCTTGTCTAGGAGTATGTTCTGGGTTTTGAGGTCCCGGTGAAGGATGAGCTTATTGTGCACATGATAAAGGGCCAGTAAGATCTGAACAAAGAAATGTAATATTGTATCCTCATCTAACAAGGAGTTGCAGCGTTTCTGTATGTAATCAGCCAGGGTTCCACCTAAGATAATCATAAAGAGACAAATGATTACAGATCCTGAGGTTATCGAACCATCATTTAAAATGCTTATTATATTACCTATTTTATTATATTTTGCATATAGAAAATTATTGACCATCATATTTTTGAGAAACTCAAAACTGTAACATTACTGTCATGATTACACTTTTTTGTAAGGAATACAGATACAATTATAATCATTTGTAATTATTTTTTGCATTAAATTAATAAATATTATGAATTTTGTCCCAGAGACTATCAAAAAGTGGGTGAAGAAAGTGTATGCCTGGAGCGTATTCCATTGCGATCATTAGCGCCTTGTCCTCGAGGAAGTTTTCATAATACTCAATTATGTTGGGGTGGCTGAGTAACTTGAGGACTTGGCATTCATTCTGAGCCGCGAGACGTTCATCACGGGTCATCTGCTCAACAGGGATTTCCTTCAAGATCACCAGCGCGCCATCAGTGCGTCTGCGGCAAAGGTGCACTATCCTGCATTAGATAAAAAGTCAGGATACAGTGTGGATTTGTTACATTCACAGAAAAATGCCAAGTTTAACACTATTAGCACATAATACATTATTAAAATTAGCACAAACAAAATACATTCACAATACAGTGCTATTAAAAACAGTACAAAAATATATAAAATATATAAAATACTGAAGAAAGAAGAATGCACTGACAAGCATTTTTGGTAAACTACAATATACTTTAACGTCATTTCTATTTAAACTTATGTTGTGTATTTAAAAATATTTGTAATGATGAAGTTAGAACTTAGCGTTACACTTTATTTTAAGTTGACCTTGTTACAGTGTAATTACACAAATAAGTACTGAGTCATATTAATTAACTGCATGTACTTACTATATGGTTACGGTGTAAGGGATAAGGTTTGGTTTAGGTGTCGTTGCTTGTAATTATGCATCATTTACTGTTATTACCATAGTAAGTGCATGTAAATTCAATAACTATGTGAACTTAAATGAAAGTGTCAACGAATTTAGTTAAGTTGAAATGTAAAAACACAGTTAAAGATGCAGTCAGGTAATTTACATGTGCTTTAGTATTTTAGTAAACACATCAAAATAAGTGAACATATTTAAAGCATGACAAATGTTTATTACAACATAATTATTTAAAATGTACTTCACAGTAGGCTGCAACTGTAAAATATGACATTATTACTATTCAGTTTGTTAGGAAACATGAATGAATGTGCACGTGTTCTCCCATATGTTTTTTTTTTTTTTTTAGAAACTGAATTTTGAGTAGGCTACAATTTCCACACAACTTAGCCAATAAGTGAGAAAGTGTAATTTCTCAGTAATTTTACATCATGTTTGCTACTGGACATTCCCGTTATGTTTCCAAATTACAATAGTAATTCCAATAGGAGCGCTGTAAACATTCCAGGGGGATTTAAAACGAGTAGGGCGAGCTACTCCTTGCTCAACAGCTCTTTTTTCCTTTTGAAAGGGAAAGTGTCGAAATCTTTTCCAAACTGTTAATGCCCCTGTAACTCGTTGAAAGGGGTGATAATGGCTCTGCATCTGTACTGATGGAATGCGGAAACGCGAGAAAGGGATGCGCTGTATATTCCGCTTCTTCGCCGGAGTTTCTCAAGCAAACCTTCAAGCGAGTTCACAGCGTAAAATAATATATTTGCCAAGCAAGTAGTACAGACAGACGAGTACACGTCACTAAAACCATTTCGCGAACTAATATCGCGCTGGTTGTTTTATTTACCCGAATGCTCCTCTGCCGACCACTTTAATCTTCTCGTACTTCTCCATGTTTTCTGGATTCTAAACGCGCCCCGTCACTATAGGCAACACTTCCTGTCCCCCTACAGAGTTCTGGAGGGGACAAAATACCGCAAATGAACAGGGGGAACTGACCTGAAACCATCATTTTGTCAAGGGTTATGCTAACCAAGGATGTGTCGAATCATTAAATGCTAATGAAACAACTACTGAAAACCTCATATTAAAGTTAGCTTTTCTACAGCTGACAGAGTGGACACTGACAGAAAATGTCTTATTTGTGACGTTTGTGTTCAGTTATTACCCAGCTAACAAAAAATTGTCTTAAGAAAGGTTTTGCTAGTAGGGTTTTATGGGAACATCTGAAGAAAAGTCCAACTAAACTAACATCCCAACTAAAATGTTTCAGAAAAACGTTCTATATCTAAATTTTTGTGCACTAGTGTTTTGATAACATTATTACATTTACATTTATTAGCGGGCACTTTTATCCTAAGCGAATTACAATTGAGGGATAATACAACAACGTCTTAAAGGGATAGTTCACGCAAAAATGAAAATTCTGTTTTGGCTACTCACCTTCAAGTTGCTCCAAACCTGCATGAGGTTCTTTCTTCTGTTGAACACAAAATACGATATTTGAAGAATGTTGGTAACCAGACAGTTGACGGTAGCCATTGATTTCCACAGGAAAATAATGGACCGTCAACTGTCTGGTTACCAACATTCTTCAATATTTGTGTTCAACAGAAGAAAGAATATAAGAAAACTATCCCTTTCAAGAGGCAATAAACATGAGAAGTGCTTGTAGTCTCAGCCATCGCTCAGGGCTACGTCTCCCAAAAGCATTGTGAGCCAAGCTGATGGTGAAGAACATTGGTGGCAATGGTCTTCATGATCAACTTGGGCTTGTGATGCTTTTGGGAGATGTAGCCCAGGATAAGCTAGGAAGGATTAAGAAATAGTGAGACAAAGGAATATAGTAAAGTAGATAGCGAAATTGATTTATTTTTTTTAGCAGGCTGCAGTTAAGTGCTCACGAAAAGACGAGTTTTCAGCTGGTTCTTGAAAATTGTTAGGGATTCGGCTGTCCGGATAGGGTTGGGAAGATCCTTCCACCAGAAAGGTTCACTGAACGAAAACGTTCTTGAGAATGATTTTGTGCCTCTCTGTGATGGTACCACGAGGTGCAGCTGGTCTATTAAAGACCAGATAACATTTAACAAACGTTATGTAAACATTAATTGAGATAACTTTGAGAGAACCTTGCCAGAACATTAGGGAAGTTCTGAGAACATTCCATCCCTGTTAGCTGGGTAGCAATCAGGCTTTGATGCTGAATAAACAATTCTGAAGGCTGTGCCTAAAAGCCAACACTGTGTCTATTCACCAGATGCGACTGTTGTCGCATCGCACCACAACACACTGTCAAAGCGACCATTGCAAATTAATTTTTTCTTCGCATCAGAATAGCTCAAGTGCTTGGAGTATTTTTTTCAGATATAGAACGGTGCAAATTTGTAGTTTGAAAGATTGAATGGTGCAAGTTCTGTCAGTAACTTCTTCCATCAGCACCTACACAATTAACCAGACTTCATGTTATTGACCTATTCAGACCAGATCTTTAAAGGGGGTTGAATCACACATTCTTTTCAACACCACATAATACAGGTAAAACGACCAGTGGACTGAAGTTTAGACTGCCTTACTATTATGGTGTCACTTGATTCTCAATAAGAAGATTGCTCACTGGTGATTCGACGGCCTGCAGCTGAGATAGCGTGTTCACAAAATGTTTGGCTTATCTTTATGGTAACCTCATGACCTTTTTGGCCATAGGAAGTGGTTAAGATTGGCAATTGTTTGCAAAATAAATGTTTCCTCACAATATCATATTGTTCTTTTGCAGAAACTTTTTATTAATTTTGTAATATTTATTTTACATTTTTATGGAGGAGAATTCAGCCAAACATTTAAATTCTGGTTACTAAATGTCGTTGTAATCCGATGAAGAGAGATATTTATAAATATTCATGTCTAGGCTGCTCTTTTTCCATACATTGAAAGGGAATAGCAAAAAAAAAATAAATAAATAAATATATATATATATATATATATATATATATATATATATATATATATATATATATATTTTTATATATATATATAAATATATAATAAATTATATATATATATATAATTTCACAAATTTCATCGTCTGTTCATACTGGCAAAGTTCTAAAATAAAAACACATATTAACCCAAGATTAAGCTCTTTATTTCAAATGATATTTTGAAATGATCCAGGAGCAATACTGTGAAGAATTATAATAGTTATGAATATGTTAAAAAGAATTAAACAATGCCTGTGAGAATGAGTTTCGGCAGTGTCCTTTCACCTCATATTGTTCTCTTTAATTACAAAGAGTGTTCCGGTGAGAATGCTGAACATTCCTGACCACTGACTGTCACATTCTGAGACATTAAACATTTCAAACTTGGATTACAGTGTGCTTTATGGGATGAACCAAATATGCAACCAAGCTGGATCTAGAAAAGTAAAATCATAGTTTCAAAACAGTGAGGACAGCAATAAAATAGGTTTCAGCCTAAGGTTCTTTTGTTTAGACAGTTCATAATTTTGCTGTATTATATGACCCAAATCTCCTTAAGATATCCATGTCATACAAATAATCTTAGGTTGCGCATAACTGACCTGAAAACTGACCTGAATGATTGCATGGAGGAGGGCTAGAAAATACACTGACTGACCGCTGTGAAGCAACCTTGGAGGTTTATGCTGTCCTGTCATGCAAATTACTGGTTAATTTCCCTGAGAATTTCTGCAGTATCAGTCCTGAGCAATATCTCAGTTCTCACGCTTTAGTGAGAATATTACAAAATTCAAAGCATGTAAGTTTGCTTAAACAGTGACCATACGTAATTTAATGCTAAGCTGAATACACTGAATTAACGCCATCATTCTGAATACAATGTACAAATCTTTATTAAACATTTCAACTGGTCATATTAATTATTAATCTGAATACATTAGCATGTAGTGTGGATTTTCATCTTTGATGAAACAGAATTATTCATAAACACGGCAGTGGTAAAACTAAACAGATCAGACTGTGGTTTGAAGCAGAAAAAGGTTTGAAAGGTGAAAAGTTCACACAGTGACCTTTTCAAATCCGCCGAGGCCTGACACTGGAAGTGTATTTTTATATGCTGGATGTCTTGACATTTGAATATTCAATTATTATTTAAATATGTCATCTTCAGTCCTCCACACTCAGCATTAGAAACTGAACAACAGTAGAAACTGCACATGTAAGTGACTAAATAACGAAATGGTTATGTTTGGAAGAAAAAGAGGAAATTAACCTGAAAAAGATCCATTATTGCCGAGTCATGATTAATAGCCTATTGCAACACAAACTCTGACCTGATATTTCATAACACAGACATCAAATCCCATAGGCTGAAGAAGGAACTATGAAGTCACTGAGAATATTTCACACAGATTTTTCGATAACTGAGTCTCATCAAATCAGCAGGTGTGAGAACAGATGGCTGACATTTCCTCAAGTTCACTTTATGTTGATTACCCAACATCCTTTATTCAGCTCAAACTAACCTTGAGATTTGTTAAAAGACTAGGGTTTGGAACACCTACGCATACAGACTGCTCTATACATTGACAAAGAATCGAAGAATTACATGGAAAGGATCTGACACAACAAAGAGAACGTAATATCTGATATTCTTTCACCACGTTGTAACCATAGACCAAAAAAAATTGTTACCGGTAACGAGAGCCCTACCCGTACCAAGACATTTTTGTCTGTGTATGTGCTGCCCTCTTGTGGCTGATGGCAAAAAAGTTTTTTCTCTTACAAGTGAAATAAATTAATTTCAGCGTATTAACTCTACACAAGATTACAGAATGATATTGATTGTTAAATTTAAATTAATGTTTATGCTAAACTTTTATTTAAAAAAGTTGCTTTTTGCATTTCACTTAAACTTATTGGACTGCTCTTGCACGTAATTGCATTTTGAAATTATGTAAATTAATATGTTGACAACACAACGGGTTAAAGTTTATGTTGCCTGAGGTCAACACTGCAGTATAGGGGTTAACAAGATAACAAAAGCAGCGACTCTGGTGGGACTCGAACCCACAACCTTTGAATGGCCTCATTCAATCTAGAAGTCCAATGCGCTATCCATTGCGCCACAGAGCCGGACCCCTCACTTCTTTGAGCCACGTAATGGTTTTTCTCCGGGCTTTAGCATGTCCAGCACTGAGTTTGCATGCTTTGTAGGCGGGAATGACAGGTCCTCGGGTCCCCGCAAAACAATATGATCTGTCTGCAATACCCGAGGCTGCACTTTTAAAACCGCCGCAGATTCAGGATTGCATTTCTGTTTTTTTTTTTTTTTGGTGACAGCGCCATATAACCAACAGTAATCCAAAAGAGGAGACCTGATTCAAACTTTTTTTCCACCTTATTTTTAACATAACAGCAGACACGGCCATTTCAAACATAAATTAGTTTAAATATTTTGACAGGGTTACCAACGGGTAGGTTTACGGCTAGGGGTTTATATAGGACAATATATAAATTAAACTTGATTAAACAACTAAATCGTTGCTAGGGTCCTAACTGCGGTCCTGAAAATGCAGACTACTCTGAACAATGGAAGCTCGGTTCAAAATGCAGTAATCCCACAGTCTAAGGCCTGGAATACGGTATCCACAGGAGAACTGTTCGGCTGTAATGGATTGCAACACGTAGCTATTGTTTCGCGATTATTTTTCGTTCAGAGAAAAGCGCACATTTTTATAAGGCACCGCTGGGATTCGAACCCAGGATCTCCTGTTTACTAGACAGGCGCTTTAACCAACTAAGCCACGGCGCCGACCCATACGGGAGCTTTAAGAGGGGAGCTCCTCAAAACCTTGAGAGGTGACTATGGATTATGGGCTATTGAGTGTTTGAGAACTGAATAGAGGTACTTGAACAGTTGAACACTCATTTTTGGGTGGACTGTCCCTTTAAAAGATCCTTTTAAAGCCTTTTTTTCACTCCACACATTTGCATTAACTGGACCAGATCTTGATTTGAAAAGCAACACTGACAAACAAAGTTATTTTTAATACAAAGTTATAAGGAGATGAAAGTAGGCTACATATTTTACCTGATGGTAACGCTGGAGGTTTTGGGGGAATTTCTCTAACAAAAACAACATAAGCTGCAGCTTATACTTCCAACATTCATTCTAATCACATAGGTTACATGTTACCTCTATTCTATAAGTTCCTTTCCTTTGCAAAGCTGAACAACGATTACATAAAGGCAATATGTAATTTCCACTGCTAGAGGTTGCTTATTCAAAACTAAGGCGTAGCTTGATGATGCATTGATTTCACAGAATCATGGGAGTTGTTGTCTTCACCTCTACAGTTGGTGGAAAAGAATCCGATGGGACTTAGGCGGAAATCATATTCATGATTTGCATCTCGCGCTCCGCTCCGCCCCGCATCGCGGGTATAAAGCGGAAGAAAAATGCAGCGCACGTTTGTTTTTCACTGAGGAGCTGAACTAGTGACTCGGCCTGCAGTGATGGTACAACAACTGTGGCGACGGGATGTACGTCTCTGTTCCCTCCTTAAGGGAACAAGGGTTACCATACATAACCGAGATGTTCCCTTTCAGTCGGTACGTCGAATGTCACAGAAGAATTGGGATCCCTTTGGAACACGCCACAGTTACTACCACTTCCAGCGCCCTGCAAGAGCCCCTCAGACGCTGTCTGTTCCGGGTGGGGAAATTCACGCAGGGAGAGTCACTGCTGCTGTTCCGCAAGACCCACTCAGCAGACTATTGGATAACGCTGGGAAAACGTGCCCCGGGGGGCCGCTGCGAAAGCCACATCATGCCCGGAGGGAGTTCCCATGTGGAGAATACACGTATGGACTGCCCGTGGGCAGTGCAACATACGGAAGTCCCAGGGGTGGCCCCGGCCATTTTAGGCGGGGGAACAACACCACTCTGAGACGGAAGGACACAGGCTCGCCGTAGAAAGCCGTGGAGAATACACATATGGGACCGCCGGGTGAACTGAATCGCGTAGCCGAGTCTGATGGTATGGATGAGCCAGCGAGATGGGCTGGGAAGTGCTAGCCAGGCTCCCAGGAACCGTGCAAGAGAGACCAACAGATGTGCCCGCAGCGGGGCAGCGCAGTGACATGCAGGGACCCAACACGGACGGCATGGTAGCGGCCCGAAGTGGGGTCTGAGTGTGCTGTGCAACACTTCTCTGCTTCTGCTGAGGGGGCGCGCGAGAGTGGGGAGGCCGCTTGTGTGCGTCCCAAACACAGCCGGCACCCCCTGCTGGTGATTGGAGAGGCGCCTGAGGGTGACAAGGCATGGTAGCATCGAACACCGCCAAGCGTGCTCTCTTGGAACCCAGAGATTTTGGAAACTGCTCTTTTATTGATAATTTGGGTTCAAGAGAATGACAAAGAATTCTCCCTCCGGGGGAGGGAGTGGTGCTGCAGCCATCTCCCGAAGAGCAGTGGCAGCAGTGGAGCAGTCTCTTCTATTTCTGGGTGGCCCGTCTCAGGGTCTCTTACGACGGCGCTTGCCACCTGGCTTGGAAGTGGCCTGAGCGGGCTGGACGTCCTTCCCATGGCCGGCTCCACGCCGACGCCTGGGTGGAGACTGCTGCTGGGCTGGGACGGGAGCGGCGATGAGCAGGCGGAGGTGCTGCTGCCGGCAGCGGGGTGGAGGCAGCAGCTGGCCGCCGGGGCAGGATGTGCTTGATGGCCTCTATCTGCTATTGGGCGACCGAGAACTACTGGGCAAAGCTCTCGACAGCGTCGCCGAACAACCCGGCCGGGGAGATGAGGGAGTCCAGGAACCGATATTTATCGGTCTCCCTCATGTCGGCCAGATTGAGCCAGAGATGCCGTTCCTGGACCACCAGAGTGGACATCGCCTGTCCAATGGAACGGGCGGTGATTTTCGTTGCTTGGAGGACGAGGTCCGTCACCGTCTGGAGCTCCCGGAGGTACTCTGGGCCAGGGCTACCCTCATGCATGTCCATGAGTGCCTGGGCCTGGTGCACCTGGAGCAACGCCATGGCATGCAAGGCGGACGCAGCCTGGCCACAAGACCTGTAAGCCTTCGCAGTCAGACTGGAAGAGAACTTACAGGCCTTGGACAGGAGACGTGGGTCATCGCGCCAGTTGGACACAGTTGCATCGAGACAGCCCGCTCCACCGGCGGGATCCCCACGTACCCACTGGCTTGCCCGGCATCAAGGGTAGTAAGGAGGGATGAGCCACTGGGTCAGTTTCTGGCACTAAAGGGTGTCATCCATGACCTGGTGAGCTCTTCATGCACCTCCGTGAAGAAAGGCACTGGGGCGGGATGCTGAGAACCAGCGCGAGCTACCCCGAGAAACCAATCATCCAACCTAGGCGGCCCAGGAAAGCATAGCCGTCAACTCGGGGTCCGACTCGACAGCTGCCACTCTCCCAGAGGGAGGCAGTGCAGCCGAATCTTCATCCTCCGAGGACTGGAACTCCCCCTCTCCGATGCAGCGATCAACATCTGCTCATCTGCCGGAGCCCCGAGGGTCATCACTGGACACCCATGGGAGGGGCCAGCGGGTCCACCCAGAAGCTCTACCGGTAGCGACGCTTGTGAGGGATTAGGGGCCTGCGGAGGTTGGCTCGGCGGGTTTGCCCTAAACGTGATCCTCAGGTCACCCCAGCCATTCGTCAAAGTAGATCTATTCTGAGGAATAGAGCTAGATCGAGGCATGGGTAGGAGGACTCCACCTTCCCGGTGGTAGGCGAGACTCGACCTAAGCTCCACGATAGTCATGTTCCCGCAATGAAAACATGAACTATCCACAAAAGCCGCCTCAGCGTGCTGAATGCCCAGGCACATGATACAGCGATTGTGACCGTCAGTGGGCGACAGGGAACGACTGCATCCAGAAACGCATGGGTGGAATGACATCTTGAAAAAGACGCAGTGTCACACGCGTGTTGCTCTTTTTGTGAGGAACCGCTCTTTTAGTGCTGAAGCACAGGGGAAAGGTGCAGCCAACAGATTGCTGTGAGAACGCCGTTCGGCTCCGAAGTGAATAACAAACGTGCGCTGCATTTTGCTTCCACTTTATACCTGCGATGCGGGGCGGAGTGCGAGATGCAAATTCTCATTGGCCTGTTCTCTATATCTCGAAGCTGATAGGGGCTCCCTAAAGTGATCCCAATTCGTCAGTGATGTCCGACTGAAAGGGAAACGCTGTTAAAAGTGGATCGGACCAAGCACCAAAACACACTTGTAGCCAGTCAGCAGTAAGGGGCATGTCAACTAATAATAAGGGGGAGGTGACAGTGTTGCAGCATGTTTGTGAATTTTGGGAGAGAGCTACCCTTAAGAAAAATAACCATGGTTTAACTACAATAACCATGGTTTTTTGGTTTTATCTGTAATAAAATCATGGTTCATTTTCATAAGGGTATTAAGATAGGGGTGTGATCCTTTTGGGTGGGGGGTGTTTATTTTGGTGATTTCAAATATCAACAGCGTTTCTCAGAACTCGAGAAATTGGGGGTAACGTGGGTATGATTTCATTGATATGCGACACACGTACATGGTCCGTGTCCTGGTTAAAATAGCTTATGCCTCTGGATTTAAACATTCTTGGAAACATTTAGGATAATGTATAATAACATAACATTGTTCTAGTGGTTTTTGGATATTTTAATCCAAAAATCTTACATATTGTGCCTTTAACATATATATATATATATATATATATATATATATATATATATATATATATATATATATATATATATATATACACACTCGCCTAAAGGATTATTATGAACACCTGTTCAATTTCTCATTAATGCAATTATCTAATCAACCAATCACATGGCAGTTGCTTCAATGCATTTAGGGGTGTGGTCCTGGTCAAGACAATCTCCTGAACTCCAAACTGAATGTCAGAATGGGAAAGAAAGGTGATTTAAGCAATCTTGAGCGTGGCATGGTTGTTGGTGCCAGACGGGCCGATCTGAGTATTTCACAATCTGCTCAGTTACTGGGATTTTCACACACAACCATTTCTAGGGTTTACAAAGAATGGTGTGAAAAGGGAAAAACATCCAGTATGCGGCAGTCCTGTGGGCGAAAATGCCTTGTTGATACTAGAGGTCAGAGGAGAATGGGCCGACTGATTCAAGCTGATAGAAGAGCAACTTTGACTGAAATAACCACTCGTTACAACCGAGGTATGCAGCAAAGCATTTGTGAAGCCACAACACGCACAACCTTGAGGTGGATGGGCTACAACAGCAGAAGACCCCACCGGGTACCACTCATCTCCACTACAAATAGGAAAAAGAGGCTACAATTTGCACAAGCTCACCAAAATTGGACAGTTGAAGACTGGAAAAATGTTGTCTGGTCTAATGAGTCTCGATTTCTGTTGAGACATTCAGATGGTAGAGTCAGAATTTGGCATAAACAGAATGAGAACATGGAGCCATCATGCCTTGTTACCACTGTGCAGGCTGGTGGTGGTGGTGTAATGGTGTGGGGGATGTCTTGGTACACTTTAGGCCCCTTAGTACCAACTGGGAATCGTTTAAATGCCACGGCCTACCTGAGCATTGTTTCTGACCATGTCCATCCCTTTATGACCACCATGTACCCATTCTCCGATGGCTACTTCCAGCAGGATAATGCACCATGTCACAAAGCTCGAATCATTTCAAATTGGTTTCTTGAACATGACAGTGAGTTCACTGTACTAAAATGGCCCCCACAGTCACCAGATCTCAACCCAATAGAGCATCTTTGGGATGTGATGGAACGGGAGCTTCATGCCCTGGATGTGCAAAAATCTCCATCACAAATCTCCATCAACTGCAATATGCTATCCTATCAATATGGGCCAACATTTCTAAAGAATGCTTTCAGCACCTTGTTGAATCAATGCCACGTAGAATTAAGGCAGTTCTGAAGGCGAAAGGGGGTCAAACACAGTATTAGTATGGTGTTCCTAATAATCCTTTAGGCGAGTGTGTGTGTATATATTATACATAATATTATATATTAATATGACAGCATGTCATAAAAATCTATAATCATGCTATTTTGCAGTTTAAGGCTTACCTTTCATAAAAACAGATGAACCCGGTCATCATATCATGTATAATAGCATGTTATCCACGCACAGTATTAAAATTGTTGCAAGGTAACAACCGTATTGTATCTGCCGTATAATACGAACTGTGGCTGTAGGGGGCGTTTGCTATCCCTCTTTCCTGGTTTTGGAGGGGAGAGATCGGGGGACTGGAGGAGGCGAATCCATCTGTATGCAGTTCCCAGCGCTTCCGTCGGTCGGAGACGGAATAGCTATCCTTCCGTTTTCTTTAGAAACTTGTAAATTATGCGCGATAGATGACTGTTTCTCTCCTTCCCGTTTCTTTTCGTTTTTATTTATCTTTCCTTGTACTTTTATAAAACGTTCCAAACGTCTCAGAAAGCGAGCGCTTTACGTTCACAGAAACAACGTCCTGAGGTAAGAAGCACACGTTTGTTTGTAGCAACAGTGTTACGGAGCACAGATTGATTTGGGAAGGATGGAATGAAGATGAAGATAGAATGAAGAATGTATCGTTTGTTCTTAAAATGTGACGTTTGAAATGTTTTACAAGTCGTTATTAAGTGGCTACTACTGTATTTAATAAGTCTCATATTATATGTTCTTAATATGACTAGCCTAAGTATGTGTAAGTATTGCACCAAACGTAGATCCCGCAAAAAAGGTCAGACACGTTTTGTCACAAATTAGGTGTTTTTCTTTGTTCTCAGGTTTGCTTTGGGATTAACGAAATACAGATTAGTGAGTCATCGCCCCTATATAGTGAGGAAGTAGGCAACTATAAAACCAGTTCCTACATATGACTGTAACATTTACGCACAAGGAACAAATATCTGGCCTTGTTTTATTCTTGCAAGTCTCCCTCTCTAGAGCCTCATTCTGAACATCCATTACTCATTCCTTCCTTAATGGTGTGCATGTTACAAAATGCCAAGATGTGATTCATAACTTTGTGGTTCTCCTGCAGGAACATCACCATGAGTGTATTGCCCCCAGTACGAAAAGACCGCATAATCGGCCAGCTTCCTAAGGTACATGCTTTACACACAATGAAATTCATCCATTGGCCCATTTCCTCAAGTACTTACTGAAGTAATAAGTGTTAATATTCACTCCTGTTGTAGTGCTTCAACAAAGGCGCTGCTTTGAACACAGAGAATGAATTCCACAGCAAGGTGAAGACGGCCTGTCAGCAGCAGAGGACAGGAACCGTGGGGTAAGATGTTATCTTTTGTTTTGTTGAATCAGTGGTTTATGCAGCATTTTTTATCCTGTGCTTTTTGTCCAGTAGGTTCAAAATCTCCAAGGTCATTGTAGTGGGTGATCTGGCAGTGGGGAAAACCTGTTTGATTAATAGGTGAGCAAAATTGCCGAATTAACAGATTATGTCAAAGCAGTCTGCTTGCTTTTAGTTAGTGTTTGGCTGAACATGGTAATTGGTAGCACTTTACAACATGGTCTCATTTGTTAACATTAGTTAATGTATTAACTAATGTGAACTTAAAATGAGCAGTACATTTATTACTGTATTTGTTATTAATCTTTGTTAATGTAGTTAATGTATAAAAATACAGCCGTTCATTGTTTGTTCATGTGAGTTCACAGCGCATTAACTAATGTGAACAAATACAACTTCTGATTATAATTAATGTATTAGTAAATGTTGAAATTAACATTAGCTAAGATGAATAAATACTGCAGAAGTATTGTTCATTCTTAGGTAATTAAATGAAGTAGATAACTAATGTTAATTAATGAAACCTTATTGTAAGGTGTTACCTAATTGAATCTTTTAAAACTTTTTTTTTCCTTTAGATTTTGTAAAGATGTCTTTGACAAGAATTACAAGGCCACCATTGGTGTGGACTTTGAGATGGAGAGGTTTGAAGTTCTTGGGGTCCCCTTCAGTCTACAACTGTGAGTTTGACCCAATTTTTAGGACAGCCTAACTATTTCTGAACAGCAGCTATATTTAAGATATTTTTGTTTTCATTTTTCAGGTGGGACACTGCAGGACAGGAGAGATTTAAATGCATCGCTTCTACATACTACAGAGGAGCTCAGGGTAAGGAAATGTTCACCAGAAAATAATATTAAATAATACATTCAAATAATATAATTTTTATATACATTTAATATATTATTTAATGTAACATAATGTTAATAATAATGATTTTTTCCCCATTCCCAAATTTTGAGATACAATACATCTTTTTTTCTTCCTGTTTCCAGCTGTAATCATTGTGTTTGATTTGACTGATGTGGCTTCACTGGAACATACAAGGTAATTTTTTTGTTGCTGCAAAAATTCAGTTTTTATTATAAATATTGATCCATGTGCATCAGTATTTATTTTTTTTTTTTAAATCATATGCTTTCATTAACGCATCATCCCCTCGCAACAATATTTGCTGAGCAATAATCCCTCAAGTCAAGTCATCTTTATTTATATAGGGTTTTTCACAATACAGATTGTTTCAAAGCAGCTTTACAGTGATAACAGGAAAATAACGCAACAAAGATTGTTTCGGCTGTACAGCAGCTCATTGTTCAGCTTAAGTAAGTTCAGCGATGAATCCCTCACATCCAGCAATCTGTCACTCGCATGAGATCACAGCAATTAGCAAACAACCACGATCCAATCAATGCCCAAAGGACAAAATCAAGTCCCGCTTTACATTTTTCTAGTTCAAGATGCATCACAATAGAGAAGTAAAGACGATTGTAATTTCCGTCTCATGGAGACTTAAACAAATACACTGCATGCTTCACACATTAAAATGTATCATCTTCTTTTAAAGGCAATGGCTGGAGGACGCAATGAAAGAGAATGATCCTACAAATGTATTACTTTTCTTGGTTGGCACAAAGAAAGATCTGAGTGTGAGTGACCATTATATTATATACATTATTTTATTTTTTAATTCATTAATGTAAAAACATACAGTGCCCTCCACTAATATTGGCACCCTTGGTAAATATGAGCTGTGAAAATAAATCTGCATTGTTTATCCTTTTGATCCTTCATTAAAAAAATTCACAAACTTCTAACCTTTCATTGAAGTAAGACAATTGAAAGTGGGGAAGCTCACATTATGAAATAAATGTTTTTCTCGAAAACACGTTGGCCACAATTATTGGCACCCCATTATTGCCTCGTCCTATTTCTCATCCAAGATAACAGCTTGAGTCTTCTATAATGCCTGATGAGTTTGGAGAACACAAGAGATCAGAGACCATTCCTCCATACAGAATCTCTCCAGATCCTTCAGATTCCCAGATCCATGTTGGTGCTTCTTCTCTTCAGTTCACCCCACTCATTAGGCTTCAGGTCAGGGGACTGGGACGGCCATGGCAGAAGCTTCATTTTGTGCTCAGTGACACATTTGTTTTTTGTTTTGATGTTAGTTTTGGATCATTATCCTGATGGAAGATCCAACCACGGCCCATTAGAAGATTACTAGCAGAGGACGTCAGGTTTTGATTTTTTTACCTGTTGGTATTTGCTAGAATCCAGGATACCATGTATCTGAACAAGCAATCACCTCCAGCAAAAAATAGGCCCACAACATTAAAGATCCAGCAGTGTATTTAACCGTGGGCATGGGGTACTTTTTATCCCTGTTTGCACCAAACCCATCTAGTGGGTCTTACCATAGAACCAGGTCCCTTTTGAAGTTCCAGTAGTGTCTGACAACTGAATATGCAGGAGTTTGCTAGTTTGAAGTAACACAATCTACATCGAGATGGTGCAGCTTGGACATATCCTCATTGATGAACCTAGGTTCATAGGATGTTTCGGGTCTTCTTGATCATCAGACACCCTCACCTGGGCAACCCAACCAGGGGTGATCAGTTTTGGATGGGCGAGGAGGATTTTTCTTGAAACCCTCCCAAACAACTTGTGGTGATGTAGATGCTGTTTGATAAATGTTTTAGGCTTTCTGACCCCAAGACTCAACTAATCCCTTAGTCTTTGTCCACTAAAACTCTCCTCCTCACCGTGCATTAGGACGATATAGACACGTGTCTTCTTCGAAACAGATTCGTAACATCTTTAGTTGAACTTCTTAATTATTGCCCTGATGGTGGAAATGGGGATTTTCAATGCTTTAGCTATTTTCTTACAGCCACTTTCTATTTTGTGAAGCTCAACAATCTTTTGCTGCGCATCAGAACTACATTCTTTGGTTTTACTCATTGTGATGAATGATTAAGGGAATTTGGCCTTTGTGTTTCCTCATATACTCCTGTGGAACAGGAAGTCATGGCTGGGCAATTTCATGCTCCTAGTCACCCTGGTGTGTTAAAACGTAAATATGAATGGGGGTATACTTCAGAGATATATTGCTCATAAGAATTTCTAGGGGTGCCATCAATTGTGGCCAACATACATTGGAGAAAAACATTTATTTCATAATGTGAGTTTCCCCACTGTCAATTGTTTTACTTCAATGAAAGGTTAGAATTTTGTGAATTTTTGAATGAAAGATCAAAAAGACAAACAATGCAGATTTATTTTCGCAGTCTTCTTTGCTCATATTTACTAAGGGTGCCGATATTTTAAAATTAAGTTTAAGGCCATGGATAATACAATATGTGTATATTTTTGATGTCAAACCAATGTGTCTTTCCTGCAGTCTCCTGCACAGTATACACTCATTGAGCAGGATGCCATTAAAATGGCAGATCAGATGAAAGCAGAGTACTGGGCTTTGTCCGCTTTGTCTGGTGAGTTCTTAAATAGAGACATTACTAGTTTCAATTTTGCAGTTTTTACTGTATGTATTACAAAGTCATATAAAGTATTTGGGAAACCTTAGATAAACATTGCTACTGTTTATGTCGTTTAATTACTGTTTTTGTGACTGTAGGAGAGAATGTAAGAGAGTTTTTCTTCAGAGTGGCATCTTTAACATTTGAGGCCAATGTACTGGCAGAACTGGAGAAAAGTGGATCCAGACGTATTGGGGAAGTTGTCCGTAAGTACATTAAGGACATTATTATATCCATGTAATTTGATTGTATCATGAAAAGTTGGCAATTATCAGTTCCTTACCTGAGTGGCCTGATTCATCACAGACTGTCATTTCAGAAGAAGAAAAAGTTATTACATTTCTAGAAAAGTCTTTGAAACAATGATTTTCTGTTGAACAACATGGACTGATGAATAGTACATATAATCGATATTGACTTGCATTTAAATTAAACATATAAACTTTTTTTTTTTTTATCCACACAGAAATCAACAGCAACTCAAATAACCTGTATGCAACTTCCAAGAAGAAACAGTCTAACTGTTGTCAGTAAAGATTGGCATTGTAGAAATGCAAACGTTTGCACCAACATATAATGGTACCAAAGCAAAACATATCATGCAAATGTACATGTACGTACACAGGGAGAATATAAAAAGTGGGCTGGACAATATTTCAACCAAAGGTCTGTCCAGAGAGCAGTGTGGTTTATTATTCATAGGGTGTAACTGAATATCCGCTGGATAAAAGAAAACATTCCTTAGTTGGACAACTTGAGGTTTGCATTTTTTTGTGGCAAAACGGTATTCGGTATTCCCAAGACTTCTATGCACAATTTATGCATAATAGCTATCAGTGATTATTATATTGTGTTAATTACAAATACATTTTTTATTTCATTTTATTACATTTTGCTTAGTTTACAGTCAGCAATGATTTTAAAAGGTACACAAGAGGATCATGCATGAGTTGCACAAAAAGCAATAAACAGTGATAATTGTATTTTTTTATATAAAAATCCTGTTTACTAAAAGGGTCATTTGTCTTGAAGTTATATAGGAATTCCTTCATTTAGCTTCAAAATGAATTTTGCTGTAAAGACTTTATAAGTATTAGGACATGTATACATAGTTTTTGTGATTGACATTTTTATTCTAAATAAAGTGCTTTTTCTTAAATGAGCTGTTTATTTATAAAAAAATAAAGAAAATCTTTATTACAATAAATAAGAGTCCCAATAAATAAAAAGTCCTAATATTAACAGTATTGTCATATTACAGGGTTTCTGCAGGTCTTAATTCACCCTTACAAAAATGAAAGCCTTATTTATGTCTTAAATCAGAGCAGAAAGTCTTTATAGAAATGTAAATGCATGGCAAAACATTAATATCTTCCTCGGTATGTCTGTCCTGTTTCCAATACAAATATCTAAACAGCTTCAAATATAGATACAAATGTAAAAGTCTTAAAAATTAACTTTTGTTAATACAACTCATTGTGTTTCTCCTTTGAAATGTACATTTAGTGAACATATTGACATTGTTTTCCTTCAATTCCTTACGTTTTTAAATTGGTTTTAAAAGGACTTTAAAATGTCTTACATTTATCTTCATAAAACCTCAAAGTCCTGTATTAATACTGTTTGATTAATGTTTCATTTACATTAAATGAATCATTGATTTTTTACCATTTTTAAGTTAGTAATAAAGTTACCAATCTGAGTTACAATCTGATAGTGACCTCTATTGGTAATTTTGTGTAACAACTACAGACCGTTTATGATGACCAATAAGTGTGTAATGGATCAAATCCATTTAAAGGAATAGTTCTCATAAAAATTAAAATTCTGTCATAATTTACTCACCCTCATGTTGTTCTAAACCTGTATGAGTTTCTTTCTTCTGTTGAACAAAAGAAGATATTTTGAAGAATGTTTGTAACCATACAGTAGCCATTGACTTCCATAGTAAGTCACCGTCAACAGTCTGGTTACCAAAATTATTCCAAATATCTTCTTTGTGTTCAACAGAAGAAAGAAACACATACAGGCTTGGAATTTTTGGGTGAACTATCCCTTCAAGCATAGAAAGAAGTCCTCACATACATCTCCACATACAAAACTGCATGTCACAACCTCTGAATCTACTTTCCTGTATCTAAGTATTTAACCACTGATCATTTTAAAAGACTCCAGGTATTGACTGTCTATCTGAAATTGCAGCTCACTTGGAATGCAGTGGGAATATTTATAGTTTTCCTTAAGCCATTTTCCTCCCTCACTGTTTTCAATGGCCACAGCAGCAATGCCTACAAAGAACAGAGAAATAATAGCACTCATTTTAGCAAGTTAATCAAGACTACTGATAAGTGATCCCGGCTATTCATTCGACAGCGGGAGCCTTTACACCCTCTAAACAGAAAGCAGCTGTCCAAATCCTTTGTGCTGTATCTTGCACGCAGCAACAAATGTAACAAGAATGTCAATAAACTCTCACCAGTCTGACTTCAGTTACATTTTTATTTTGATAGTGTCCTAAAAGGGAGAATCAATATCAAATAAAGATAGAAAGGTTTTGGGTGGAGAGGGCCAGTGGATATGTTCATCATGTCTCTAAGCATTTCTTTGCTTTCATTGCATTAGGTGTTTAATGCTTACCTACAACAGTAGCTCCTTGATTCTCCACCAGTTTGACAGCTGCTCTCATAGTTCCTCCAGTCTCAATCCACTGGTCTACTATAAGAACCTGTAAACCTGAAGTACATCAGAATTTCCATTTTGCTGTGTTACTTGATGTCATTAACGGAAAAACACAGTTCTGTCGTCATTATGTAGTACAATGGGATTATATAGTAAAATTGGACAGCAGAGTTGATCAATAATTTATAAAACACTGCAAACATGTAAAAAGTAGGGATGCATGATGCATGGCCACCATATCGGTATCTGCCGATATGTTAATTTTTTTATATTATCGTTATCAGCCCGATAAATGTTGGCCAATATTTTAAAACTGGTAAATAATGTATAATTTCCTTCAGCTGAGACACTTCAGATGCGCACTGTTTGCCATGATGGTTTTGAATTGCTTGAAATATGCTTGAAATCGCTTCAAAAGGAAGTGCAGAAGAAGTCTGTCATATAGGCTACATAAAATTATAATGAGAACATTAAAATTGTGTGCTTGGGTCATGGCTTTTAATGGTGAGACTTTTGTTTTGTAATCAGAATTATATAAAAATTTGGATCTAGATTTATCAGACAATATATCAGTTAACGGCTTTCAATTACAAATAATTATCGGTTATCGTATCAGCCAAAATTTTCATATCGGTACATCCCACTGTAAAAATGATATGGTCAATAAGTTATGACAACATATGTTTTTACATTGGTTTAACTCATCAAAATATGTTAAGCAATTGTCAACTTTTTTATAAGTTATACAAGATTCTAATCTTTTTTTCAGTTTAATGTAATTTAAGTTGCAATGACTTAAACATCCAAGTTGATTGTACTTAAAAATTTAAGGCAGCAACTTTTTTATAGTGATAAAGATATCTAAAGATATTTAAAGTAAAAAGATATCTAATTAGATTTTTCCGTTTCCATGTGGCCTTCAACAACATTATCAACTAGTCTTGAAAGTAAAGGTTCTTTATTGGCATTGATGGTTCAGTGAAGAACCTTTAAAATCCTTTAACAAGAACCACTTAAGGTTCTTTATGGATAAAGGTTCTTGAAATTATTAAAATGTTCTTCAAACTAGGAAAAATGGTTCCTTTAAGAACGGTTCACCGAAAGGTTCTTTGGGAAACTAAAAATGGTTCTTCCTTGGAATTGCTGTGATGGATAAAGGTTCTTTAAATTATTGCCACTCTTTATTTTTAAGAGTGGCATTATAATTACAATATATGAGTTTACATACATCAGTACCTGGCTTTAACACATCGACACGCACTTCCATTAGTTTCTCTCGTCCAGAGTAGTCGCTGTAGTCCTGAGTGCAAGTTTGAACACATAAGTGTCCTGCTTTTCGAATGGCCAAAAATCCTTTTCCTAAAGTCATAGCCACAGCTGACCCTGAAATTGAAGGAGAAAGTAAAAATAAAATGAACTATTTTTCAGTTATATTTATTGATCTCAAACTAGTGATTGGCTAGTATATACATTTCACTGAGCCAGGCTTTACAGATGGGCTGTGAAGTATGTCCCACTCTATATTTAGCCTACTTGCCCAGGAGTTATATTTACTTTTCCTACAACATGTGAACTGAGCTAAAAATATATCCCACACAAGCTACAAAAGAGAACATTTTATACCGAGGATGAAGCCCATGGCATCTATTCCAGCCACCAGGTCAATAGTCTCATTCCGGAATGGTTTGAGAAGATCTTTTACACAATCTGACAGTGCCTGGATCAGCCAGGAGTAACAGAAAACAGAGATCAGAGACTTTAAACTATAAAGCAAAGGTTGTCAATCACATTCTAGCAATGCTTTACCTTCCAGACTTCAAAATACAGTTTCAAAGCTAGGTTATTCAATAAAGTAGGCTTAATTGTACACTATAGGTTTTGCATGTAACAGGAGCAATTGTTTACCTGCGAATTGCAATAGAGTCTTGATGGATCAAGCCATGCAAACTTTGGCCCCTTTGTGTTTGGTGCCATAAGAGACAAGTACCAGCCGCCTTCTCTCTTTTGGGGAACTGCTAAAACATCCATTCTGGAAAGACCACTACACTTCTGAAAACTCGCCCTGGGAACAGCATGTAGCCTATTTGGTGTCATGTTCAACGAGTCTAAAGGGGGCGTTTGCATGTCTCTTCCAGAGTAATCCATGAGCTACAAACCAGATTCATTTAGGCACTGGGCAGTGTTTGTATTTACTACTTTTAATAGGCCTACCTAGATTTATATAGACAGTCACAATTTTAGTAGCCTAATAATGAGGTGATGAGAAAACCCCCAAGCAAAAAATATAACATCCAGAAAGATTGAGGATAGCCCGAAATAAGCCCTTGATCTCCTCAGACAATAGTTCTTCTTGCAAAACAAAGACGTGAAGTAGTTCTTCAACAGTGGAAAGTCAGTCATGACATTTGTAGGAGTGAAGATCAGCACGAAATAGCCAGTCTGTCTGACTGTGGGATAGATATTGGCTTACAAATAATCAATGAACTATTATTCGCAAAAGCATGCAGGCCAATTTAATGGGACTTTTTTGTAACAGCCTTCCTTATTATTTTTATCCGTTTCCCCATATTTTGTTGACTGCTAATACTGATGTAACAGTAGTGTCGCTATTGTTGTCATAATGTGCATTTTTGTATAATGTGCATATAATTTGTGGAGAGTAGATTTAAATGCATATTTGGCGTGCTGTCCAGGAGGAGGGCTTCGAGCTCAGAATTTGTCCCGAACCCAGAATGGGGTATGTATGTAAGTGGTTACAACTAAAAGGACAAAGTGGAGAAGGGGTGGTGGAGGGATGCTGATAAACTGTCAACAAAAGCGGAGGTAAGACTGCTGTGCATATAGGCTATACACCTTATTGTTGATTAGCTGAGTGCCCTCCACCTGTATCACTTATCTGAACGTGCTCCTCCCAAACCTTGTTAATAAAACGTTATGTAAATTTAAAGTGTTTGAAAAAGTGCAGTGAGCTTACTGCAATATTTAACGGGTTGGATATTGGTGGGTTGTTTAAAAACGGTGAAAACCATAAGCAATAGCCTATAATCGGACGGCTATAGGCATCTTGTGAAAGGTGCCAGGAGCCGCTTGATTCCAATGAATTGAACCTCATTTTGCAGGACTAGCTTACAGTACATCCACAAATCCACAAAAGATCGATGCTTATTGTATGCGATTAATGGTCTTTAAAAGAGATTTTTTAGCAGAGATTTCTCATGTCCTCCTGACTGAGCAGTGGTCGAATTGATCATATAGGCCTAGCCAATAGTGTTTTTACTTGAATGTTTTTAGATTTATGCTCCAAGAACTGAGAGAAATGTTCTGCTAACATTTTAAAGGAAAGCTGGCGTTTGTAAATTGCACAGTGAGTTTTGATGAAAGAGCAATTCGTCAGGTATGTGAAACACGCAGTGATTAATATCCTGGCAAAAGTTTTTAATGAGCATTAAATTAATAATACACCGTGCGGATTTCCCAACAACATCGCATGTTGCCTCTGGTGATTTCACATCATTTGTTTCCACCCCCACCAATCCGATTTCCTTGCCAAAGCCCACAGTGGGGGCTATTTGAAAGCCGACCATAAATATTTTGCATTTTGACTTGCACATACCAAATTCCTATTTATTTATTTTTTTAATTATTTTCTTAGTTCGTTGTTTGAACCTCTTTCCACAATGTTCCACCAATTAGCTAGACTAAAATCTCATTGCCTAGAGAATTTTAATCTTATCTCAGTTTCTTCTTTTCCTTTTATGTTCAAAGACAGCACTGGAAAACGAAATATTTAATTGCTTGATCGCAGCAGCCGTGTTTAATTGCAAATATATTTAGCCTGCGTATGGACAAACGTGCATTCTCTTCTAAAATGACTCTTTCTTTCACTTTGCTGGCGCCTGCGACTGTTAAAGTCCCAAAGTTAAGATCCATGTTACCATAGGAAAAGACTGACTGATGTTCAGTAACTGCATGGAGATCTACACTGAAAAAACCCACTGTTCCAAATTAGGTCACTACCCATTCCTTTTGTGAAACTAGAATGCCCAATCTCGTTGGGTCGGAAGAATCACCCCATCTCTTGTTACTATGGAAAGCGCCAAAGGAACCTCCTCCTTGCTGCGTCACCAAAGTAAATCTCGAGGTGTGGGGAGAGATGGGGTTACTTGCGGTCAGAACACAGATATCCATTACACCCTACATTCATTACGATGCTCGTGCACACAACAAAAACGGGTTCATTAAAAAAAAAAAAAAAAGAGGGCTATTTAATATACATGTATATATATTTGCATTTAATTTAAAAATAGGCTATGCACTATTGTAGCTATATGTAAACGTGAATGTAAAAGTTAGTACCTCTATGATGTATTCAATGAGTTTCAGGAGATCAACAATTATTTAAATAGCCATATTTATTCTGTCAATATGTTTAAATGTTAACACACCTATAGTAGCCTACACCAAATTATCTAAAAACAAAACGTGTGTGTGTGTGTGTGTGTGTGTGTGTGTGTGTGTGTGTGTGTGTGTGTGTGTGTATGTATATATATATATATATATATATATATATATATATATATATATATATATATATATATATATATATATACTATACTGTAAACACAACTTGTTTTGAATTTCTTTGTAGAGTTCATGCCTAAATATCCTTTAAATACTTGTAATTCTTATGTTTTGTGTATTGTTTTATGTTTGCAACTGAAATGTTGTCTTTCTGTTGCCCTATAGGCTAACTGAATGAATAACCATAGGATAATACAAAACGTGGTTTCGCCGAAAGCATCGACTTACTTTAAAAAGAAGCACCTTTTTGATTGTTCCTTTTTTGCTTTGCAACATTTCCCTCTCGCAAATAAGAGAAATGCGAATTTGCCTTTTGCAAATATAAAAGGTTTTTGCATAAAAAAGGGGGCAATCACTGAGCATCGTTCACTTGCCACAGAGAGGAGAGGAAACAGATGCACATAGCGTAGGCTATTCAAGTTCATTGGAGGAGGAAAGGGTTAATTAAATGACAGACCCCTCCCATTATTGACGGGCAATATATTAATACCCACGGCAGACTGTGAAAGAAGCCGGTACTCGCTGAACAGAAGAGGCTGCGGTGCTGTCTGAGACTGCGTGGTGCTGAAAGTGCCGCCCGCCGTGATGTGGTCCGTGTTTTTCGTGTTTCTGTCTTATCTAGACAGGAACTTTGTTAAAGGCGAGTTCTTAAGCCAAGCTTTAGATGCCGAAAAAGAGAGCAAAGAGCTCTTTTACATGCTCAACAACACTCTTTGCGCCAAAAGTTCAGTTGTAGGAGAGTATCACCTCCATCAGGTTACCGATGGAGCTGAAGAGGTCCGCTCTGTGCACGACTCTGAGGGCCGCCTGGTCGACTGCTCTGTGATCCGAAACGAAATGCAAGTCAAATCCTTCATGCATGTTTGCAGACTCGGTCTAAGAAACCAAATGAGCTCTGGTTTGAAGATGAGTTTGACTGGGGTGTCCGAGGCGAAGGCGAACTGTAACAAGATGAAATCAAAAGGTGACAGAAACGTGATCGCGAAAGCAAAACAAGAGCCGAACTCTGATGCAGCGAACAATAAAAAGACGCGAACCAAGCGAGGCTTCACTTATCCCGGGACACTTTGGTGCGGTGCAGGAAACATCGCAGATCATTATGATCAGTTAGGTGAGTTGATCTTAATTCTGAGTAATCATTTTTTGACTGTAGCTGGTGTTTTTGTAATAGTGCATGTGATCCCCCCCCCCAGGCGAATTCGAAGATACCGACAAATGCTGCCGCGTTCACGATCACTGCCCGTACATCATCCATGCATTCTCCTCCAACTATGGATACACCAACTTTAAATGGCACTCCCTCAGCCACTGCGACTGCGACAATGCGTAAGTTTGCTCTGGTCCAGATATAAAAGTTTGATAGCTGACAGCACTGTCCTGCAGCATGCATGCTTTACTTCATTTAAAACTACTTAAAAACATTTTTTTTAAAGTCTTACTATCGCCTACTTTTATGTCGTTATATTAACCGAGACGCCGCAGGTGATTAAAATGATGGGGGAAAAAAACTAACACTAAAATCTTGATACGGTGAAAGAAATGTTAAGCTAAAATGTGCTTAATGTTGAGAAGTTAAAACCACATATAAGTTAAATTAACTTAACGGGATAGTTCACCCAAAAATGAAAATTGTGTCATCATTTACTCACCCTCAAGTTGTTCTGAAGTTGTATGAATGCCTTTCTTCGCTGAACACAAAGGAAGATATTTTGAAGAATGCGCGTAACCAAACAGTTCACAGTGACTTCCACAGTATTTTTCCACACAGTGGGGTCCATCAACTGTTTGGCAACCGACTTTCTTCAAAATATCTTCTTTTGTGTTCAGCAGAAGAAATACATTCATACCGGTTTGGAACAACTTGAGGGTGAGTAGTAAATGATGATAGAATTTTCATTTTTGGGTGAACTATCTCTTTAATGTTATTCAACGTCAAAAATATATCATTACTGTAGGTTACACCAGCAAAACTTTACGGGTTAGATCAGGTAGAAACCAGATTACCACGTTTTTTTTGTGTGTGCATTTTGAATGAAAGTATTGTTTAAACTGATGTGAGATTGCTGCATTATCTTTATGTGAAAATGCTCAAACATTTTGAAATCATCTCCATATTTATATGTGCTTCTTACAGCTTAAAGGAATGTCTGAGACTTGTAAATGACACTTCATCCCGAGTGGTCGGACAGGCCTTCTTTAATGTGATCGAAGTGCCTTGCTTTGAGTTTTCATTTGAAGAACAGTGCGTTGAGCGTCATTGGTATGGGGTGTAAGTACCAAATTTTCTAAATTATTCTTTATGCTCCGGTGTACTCCACAGTAGTCTAATTAATGCAATTTTTGCTCTTTTCCCCATCATAAAGGTGTAAAAAGTATGACAGAGTCCCCGTTGCAGTGATTAAAGAATCAATCCCTTATGATTTCGGGGGGATTGATGTCATTGACGTATTGACTATCGCTCCTCCTAAGGAGAAACAGTCAGACAAAGAAAAGCAGAACAAGACTGAAAGTACAACACAGTCGACATTCTCTGAATCAAAGACCGCCACTCCTGAGGAGCCCTCGCTTACAAATGTGGTGACCGCTGCAGAGGATTTCATCAAAGTCCTCGCCACGGTCTCCACCTCGCAAAGCTCGTCCACAGACACGGGTAAAGGAGAAACTCAGACGTCAGAGAAGAAGAGGAAGAAAAATTCTGGCAAAAGGAAAAAAGAGAACAAGAAGAAAAGAGGGAAGGGTAAAGGCAGGAAGAAGAATAAAAAACTTGACGCCGTGTTAAAGGTCGATGAAGGAGTGCCGCCGACCGGTCAAACAGAGGAGGTCATGGGTAAGAACAACTTTGCGGAGGAATCAGTGAAGATGAATCGGTTTAGCATTAAAGAAAATAATTTCATGAACACTGAGCTAGACTCTGTAGGAAACGGGCCGCTTTCTAATAAGATGATGAGAGATGATCCTCAGAGGACAATGAATGATAATCAGGATGTTGTTAGCATTACCACTTCAACAGACCCAGATAAAGAGTCAGAGATTCTAGAGCACAGACAAGCAAACGACACAGACTTAGCCTCTTCCTCACCTACAGCTCACATTACACTAGCTGTCCGTGATAAGACCAGACAAAGAGCCAGGAAGAAAAAGCAAAGAAAAAACAATCCTTCCACAGAAGTCACCCAACCTCATTTCAAGAAAGAAACGTTCTCAACAAGTCCGACCGAAGGCATCAGCCTGGCAACGGCAACAACCGGAAGTCCCACTGTAAGCGAGGAGGTGATGCAAAGTACACAGTACACGGAAGAAAAGGGACCTGTAGTCACTACACAAAAAACAGCTATTGTTAGAACCAGAAGGCCAAGCTCGAGGCAGAGAGAAGGAAGAAAAAGAATGAGGAAAATCATTGCTTCCTCTACAGAAGAATCCCCTCATGTTATCAGCTCTCAGGTTCCTCTGTTGTTCACAAGTTCTGCAACTGTCATGCTAGAGAGACTGGGGTTGGACCGACTTGAAAACCCAACGGAAAGCTTCACATCATCATCAACGAAAAACGGACAACAAAGTTTGAAGGACACCAAGGAAAGAAGGAACAAAGGTAGGCGTGTAATCAAAATCTGCTATGAAGCCATTTTGCCTGACGTTACAGACACAACACCCCTCCCCACTCTGGTCGAAAAGGACACTGCGTTTCAGCTGAAGGATCCTGAGGTAAATACAGCGTCAACGTTTCCCCTTCTACAGACTAACACTCCAGCCATGGCAACCCGCAGACCTAGGAACACCAAAATTAAGAGAAGCAGGGAGCGAGGAAACCGAGAAAAGCGTGGAAAATTTAAGAGGGAGTGAAATTCAATAAGCTCCACATGGTGTGACCTTATCTTCTAGGCTGCCACATGAAGTGCAGCAAATGTGTTTTAATAAGCAGCATGTTTTTACCTACTCTGTTTTTATAGCTCCATTGATGGTAGACTGAGAGATCAGATCACTTTTATAAAGCATGTGTTTCTCGACATGATTGCTGAATAAAGTAAATAAGAGCACTGGTGGTTCTCATATATCGTTGCTTAAGAAAACATTCCTCTGCTACACACTATGGGTTTTGTTTTTAATAAACAGTGTACTTGGTGTACTTGCAGGTAACCTGATTATTTACAGTATTTGCCCTCCTGTACCAAAAAAACCAAGCCATGTACCTGCAGTGCATTTATGATGGTTTTTGTTCTAGCACAGACTTTGTCCTCCCTAGGCCTTTGCCAGTGGACTTAAGCAGAAAGGGTCACATTCTTCTCAAAGGATAATCTGGTTTAGGTGCCTCACCCACCCTTCGACTTGAAATGAGTATTGTAACACTGGACTCAAATCTCCCATCAGCTGACCCTCACATGCTCTTGTTGGAAAGTGTGGCTTTTGCAGAATCGAAGTCAGGGAAAGATGTACGTGATTTAAGCCACAGTGTTACATTAATGCATATGAAGAGCTGGTTTTAAATATTCAGGATTATTTAACAGAGGTTGTTATGTTTCAATAGGGTAACCACAAAAGTTGGTCAATGTGCACTTGATCTCACTCACACTCACTCACACACAAAACGAAAATATTAAATTTGAGTTGGTTACATGGTTAAAGAGAGCCAAATGTAGGATTTCCATTATTCAAATGAGGGACCACCCAAATGTATTAATATTATGGCATGAGCAGAACATCACACCATTTTGCATCACACCAACTTCCTCCTCCGTGACCTTGCTGTACTCAGCAGTTTCAGAGCGAGCACATGAAAACAATGTGGAGTCTCATACCAGCTCCCTGGTTCCCAGACATGGAAAAATAATCCAGCATTCAGAGGGTGTAGGCATTATGAAATAATATACATTCCAAAAACACTACAATAGTATCACTTACACAGCATAAAAGACAATTCATGATTGATTCCACAGCGTTTCCGTGCTGTTACGGTCATGGAAATGGGGTTAAGAGGGCGGGACCGTGTTCTCATGAGAACAAGAGGCTTCTGCTGAGTAACTGCACGTTCTGCCCACATGCTGAGACGAGACAGGGCATCTAAAGTCAGAACTGGGGGGGCAATAGTATGAAAAGTGGCTTTTTGGTTTAAAGCAAGATCATTGTAACGTGCTTTATGTTTTAAATACTTTAATGGCAAAGCAATGAGCACTTCATGTATCCCTTACAGCCTTAACACACACACATATTCTAGACTGAACATTTCTGGTTGCTAGGTAATTTTCCTTGAGATGCCAATCATGCATGAGGAAACATTGGACCAAGAGAAGCAACAAGTCTTAAAACTGATGCAAGAGCAAACAACAGTTGAATGATTGTAATTTTTATCATAAAGACATTGGAAAGCAACATTTTAATACCTTTCTTTACTATACTACACAACTGTTTTTGAAGGCAAACAAGGTGTCAGACTTTCACTAACCTCAACTATATTCAACAAGTTAAATGTTTATTTTTTTTTGCTCTTGGCACGATAAACGTTGGCAGTACTAACAGCTGTCATGCTTGATTTCAGAGAAAAGCAGACAAACCAAAAGAGTAAAGAGCAATTTCTTCACACACACACACTTTAGGAATCAAAATACAATTCATTGTAAAGTGAAAACCAGGTCTAGTCATGGATATAATAGCATTGTCAATAAAAAAAAAAAGAAGTCTGATTTCAACATCTGTCATTTACTCACTCTCATGTTGTTCCAACTCATGATTTTCTTTACCCATAAAACAGAGGTAAATGTTTGAAAAATATCTTTGCTGTTCTTTTCCATATTATGAAGAAGGGCTCGGGATGCTCTAAAAATAAATCAAGCTCCAAAATAAAAAAATGTATCATAAAAGACTGCACAAGTCTTCAGAAGTGAATGCAAAGGTTTAAAGATTTGATTTTAACCATTAATTCATTAATTTGTTCAAAATGTTTCTCACCATGTAAAACTAAACAAATATGACTTATTCCACAATAATTTTCATTCTTAAAAATGACATTGTGTCTGAGTAAGCCAATACCTTACAAGCCAATGATGCAATGCTGAGCTGTAAATTCAGAGCTAAAGTACATTTTGCAAAGAAGCATCAGCACTGGTTCTTTGTCTGTAAATGTTCATCAATATGTCAAGCAAAAAAAAAAAAATGACACTGATTCTGCAGTTTGCAACTGATAATTCTTTTAATATTTAATTAAAACAGAACCAACTGTATTTTTTTAAATTGTAGTCTTCTAGCAACATTTTCAATATTAAATGCACATTTATTAGTAAATAAAATAGTAAAATAAACTATAATTATACAAAATTTTACTTCAAGGTGAGGACGATCAGTGTTTTGTATTTGATTATTGCAACAAGGTGTCAGAGATGCTTGATCTGTTCATGTTAAATCAACTGCTCAATGTGCGTTATTTCAATGTCACCAATCTACACAGAGAGAAAGAAAAAAAAAATCAGCTATTAAATAAAGATTTTACCTGGGAAATGTCCTACTGTTGCTACTTGATTCGGTATCAGCATAAAGAACTGAATTAATTCTTTTCAGTTTTGTCACATGAGGCTCATTGCATCAACAAAATATCTCATAATCAGAACATTGTGACAGCAGACATTAACTGCAAAATAGTGATGGACGATTCTTACTTGGACGTAAGGAGGAGCACTTAGGATATATACCACTGCGTTGGTTATATCAGCTGTTTGCAGACACTGTAAATATGATATCTAAGTATTTAAACAAGTAAATGATGACCTACAACATGTGTAGAAAGGAATGAGAATTTGTTTATACCTTTCCAGTTTTATAGGTAGCAGCAGCCTTTTCTTGGTTTTCACTAAAGAGCCGATAGGCAAATTCAGTCTCCACTAAACCAGGAGAGATGCACTGTTAAAGAAAGAGCAATCTTAGTGCCAACAAGTCTTTGGAAATGCAATAATCATTTTACCTGAAGTGTTGATCTTACTGTGGCACGTATGTGAGTTTTGGCCTCGCGTAACTCTTGCCGGAGACCTTCAGTGAGAGCGGTCACGGCATATTTGCTGGCAGTGTAGAAGTGTGTATAAGCGTAGTTGATAACTCGGTGTCCACAAGTACTAAAACACATATTTTTAAGATACTGAATTGCATGGTGCCTAGACATAAAGTGAAAATGCATAAAAAGATGGAATAAAATTTTACTGCACCTGTTAATATTAATGAAATGACCATCATCAATATTTCTTTCTTTCATGGACTGGTACGCCTCACGGGTGCACACTGACAGGCCGATGACATTCACCTGAAAATTTTGTGTTGAGATGACTAACATCACATGCACATTCTGAAAATGTCATTAATTACTTATATATTAATAAGATATTTTTGATGAAATTTGGAGAGCAATTTAATGACCACTTTCACTCCAGAAAGGTAGCGAAGACCGTTAAAATAGTCCATGTGAGTACAACAAAATATACTTTTTTTTTGTACAAAAATAACGACTTTATTCAACAATTTCTTCTCGTCAGCCTCTTCTCTGTGTCAGACTCTTACGCTGTTGACGTAGTGTAAACAACGCAACGCTTCCAAGTTCTATGTCAGAACGCCAGCTTACCATTCGCCGAAGCGGTTCATATGAGCACCATGATGCATGCGTGTGATGCTGATGCAGGAGCTAGCCAATGGTGAGCCGCCGTTCTGCAATAGAACTCTGAAGCGTTGCACTGTTTAAACTACATCAACAGTGTAAAAGTCTGACACAGACGAGAAGAAATGGTTAAATTAAGTTATTTTTGTTTGGTGTTTATGCACAAAAAGTATTCTCGTCATTTAATAAAATTAAGGTTGAACCACTGGAGTCACATGGACTATTTTTACCTCCTTTCTGGACCTTGAAAGTGTTAATTACATTGCTGTCTATGGAGGGGTCAGAGAGCTCTCGGATTTCATCAAAAATATCTTCACTTGTGTTCTGAAGATGAACGAAGGTCTTATGGGTTTGGAGCGACATGAGGGAGAGTAATTAATGACAGAACAAACCCTTTCATGTTGGCAGATCAAGAATACCTATTTATTTGTGTTCCTGCCGAATTACTTACATCCATCATAGTCCTCCAGCCACTGGTTTTGCCACTCAACAGAGGCTCTGGGAGCGCCAACCCAGCATTATTAATGCACACGTCAATGCCCTGATGTTGAACTTTGATCCAGGAGAACATGGATAGCACCTCGTCCTCCACAGACAGATCACATTTATACGGGAACAGAGTCCCACTGAATCCCCTACTGACACATTCTGCTGCCAATGTCTGTGAAAGGAAAAACACTTTTATATCCTATTTCATCAAGGGTTTAAAGCTCAAAACCACCATTACTGCTGTTGTACCACTATTCTGCTGCCAATGTCTGCAAGACAAAAAGAACACGCGATTCTTCAGACAGTTCGTATACAATTAGCCTACTTCTCTCGCAAGTGTCTGCAGGGAAAAGGTAAGCTGTTTGATCGCTAACGGTAATTACCTCTATTTGCTCCAGGTTTCTGGCACACCCGACCACCTTCATGCCATGCTGCACAAGAGACTTTGCGATCGCAGCTCCGATCCCCACTGAAGCTCCAGTGACGAGCGCAACCCTGCCTTTCCAGCGATCCATGGTGCAAGTTCAGAAAACTCTTTCAGAAGAGCTGCTGCAGAGCCTCACTGCAAACCCTTATGTAAACGAACACTCCCTGAAAGTCTAGCCAATAGCAATGCACTTGCGATTCTACTGTAATTTTGAATAGAATATAGGCTAATGCAAACGACCCCACGATATTGCAATTGTAACAACAATAGGAAAAACTAATACTAGCAAATATTGAACAAACAAGGCTATATCAAAGTGATCAACACACTGTTCAAATCAGTGCTGGGTGTACTAAGTAATTAGATACTGTCACTTAATTACTTTTCCCGTTTAAAAAGTAAGGGATTACTTTTTCTGTAATTTAATTACAGTTACGTCTGACGTAATTGAACTAAATACTGTGTATAGAAAGTATAACATTTATATATAATACAATAGTGGGATTAACATCAACATTTTAAGTCTAACTTTAATTGTTTTTATATATCCTTCTCACATTTGTAATACTTTGGTCAGTTAATAAAAATGACTTTTTTTGGAGAGAGTCATTTGGACAGTAATCTAATTACACTAAAAAAGTAATTAATTACTAGTTACAAGTTACATCTTCAATAGAGTAACTTACCCAACACTGGTTCAAATGTGCTGCTGCTGTCTAGCAATGAATTAAAATTCCTCCCTCAGAAGGAAATATTCATGAAGCATGACAGCAAAATTAATTTAGCTGCAAACAACTTAAAGGGATAGTTCACCCTAAAATGAAAATTCTGTCATTTAAGGGATAGTTCACCCCAAAATGAAAATATTCAACCTCAAGCCATCCTAGGTATATATGACATTCTTCTGTCAGACAAATACAATCAGAGTTATATTAAAAAATGTCCTGGCTCTACCAGGCATTATAATGGCAGTGAATGGAGGATGAGATTTTGAAGCCCCCCCCAAAAAACACACATCCATCATAAAAATACTCCATATGGCTCGGGGGGTTAATAAAGGCCTTCTAAAGCGAATCGATGCATTTGTGTAAGAAAAATATTAATATTTAAAACTTTATAAACTATAATAACTTCCAACAGATGGACGTACAAATCGATTTTTGGGAAAAGAGTAACCCTTGCCCTGACGCACGATGTATTGACGAACGCGGAAGTGCAGAGGATAGAGCAAAACAAAACACCGGTCACGAATTAGAAGTCTAAAACGAGAATTTTTAAAGAGAAATGCAGAGGATTTTAATAAGAGGAGATGAGCTTGAGTTTGTTGCCCAGTCCTATTTGTTTGAACTGTGAGAGGCGTCAAAGCTTGCGCTACTCCTCCATCCTGCATCATACATCCCGTCACTCAGCTACTATGAGACACTTGTTCACACTGCAGTAAGATAGATTTATATTAGGAATGGTAAAACATGGTACTTGCGGTAAATCAAGAAAGCCAGATTTAAACAATAAGACTAACTGTTGCGCTGTATAACAATCATTAGTTTTCTGTCGATGAATGAATCCGAACAGTGGCTCACCCGTCTAATAAAACACATAATATATAAAAGCGTCTTTGGTGTTTCCAGTTGCTTATTTCTCTGGATTTAAACATTCTTGGAAACATCTAGGATAATGTAAGTACACAAGTCAACAAAATATATAACATTGCTCTAGTGGTTTTTGGATATTTTAATCCAAATATCATACATATTGTGCCTTTAAGAACTCCAAAATAAAAATGTGAAAACATTTAGGTTCCAATACATAAGACAAAACCACGTTTGTGAGGATGTTTTTTTTCTATCTTTAATATTACATGCTTGCAGTTCACTGTTGAATATTTTGGGCTTTATTATTTTTATTTTACAAGAAAACCAGAAAGAGCTATTAGAAAATCACCTAAAGTATTTATCACATTGTATAAAAATCAAAAGTGTACTGCACCAGCATTTTTCTCAAATAATTCCAGTTACTACAATAAAAATGTAAACCTGTTGTTAGGTTTTTGCCCCTTCATGCCTCATCCCAGTTTTCTGCATTGACAATTGAATGAACAGATACTCAGCGCTGAGTATCTGTTCATTCAATTGCCAATCAGAAAACTGGGATGAGGCACGAAGGGGCAAAACTAACAATTGAGGCTTCGTCGGGATTTCTCCAGACAGGTAAGAAATAAAATGCTTAAGTGCATCTTACTGTCTGTTGAGAAATAGATCCTTGTATTTTTAGTGCGCACTTTTTTTCATATTTGTTAAAAGTGGGGATCCTCATATTTTTTGAGAAATGCGGGAAGAGTGAAAAGGGACTGATCAACCTTTCATTTTTGGTGTTATCCTCACGGATTTTATTCGTGGGAAGATGAATAGATGAGTTTGAGTTGAAGATTTTCTCTCTCTCTGGAGTCTATTTCATTGTGGTATCCTCAGTCCTTGTTGGCAATTGAATGAATAATATTGAATAAAAAGATTATTATTTCGGTCAAAAAATAAAAAAATAAAAATAGAAATATCAAAAGTATAAAAAGTTAATATAAGGCTGCAAACTTTTATTTTATTTGTCAATTTTCTAAAATTGTAAGGCTTGCATTAAAATAAAGGAGAAATCTTTGTTGGCTGTTTCAAATGGGTGACACGATTAGTCGACCATTAATGGGGAATCCCAAAGGATTTCATGAATCGCAATAATAAAGTGTTTTACACGGAACCCTATCTCTCAAATCTCGCGAGATGGTCAGAAGGGAAAATACAATTAGATCCGTTTCCCCGTGATGGTTCCTTTAAGGATGAAAATATGTGTGCAGCAAAAGATATGATCTTTAATTCCTGGGGTGACCCAGACTGGCCGAAAAATTATATGAAAGATTCGTATAAAATTTGGATGAAGATGAAAACTTATTGGGATAAAGGGCCAGAGATGAAGAATGAAGAGAGCTCTCTCTCTCAAACCCAGATGCAGCTGAAATCTGAGGCGTCCCTTCCCCCGTATGAATGTGTTGTTTCTGCTGAAGGTTCAAAGCCCTTGACTAATAAATTATATCCGCAGTTACCAACTACAACAGAAGTTTTTCAGTTTGTACAAATTCATGGATTTAAATGGATTTGGATTTAAAATCACTCCATTGAGTGTGACAGAAGCGGTGGTAATTTGTAAAGATCTGCCAGATCCTTCTAAAACACCACACCAATTTGTAGCAGTACTGAAACGGTTAACAGCCTACAGTCAACTGACGGGCGAGATTCCGAATGTGTCAACTGTTTTGCCATTTATTGAGTTAAATGTTGACCATAAACCCTATGTCTTTCTCATTGACAGTGGTGCAACCATCTCATCTGTATCTTCACTTGTTTATGAAGGCTCGATTACAGGAAAACATGTGAACTCAGTGGGAATCAACGGTGTACCTATAAAATGCGAAATGACACCAACAGTTCCGGTTACTTCTAATGATATCCCATCATTGTTTAAAATGCATGCTTTTGCAATTATACCTGATTCTCCTTTCTGCCTTTTGGGTAGAGATTTGATGCATAAATTAGGTATTCAACTTCACTTTGATGCTGACTCTCTACAACTTATGTTTCCTGCAGCCTACTCTCTCACTGTTGATACAGGAAATGCTCTCCTCGAGGATGAGTCTGCAACTGAGCTCAAAGAGGAAATTGAGGGCGTCCACCCCAAATTATGGGCAGCCCATAAAGATGACACAGGATTCATTGATGTCCAGCCCTATGCTGCTAAGCTAAACACAGACAAGCCTGTGTATCAGAAACAATACCCCCTCTCTAAAGAAAAGGTGGAGGGTCTTCTTCCTATTATTGATAAACTACTGACTCAAGGCATCCTGGTGCACACTCATTCACCTTATAATACACCAATTAATCCAATTAAGAAAGCAAATGGTTCTTGGCGTTTAACTCAAGATTTGAGAAAAGTTAATGAGTTAGTAACACCTTTGTCTCCTATTGTACCTGATGTGCAAACTATAATTAATTCTATTCCTGCTGAACATTCATTCTTTACTGTTTTAGATATTTCTAGTGCTTTTTTCAGCATTCCTGTTGATCGCCGAACTCAGCCATTGTTCGCTTTTACCCTGGAAAATTCACAATTAACGTGGACACGCCTCCCACAAGGGTTCAGAGATTCTCCGGCTGTTTTCTCTGCTGTAGTGCACGCAACACTGAAAGATGCCAAGCTTCCTCCAAACACCTGTCTGCTTCAATACGCAGATGACATCCTCGTCACAGGTGTATCTGAGGACATGTGTGCTGCTGCCTCTAAAATTGTCTGCAACATTTTGGCAGAAGCTGGTTTCAAGGTGTCTAGAGAGAAGCTACAGTGGGCACAGAGGAGGGTTGAATACCTTGGACATGAACTGTCACAGGGCAAAGTGCAATTGTCTGCTGATAGAGTGAAAGCTATTGCTACCTTCAAACACCCATCAACACGGAAGCAAATGCAAAGCTTCCTGGGACTGGTTAATTATTGCCGATCATGGGTGCCCAACTGTTCCATGTATGACAAAATCCTGAGAACTGCTACTCTGGAGGACAAAGAGGACATTACATGGACAGCTGAGATGGACAAAGCATTCAGACATTTGAAATCCTCCCTTATAAGACCTCCTGCACTCGGACTCCCAAGATACACTCAAGAGTTTCACCTGTACGTGCATGAAAGTGGAGGCACAGCCGCTGCAATCCTGGCCCAGGAGCATGGAGGTACTTTTCGTCCCATAGCTTATTTGTCTAAAACTCTTGATTCAGTAGCCAGGGGACTCCCTGCTTGCTTACGTGCAGTGGCTGCTACAGCGCTCATGGTGCAAGATGCTGAAAAAATTGTTATCACATAAATTGATAGTGCACACCTCTCATCAGGTAGGAGTCATTATGAGCAATATTTCTACTCAATATATGACTGCTCAACGCCGCTCTGGCTATGAGGCTATATTATTAGCTACTGCTAATTTGATTCTAAAGCCAACTTCTGTTATTCATGGCCCTACTGTACATTTGCACAATTTGCTGACGCAAGGTGAATTCGAGAGTGAGGACCATGATTGCCTGACCAGAATCCAAATTTCGACTGCCTGCAGGCCAGATGTTTCTGCATCTGTCCTGGAGGAGGGAAGGTAGTTTTATATTGACGGATCCTGTTTCAAGCCAAATGATAACGTGTTCTTCTGTGGATATGCTATTGTTGAATTACCTGATCGTGTAATTGAGGCATACTCTTTGCCATACAAGTCAGCACAAGTTGCAGAATTAGTTGCTTTAACAAGAGCTTGTCAATTCGCAAAAGATCAGTGTGTTAATATATACACTGACTCCAAATATGCATATAGCATAGTCCATGATTTTGCTAAATTGTGGGAAGAAAGAAATTTTAAAACTTCAGATGGAAAGCCAATTGCTCATTACAGCATTGTAGCAGAGCTCATTGACGCAGCACAACAACCATCAAAACTGGCTGTTATCAAAGTAGCAGGACATGCGTCAGGAGACACAGATGAGGCCAAAGGAAACAGATTTGTGGATGAAGTAGCAAAATGGGCAGCTAAAGAAGTGATATTAAGTCCACATGTAAGCGAAAGGGGCACAGATGTGCCTATGATGAATTCATCATGGACTAATGATTTGGACATTAAAATATTACAAGCTAACCCTACGCAAGCTGATTTGTCTCATTGGACAGACAATGAAGTAAAACCAGATCCAGTGGGAATTTTAAGAGCAGCTTCAAGTACCTGGGAGTAAACATCTCCGAGGACCTGACCTGTACTGCTCACATTCAGACACAGGTGAAAAAAGCCAGGCAAAGACTGTACCACCTGCGCCAGCTGAGGAAATTCAGGGTTTCACCAGCTATCCTGAAAACTTTCTATTTAGGGGCGATAGAAAGTGTTTTAACTCAGTGCATCACAGCGTGGTATGGGAACAGCACCAGTCATGACCGCAAAGCCCTGCAAAGAGTAGTGCGCTTATCCGAGCGTATCTCAGGGTCAGCTCTCCCGTCTCTGCAGGACGTCTACACCAAACGCTGCAAAGGTAGAGCTACCAAGATCATCAAGGACTCTAATCACCCTGCAAACCCTCATTTCACGCTGCTGCCATCTGGTAGCGCTTCCGAAGCCTGATGGCCAAAACTGAGAGACTCAGGAGGAGCTTCTTCCCCCAGGCCATCAGACTCCTGAACTCAGTCACTTAACATCACGTGACTTCACGTCAGGATAAACATCGATACACTGACATTGCACTGCACTTTCTGTTCTCGTTGTTACTGTGTAACAACCTGTCATAAACCTGTTTGCACATTATACTCTTATACATTTGTTAACCACATATTTATAAGTCTACAGTTTACTCACTGCAAAGTCTACTTCAATTATTTTATTCCACTTTATCCTTATTTGTTACCTTTTTTTCTCTTGACTTGATTATTTATAATTCTACAGATATAGACATATATATATATATATAGAGAGAGTACTTTTTTTTATATCCTATTTCTATTATAATTTCTTCCTTGTGTTTTTAACTGTGAATTTGCACTGTCCATGGAGCGGACCTGTTTACATTTCACTGCCGGTTGTATATTCTGTATATAACTGTGTATGTGACAAATAAAACTCTTGAATCTTGAATCTTGAAGAGACAAACAAGGTAGACTTGCACTACCTGCATCTACGATTGTTATGCTATGTAGACATTATCATGGTGTATCACATGTGTCAAAAAAGAAAGTGATAGAGATGTTGAATCGATCTTACTGCATAGCAAATGTTCGAAGAAATACTCTTTTGATATTGGATGCTTGCCTGGTGTGTGCTCAAACTAACAAGCACAAGGCAACTAAATATGAGTCTTTACCACATCCTGAGCTGCCATTCCAACACTTGCAAATTGATTTTACACACATGCCTCCTTGCGGAAATAATAAGTATTTGCTTGTGATTGTTGACCGATTTTCTAAGTGGCCTGAAGCTTTTCCGTGTAGTAGAGACAATGCACAGATGGTAGTTAAAGCTCTTGCTAAAGACATTATACCGCATTTCGGCATACCATCGGTCATAGACAGTGATAATGGAACACCGTTCGCTTCCAAAGTCACACAATTGTTAGCCAAAGAGCTTAACATTACCTGGAAGTTTCACATACCGTATAATCCACAATCAATTTGAATCAATCAATCAAAATTTGAATCACATCATCAAAGATCGGATTACTAAAGCGTGTATTGATACAGGCAGAAATTGGGTTGATTTGTTGCCTGCCGTATTGACAGAAATTAGAATGTCACCATCAGCAACAACAAAGATGTCCCCATTTGAAATTCTTATGGGTAGACCTTTCCCGACCCCATGGGTCAAAGGTCGCGCTGGCAATTTTTCCACAGGTGACACGGAGGTGATCATCACGGATTATGTGGATTCCCTAGTCAAAACGTTGAATAGCATCAATGGTGATGTGTCTCTCTCTCTCCCTCTTCCTGCAGAAAAACCCACTCATCCTTTCGTTCCAGGACAACAGGTGCTGATAAAGTGTCTGAAGCCCACAAAACTGGGAGAGCCGAAATATCAGGGGCCCGTCACGGTGATTGCTGTGACGAGAACAGGGGTGCTGACTGACTTCCAGCCACAGTGGATCCATGCTAGTCGACTGAAAACAGCTCCATCCCAAGGGAAGGTTCTGGTCGATGCGGAGGGGGAAGCCAGTGAGCCAAGGAAAGATCCGAAGGAAGGTGAACCAAGACGGTCGAAGGGAAAAAGAAGAGTGCTAGAGATCTAGAACCAGCAATAATTATCATTGAAGCCATGATTGCTAAATTGATATTTTACCTGGTTGTGCTGACCAATGTATTTATTCATATACAAGCTGCTGTTAGCACTGGTAATGAAACTTGGGTACAGAAGGAAGAAGAAGAACCACATGCTTTCGCAGCTAATATGTGGTGGCGATTAGCCAACTACACTGTCAAGTGTTAGTAATTTTGAAGGAAAATTAAGAAAGATGAAGGAAATGTTTGCTGAAGAATATTATGAATATGAAGGTAAAGAAAGTAATTGTATCTGTGTACAAGAAAGTAATGCTGAGATTTGGGTGTGGCAATTTTATTGCCGAAAGGGGCAAATGATAGATTTTATGTTGGTCTCAGCATTGAAAGAAATGGGACATAAGTGAAGTCAATTAGAAGCACTCACTTCCTGATGGCTGAGCTTGACGACGTAGATGTGACGTGAACAACCTGTCTGACAGTTGTACATCTTCTAGTAGTTGTGCAAAGTCAAATCTGAATCACCGAATCTTGCAGAGATTTTGGCTCTCTATGGGTTTCTCCCTTGACTTTATGCCTCCCCACCCCCCCGATTGCCTCACAGACAGTAAAAGATTGCCTGAGAGCTTCTCCTCCTGTCTATACGGTAATTTCTCTACTGTGCGACAGAGTCGCGTGGTTATGACGCAATCGTTAGCCTATTTTTACAAAAACGGCTTCTACGGGGCGATAGTGTAAGATACAAGGTAATGGAGCCTTTTATACACTGTCGTGTTTCTTTAGAAATAAACAATGGACAAATGGAGTCTTTAAACGCCTCAGATGTAAAAGTTATTCTCTGTCAAAGTGACGCCAAAATGAATGGGAGTCAATGGAATGCTAACAGCAGGTGATGGCTTGGTTAGCAATGGCTGCCCCTATGGCAGGTACACTTTCCGGGTGCTGGATTACCCCTTGGGGACAGAACACACCCTAAGATTACTGCACGTTCTCGTGTTCCCTGAAGAAGGGCAAATGCATCATACTCGAAACCACAATCAGTATTGCAGCGATTGGCTGGCGGCAAGACAACAACATAATGACATCATATAATTAAAAAAGACACCTGGCAAAAAACTTGACAAATTAAAAAAAAAAATATCAAGAAAAACAACAACACATTTCCATACCTTTATAAGGAAACAGCCAAGCGACCAAAACAACATAAAAGTTATGATAGATAAATTAAATGTGCAGTTTAAAAAAACATGATCCCCAATTGTTTATATTCATGATTTTGTCTATTTGTACACCCTTCACATTTTTATTTCAATGTTGTAATTTGCAATTCATTTAATTTTTAAGTCAATTTGAAGCAGATTTGTTACGTGACAGCATTAATTAAAGTCTCTTAAGGGTCAAGATCAAGTTATCTGCTTCTCCTGCGCTGCATCAAGCCATCCCATAATATCTGTCATCACTCAAATGAATGCCTGGCTCAGAGTAACGTTACAGCATGTGTGTAAGACTCCATTAAAATGATAAAGTAATTATTCCATCACAAATAAATCTCTCAATCACGTGGCTGTGTCTATAGTATTATACATAACATTATAATATTATTTTCAAATAAATTTTTATATTATTATTATTGTTATTATTTAAAATGATTATCGCCCCTGGTTCAGTAAGGAACTCTTGTAATAAAGTAGCAGTGGCTGGGACAGATTTTAAGTATCAGCGCCGCTTAAAAAGACGCAATCTAATCCTGTTTACATGAAATAAGCAGCTACAGAGCAGGTTTAAGCTTACGGACCTGTTGCTATGACAGCAACTCCAGGATGAGTGTCGAACAACCAAACAATCCAAGATCATGCTAAATCACCAACAATCACATCCAGCTAACTGAGTTAGCGATGTACGAAGAACGGACCCCAGTGCTTTGTGTTTTTACAAAATTTAGAGTCTTGATTATTACAATTATATTGGGCACGCCTGTGATCTTTGATTGTCTGTGAACGCTGATTCCTGATATGGGCACTTAATCCTGTTTATCTCATGTCAACTGCTCCACTGGTCTCATCTGAATGTCACCAATCTACAGAGAGCAAAGGAAAAACTCTAAATTACAATTAAATTATAAATCAAATTTCTACTTAAAATGTATGGATAGATATACTACATTATAACAAAGTTTGCACTCATATGAATGAAAGACAGCAAAAATGACGCTTACTTGAACATGAGGAGGCGCACTCAGGACATACACCACTGCGTTTGCTACGTCATCTGCTTGCAGGCACTGCAAATATGATTTAAAAAAATAATTATAAAAAGGTAAACAATGACAAAATGCTCTGCAGACAAGAATCAGTATTTGTCTATACCTTTATGCTTTTGTAGGTAGCAGCAGCCTTTTCTGGGTTTTGACTAAAGAGCCGGTAGGTTAACTCCGTCTCCACTAAACCAGGAGAGATGCACTGTTAAAGAAAGAGCAGCACATCTTTGAACATTGGGCATGCAATAATCATCATCGTAAATAAAGTGTTTATCCAAAACAAGTCTTATTCATCCTGCTCTTACTGTGGCACGTATGTGAGTTTTGGCCTCGCGTAACTCTTGCCGGAGACCTTCAGTGAGAGCGGTCACGGCATATTTGCTGGCAGTGTAGAAGTGTATATCAGCGTTGTGGAGGACACGATGTCCACACATACTAAAACAAGTAAGTTATTTAGACTGGATGCTTTGGAGCATGGCACACATATAGGAATATAAATGCATAAAATATGTCCAATAAAACATTATAGTACCCATTAATATTAATGATATGGCCATCATCAATATTTCTTTCTTTCATGGACTGGTAAGCCTCACGGGTGCACACTGACAGGCCGATGACATTCACCTGAAAAAAAAAGAAAAAAAAAACTAAAAATCACATACTCTAGCTGCATGTTGTCAAAACAGAAATACCTATTTATTCTGTGATTTACTTACATCCATCATAGTCCTCCAGCCACTGGTTTTGCCACTCAACAGAGGCTCTGGGAGCGCCAACCCAGCATTATTAATGCACACGTCAATGCCCTGATGTTGAACTTTGATCCAGGAGAACATGGATAGCACCTCGTCCTCCACAGACAGATCACATTTATACGGGAACAGAGTCCCACTGAATCCCCTACTGACACATTCTGCTGCCAATGTCTGTGAAAGGAAAAACACTTTGAGATTTACATTCCATGAAGGGTCAAAGCTCAAAACCACTGGCAGAGGGACAGCACGCAAACTGTGCATGAAGTTAATTACATAACATTGTCCTTATGAACACATTGTTCCCTGAAGTACACTCTTAAAAATAAAGGTTTCAAAAGGTTTTCACAGCTATGCAATAGAAGAACCATTTTCAGTTCCCTAAACAACCTTTCAGTGAAGAGAGAACTTTTTTTTGTCTTCTGTAAAATAACCTTTTTCCTCTATAAAGGACCGTTTGTGCAGTGGAAAGTTTCCATGGATGTTAAGGTTCTTCGTGGAACCATCAATGCCAATAAAGAACCGTTTTTAAGAGTGTAGAATGATACATTTGATAAGAAACAAGAAATTGTTATGTAAAGCATTTCAAACGTTTAAAAATTAAGATTATATTATTGATCAACACAAGACATGGGTGTTTAAATGATGACAGAAATTTCATTGTTGGCCTGATGATGATTCTGACACAATGTTCTCAACTTCACGTCCTTCTAAACCTACTTGTAGGCTACCTATGACTTTGTATTGTGTGAAACACCAAGTGAAAATTTTGAATAGCCTAATGTTCACGCTGCTTTTTTCTCCACCAACTAACCAGTTCAAAGTAAAACTGTAAAAAAAAAAAAAAAAAAACACAAGTAAACAGAAGGTTTAATGGTGACCTACAGACATTTGCAGTGTCCGCCTGCTCGTGTTTCGTGCCACGCGTTATTCATTCGTCTAAAAATGTTTGTGTAAATGTGTGTAAATTACCTCTATTTGCTCCAGGTTTCTGGCACACCCGACCACCTTCATGCCGTGCTGCACAAGAGACTTTGCGATCGCAGCTCCGATCCCCACTGAAGCTCCAGTGACGAGCGCAACCCTGCCTTTCCAGCGATCCATGGTGCAAGTTCAGAAGAGCTGCTGACAGTTAGCAGGAACTTTAACTACTTTCCATGTATTCCCTGTTAATGAATAGGGCTATGCACTGAGAATCTAGCCAATAGCAATGCACGACCGATTCTGCAACTGCGCTACACCTGATCACTCCTGTCAGTTCCTCCATGATTTTTGCGGTCGCAACTCGCAAGTAATTATTGTGAATTCAAACATTTTTGGGGAAATAGCTTGCTATTGTGTGTTCCGCATTTTCCAGTGTTGTAGTAAAATTCAGTTCAGTAAAGTTTATAACCTTTAGGATTGTTTCTTCAAACAAAAATATTGTTTCTTCAAATTCTGCGTCCCATACTGTGCCTGTGTTGTTTCGTTTGGAAGCATCACGTGTGACGTTCCTCCCATTCAAAATTCGCCCTTAAAGGGATAGTTCACCCACAAATGAAAATTACCCCATGATTTACTCACCCTCAAGCCATCCTAGGTGTATATGATATTCTTCTTTCAGACGAATAAAATCGGAGTTATATTAAAAAATGTCCTGGCTAATCTTGGCTAAGCGTTATAATGGCAGTAAACGGCAGCCCAACCCTTACGAAAATTAACCATTGTTTTATCATAGTAAAAGTACAGTAACCATGTTTTTTTCTGGCTAATTGATTACCATTTATATAACCACAGTTTTACCATAGTTTTAGTTAAACTATGGTTAGAGTAGCAAAGCCATGTAACCATTTGTGGTTACCATTTTTGTAGTAAAACCATGGTTCATTTTCATAAGGGAAAAGTGCACCCATCCTTCATAAATGTACTCCACACAGCTCCAGGGGGTTAATAAAGGCCTTCTGAAGTGAATTAATGCCTTTGTGTAAGAAACTATACATATTTAACACGTTATAAAGTAAAATATCTAGATCCCGCCAGACCACCGTCCATATTCAACTTACGGAAAAAGCGTAACTGGTGTGACGTATGATGTCAGATGCGTTTTGAACTTTCTTAACTTGAACTTTCATAAGTTGAATACGTAAAGTAAATCATGGGGTAATTTTCATTTTTGGGTGAACTATCCCTTTAAATATCAATATTCAATACAGTAGGCCTATAGATAAATAAATAGGCTATTGCATCATTTTGTCTGAAAAACTGAATGCTGACTGTAGGCTATAGTCAGCTTTAGTTTAGTGCACTAAAATATTTAGAGGTAATTGTGATGCCTGACAACATGGTTGGTGGGTTTCACTGAAAAACAACAAAAAACACTATAGTCTACACACAACATTTCATTTTTATTAAAAATTCAGCTATGTTGGGCCTGTCCTCAGCCATGCTGTGAGGTAATAAAATGTATTCATTTATTTTCCTCCTTGACTTTATAAATGTTGTCAGTTCTCTGTTCAACGGTTCAAAGAAACAAAAGTTATTTGATAGTTTCATCACAAACACTTGAAGAAAAGCATGAGATAAATCCCTCCTTTTTATTAGCGCATCAACACAAATATATAGCAGCTCAAAACTACAGAACTGAACAGAATTTTATTTTAAAAAAGCATCAGATTTCCTCAGCAATCTTCAAAACATTTATGGATGTTCATCACTATAATTTAAAGCAAAAAATGACACTGATTCTGCATTTTGCACGGCATAACTCAATATTTGAGCACAAAAGCACCAAGCATACTTTGCATCATTTCTCCAATAGTAATTTTAGTCTTTTTTTTATATAGCATATAGATTTTATTAATAATTATTAAATGTAAACTCCATGATCAGAGTTCTGCGTTCTTGTTATGAGCATTTCAAAAGCTCTGGTGTGAGAGACAGTTTATAGGGACATTCTTGTGGTTTTCCCAACATTTAATATTTGAAACATGAGCCTTTAAGATGATTAAGATGTCAGCGATGACTGATCCTGTTTATCTGTTCGAGTTAAGCCAACTGTTCCACAGGCCTCATCTGAATGTCACCAATCTAGAGAAAAAGCAATTACATGAAATCTTCCTAGAAAATAGCCACTGCAGCTTGATTGTGTGTTTGCATATATGAACGATCTCAATCATTTACAGCACAATAGTTTTCTCCAGTGATGGATGACGCTTACTTGAACATGAGGAGGCGCACTCAGGACATACACCACTGCGTTTGCTACGTCATCTGCTTGCAGGCACTGAAAATAACATTTAAATATGTAAAAGTGTAAACAATAATGTACAACATATTGTATAAACAAGAATCAGGATTTATCTATACCTTTATGCTTTTGTAGGTAGCAGCAGCCTTTTCTTGGTTTTCACTAAAGAGCCGATAGGCAAATTCAGTCTCCACTAAACCAGGAGAGATGCACTGTTAAAGAAAGAGCAATCTTAGTGCCAACAAGTCTTTGGAAATGCAATAATCATTTTACCTGAAGTGTTGATCTTACTGTGGCACGTATGTGAGTTTTGGCCTCGCGTAACTCTTGCCGGAGACCTTCAGTGAGAGCGGTCACGGCATATTTGCTGGCAGTGTAGAAGTGTGTATAAGCGTTGTTAACAATCCGGTGTCCACTCATGCTAAAACACACCAAGAGATTTAAGGATATTGAATGTTTTTTGCCTCAGCACAGACTGGAATTTGAATAACCTCTCAGAAAAAAAGGTACAGTGCTGTCACTGGGGCGGTGAAAAGGTACATCTTTGCACCTTACTCACCCCTAAATGATACATATCAGTACCTTAAAAGACACATATCGGTACTTTAAGAGTGTGTATTAGTACCTTAAAAGATACATATCGGTACTTTAAGAGTGTGTATTAGTACCTTAAAAGATACATATCGGTACTTTAAGAGTGTGTATTAGTACCTTAAAAGACACATATCGGTACTTTAAGAGTGTGTATTAGTACCTTAAAAGACACATATCGGTACTTTAAGAGTGTGTATTAGTACCTTAAAAGACACATATCGGTACTTTAAGAGTGTGTATTAGTACCTTAAAAGACACATATCGGTACTTTAAGAGTGTGTATTAGTACCTTAAAAGACACATATCGGTACTTTAAGAGTGTGTATTAGTACCTTAAAAGACACATATCGGTACTTTAAGAGTGTGTATTAGTACCTTTTCGGTTTTGTACCTTAGGGTACCGCCACAGTGACAGCAATGTACCTTTTTTCTGACAGTGTACAGGCAAAAAAAAAATAATTAAAAAGTCTAATATACCATTCTTGTACCTGTTAATATTAATGAAATGACCATCATCAATATTTCTTTCTTTCATGGACTGGTACGCCTCACGGGTGCACACTGACAGGCCGATGACATTCACCTGAAAAAGGTCAAATTCTTTATCTCATGAATCTGTTTAGTCTGAGTTAGACTTAGTTCAACAGCTCACTGACTCCGTAAACCAATATCCATTTCTTTTTTTGAAACCAATCAGACATTTTGGAGTAAACCAAGTCAAGTTTGATAAAGCAAAAATTTACTTTAATAACCCAACAAATATGTTGCTTTTGAACAGTTTTATCAACATACATAGAAAAAAAACTGATGGTTTTAACAGCATTGTATTCAAACAACATGCACATTTTTAACTGTAAAAGTAAATGCAAATGTTTATTTTGGTTCGTTGACATAATGTAGACATTATGGACCGTAACTGTCGTAATGATGACACCGGACGTTTTCATTTTTGGGTGAACTATCCCTTTAATAATATATATATATATATATATATATATATATATATATATATATATATATATATATATATATATATATATATATATATATATATATATATATACCACTATTCTGCTGCCAATGTCTGCAAGACAAAAAGAACACGCGATTCTTCAGACAGTTCGTATACAATTAGCCTACTTCTCTCGCAAGTGTCTGCAGGGAAAAGGTAAGCTGTTTGATCGCTAACGGTAATTACCTCTATTTGCTCCAGGTTTCTGGCACACCCGACCACCTTCATGCCATGCTGCACAAGAGACTTTGCGATCGCAGCTCCGATCCCCACTGAAGCTCCAGTGACGAGCGCAACCCTGCCTTTCCAGCGATCCATGGTGCAAGTTACTCTCAGGAAGATCAAGTGATAGACAGCTGACTGTGCGGTCACACTTCTTCAAGTGTGGGTTTGTGGCGATGATCAGGGGGTTGCCAGATCCAGGAAAGCTTCAGACAACTGCTGGATTTCCATCCAGGACCTCACACTCACAGTACACGTTTAGCATAGCTGATAACAAACAGCCTTTTCATTTTCCCAGTTTTTTTTTTTTTTTTTTTTGTTTTTTTGATAGTCTACATCCTACTTCCCCCACTCCATCATCTCTCTTTTGGGTTGCCAAATACAATACAATAAAATCTAGGTAGAAAGTGTTCAGGCTGTAAAATCTTCACAGGGTTAATTATTCATTATACATTTAAATAAACAATTAACAATGAGTAAAATAATGAGCATTTGTTTGTTTATGTTTTTTTATTGTTTTACAATTAGGAATTTTCCTGTTAATAGGCTACTGAAAAAAAAAAAAAAAAAAAAAAACAAGAATACAGTAATTACAATTGTAATGGGGTAGGTGTAGGAATACAAATTAGATGGATTACAAACCCCATGAGTCAACACACTATAAAAAGGAAACCAAACCTGTTGGTGATACCCATGTGGCAGGCTTGAAAAACATCACAGCTTTTCATGCTTGTGTAATGGCAGGTGAAAAGATCAGTGATTAATGAGCAGTATATAGAACTGAATTGTGAAGGTAACGGTTGTGATTTATGATGAATATAGTGAGTTTATCTAGTTGTAACATTTGTATTCGCTTTGTTTTAGTGTCCTTAGGGAATTGTGTTGACTGGTGCCTCAGAGAATTAAGCAGATATATTTAAAGAACACCGGTACTTCTGTCAATTGAGTTTACTGAACGGGGAGATTTGGTTTTAAGCTTTTATATTGTAATTTGTGTGTTTTATGTCTAATGGTTTTAATGGTTTTAATTCTTGTAAATCTTTTATAGGGCAATCATGATTTGTATTTTCTTTTTCTTACAGATGATGCATGATTGCCGTTTACTTTATTGAAAGCATTGATGGCTAAATGAGTATCTGAAGAGATGACTAATATTGACTGGTGTATTGAAGTGGCAAAGTGTGTGTGTGGGTATCATTATTATTATTATTATTATTATTATTATTATTATTATTATTATTATTATTATTATTTTTATTTTTTTGGACCTATAAACAGCAGTGGGGTTCCCATTTTCTTATATATGAGGTGGGAGGGAGCAATTTGTAGTGGTTTGGTTTGATGCTTTACTTTTGCTTTGGAGTGAAATGGTGTTATATTTGTGATTTGAGTGTGCACTTATTTGCGGAGCTATTTCCAGTGGATATGATGGGGAACCCTGTCTGTAATGGTTACAGGTTTCTTGTTTTGTTTTGACACTGCCATTTCTGATTACTCGTTGTGCTGTCTGTGAATGTTGTATAATAAACCTTATTTGCAAAGAAACACACTGTGGTTCTTGCCATTTTTCTGACTTCTCATCTCTTGTTAGAGGGTTACACAATCATAAAAATCCCCCAAAACATTTAAGTATTGTCTCTCGTGCAGATGTGTTACTGTTGTCCCCTGTATATTTAACCCTCATCCCCTTCCTCACACTTTGTAACAAATCCTTCCCGCATGGGTCAAAATTATTTTTTTTTTTTTGTCTAGAAAACACATTTTGATTGTTTTAATTATATCATGTATGCCAATTGAGTATTTTATTTACCTTTTAAATTTCTAGATTGAAGAATTAGTTATTGATACACATTCTTTCAATTTAAAATAATTCCGCTTTTATTGGGTGTCTTTGCCGACCTCTTGTGAAGAGGAAAAAAATAAAAATTCATGACTCTTGCCACTAGATGTCCCGCTGGGTCCTAAAATCAGTTCCACTCAGTTTGCAGATGACATGTGGACATAAAAAAAAAAAGATTCTGTTAACATTAATAATTTTTAGTTGGAATTTTGTACTGTGTGCTGAATCATTCCTCACATTCTATTAATTCCTAAGGGGGTCAAACTGACCCAAGAGGGAAGGATTTATTTTATTTCATCCAGAATCCAGTCAATTTTTTTTCCAGTGGTTCAAGTACGCCAAAAGTCATAGGGTCTTGGACCACTTTGATGACCGCTCAATTTTCAATTTTCAATTTTTTTTTTTTTTATAAAAAAAAAGTTTCAGGTCAAGATGACCCGAGGGATGGATGAGGGCTATGCTGTATAATGCAATGTCATTTTGCTCAATACTTCCCACAAATGGAATACAAAATATATTTTTTTACATTCTTATTTATTTTTTAACAGTTTTTACACCAGTATCAGTTTAATTTATAACTTTTGTATAAATAATTTTCATTACAGATAGATATTCGAGAAGGTGTGCTTCAGGTTCATTTAATGTTGGATAATATTATTACAACACTATTGAAGCCACACAGGCTGAACAATACTGTTTGATTTGTCTTGAATTAAGAAATGACAATTAACTTGCTTTGAGCAATAGCCATAAATCAGACTGTGAGGACATAGAGTGATGTGAAAACAGAGCTGATCAATAAAGCAGTGCTAACACAAAAAACAAAACTCCTAGAATAATACACCTCACGTCCATACCGCAGCTGAACAGGCCGGTATGTGTTCACCATGGCAGTCCCATCAGAAAACGTCAAGTTTGAAAATGCAGAAAGCTGCAAGACAAAGATAAGACGGCTATTCTTTCATTCTGTGTTAAAGTTTCACTTATTTATCCACCTTATTTTAACATTTTTTAACATAATTTGTAAATAGAGAATGCATTGACGTCACTTTCCCGCCGGAACACGCCCCCTCAGCCGGACTGTAGTGGCAAAAGAGCTGCTACATGAGTTAATAGGGGAAACTGCGAAAACCCGAGCAAAACAAACGATTATTACTGTAAACAACTGTTCCTTACAACTCACCCAACATTCAGTGATCCATGGATATTGACATGCAGCCAGGATCGTGTTTCCTGACATTTATTTGAGCCTGATTTCAATGCTGGTGAAATACTTAAAGCAAATTTGCCTGTGAACGCTTTATTAAATACAATATAAGTAGGTCTAAATCCGGGTGATCACTTGTTCACTGTTTTATATATATATATATATATATATATATATATATATATATATATATATATATATATATATATATATATATATATATATATATATATATATATATATATATCATATCGTCATATCGTCCAGCCCTAAAACTTGTATAGTCTTTGTCAGTGTTTATTTAAAAACATCCAATCATGCAGAATATAAGATGGTTTAACTGATGAGTTGTCAATACAGTATATAACAATACAATATATAGTGTATGATTTTACCATAGACTGCAAAAAAATATGTGTGAGGTCTCGGTTATGTATGTAACCCTCCTTCCCTGAAGGAAGGGAATGGAGACGTTACATCAGTACTGATGAAATGGGGGTTTCACTTAGAAGCCAATCGCCTCTGAGATCTACAAAACGAGCCAATGGCATGAAAATGCCATGGGTCTGCGGAATTTGCATAACGCAACCCCGCCCCACTGTGTGGGTATAAAGGGAGTTGCATTGCCGACTCGCATTATGAAGAGCCGAGGCTGAGCTCCCCGGGGGTTTCAGCGGTACAGCTGTTGTGGCAGGGGGACGTAACATCTCCGTTCCCTTCCTTCAGGGAACGACGTAACCGAGACGTTCCCTTTCAGTCAGTACACTACGAGTTATGTCAGTACTAACGAAATTGGGGTCCCAATTCAATCTCACCACAACGGCTGTCTTCCAGCATCCTGTGCTGGAAGACGAGGGGCTGGGCTCAGCTTACCAAGGTACACTGGGAAGCATATTACCGTGGAATACACATGTAGGGGTTGCCCAGAGGGGGAACCATGCACATGGAAGCACCTAGCCTAACACGAGGGCTGACCAAGTGGGCATGCACTCAGGTGTCGGCATCAACAGTGCTGGAGGAACTCAGGGCTTACTGAGAAACTCACCTGAGTAAATATGCGCACGCATCCAGTCCCTGGAGTGGAATGGCGCAGCAAGTGATGACACCTAAGCCTGTCCAGTTACTGGCCCCTTGGGGTGAGTAGACGAGAGGAACTGGCTACACTCTGAGATTATGGAATCTAGCGAATTTGTTGGGTATCGCCCAGCCTGCAGCTCTAAGTCTGTTAGTGAGGCGTCATGCACTAAGCCCAAGAGGAGACAACACTCAGTGGAGTGTGCCGAGACCCCTAGGGGGCATGGGATGCCCTGAACCATAAGCTCAATGGCGTGACAACCTCTGCTTGGAGAGAGCCTTCCCTTTCTGCTGCTTTCCAAAACAGACAAGAACTGGTCAGAGGTCCTGAACACTGCAATCGGTCTACGTAAACGCAAGGGCGCGTACTGGACAGCGCAGTGCCAAGGCTGGGTCTGCCTCCTCCAAGGCAGCGCTTGCAGGTTCAACACCTGAAGAGGTGGGAACCTTGGGCACACATCCAAGCCGGGGTCTCAGGTTATCACATGAGAGTAAGCCAGCTTGAATTCCAGGCACGCTTCATCACCGAAAAAGCCTGCAGGTCTCATAACCCCTTGATAGGAGCTAGGCAATCAAGAGCATCACTTTTCATTGAAAGGAACTTACAGCTCAAAAGGACTGCGAGGCTCAAAGGGAGCACTCAGAAGGGTAGATAACACCACTGTGAGGTCACAAGAGGGCATAAGACCTGCGGATCAGGTCGTGCTGTCCTACCATTTTAGAGTCCACCAGGTTGTGGTGAGCAAATATAGCAGCCACCTAAACCTTCAGGGTAGAGGAGACAGCCATCGCTCCACCCTACTTGGAGGAAGGCGAGCACAGACCCGAACAGTCTTCCGTGGAAGAGCGCCAGGTGACGAAGAGGTTCCACTTCAGCACATAGGCCTGTCATAGACAAGGCCCTGGCAGAAGTGAAGGTAGCCACCATGTGTAGGTAGGGTACAAAACCTGCCTCATCCCGTCAGGGCCCACATAAGTAGGATATCACAGACAGGGACGTGGGTGCCAAGGGTGCCCCGTCTCTGAGTAAGGAGGTCCTACCTCAGAGGGATCGACCAGGGAGAAGCTGTCGCAAGGAGTAAGAGTTCATAGAACCAGGTCCGGCCGGGCCAATATGGGGCTACCAAAGGAGCTGCTCCTTGCCCTCCGTGATCAACACAAAACCTGTGCAAGACGGCTCACTGGGGAAAATGAATGCTTGCGCGGCCTGCTGAGCCTAGTAGGCAATGGGAAGAGCTAGAGGGAGGCGACAGGGTTACCTGTGCATCGATGAGCTGTTCCCAAATCAGCTGGCCATCTGGGGATGGAGTCTACATTCCCCCGGTTAAGTGGCTGAACCCGTGAAAGCTCATAGGCTGCACGAGTCAGTTTGCTGGGATGAACGTTACAAAGTGACCTCAGATGCTTCAGACTCCAAGGAGAAGATGGTGGCCGAGTTGCAACATCCGGTGGGAGCGTAGACCACCTTATTGGTTGGTGTACGCCACTGTCACCGAGATGTGGGAGCGGACCAGTACGTGTCTGACCTAAAGCAGGGCTCGGAAGCGGTGCAGGGCAAGATGTACGGCCAGCAACTTGAGGCAATTAACACGCTGTAGGTGCTGGGGTTCTTTACAGGAGCCCGCGGCAGCATGTCAATTGCGCATGGCACCCCAGCCCGTGACAGCATTAGTATGCCAGAAACTCGTTCTAAGGGAACTTTAACCCGTAGGTATATCGGACTCTCCGTTTAAACCGGGGAGGAGATCATGCAAACTAAATCGCATAGCCGAACCTGTGGGAGAACCAGCTGGACAGTTTGGAAGCTCTATTTAGGCTCCCAGAACTGAAGCAGCAGTCGTGTGAGCCACTGGTGAATGACCGGCCCAGACATGGGGAGGCGTGGGAGCGTCCCGAGGTGTGGGCGGGGTTGAATTCCACACCCTGAGGAGACCAGGGAAGGACCAGCGTTCCATGGAGGTCTCGTCTGACGGGGGCCTGGCGACAGAGGGGGCTGTGCCGGGGCAGAATGTGTTTAACTGCCTCAGCCTGCTTTTGTGCGGCCGAGAACTGTTGGGCAAAGTTCTCAACGAGAGATAGGGGAGTTGAAGAAACGTGTTCGCTCAGCCTCCTGCAAATCTGCCAGACTGATGGCATTCCTGGACCACAGCATTGGACATCACCTGACCGAGAGAGCGTGCAGTAACCTTCGTCGCCTGTAGGACGAGGTCTGCAGCCGCACTCAACTCAGTACTCAGCGTCAGTACTGCTCTCGTGCATGCTCCTGAGCACCTTTGCCTGCTAGACTAGAAGGATGGCCATAGCATGCAAGGCGGACGTGGCCTGGCCCGCGGCTCTGTAGGTCTTCGCCACCAAGGTAGATTGTGTTTTTTTGCACTGAAAACCAATGCTGCCGCTCAAGCTTGTTGCCACTCAGTGGGCGTAACCGCAGTCACAATGGTGACGTCACGTGCATACCCTCTATTGAGTGTCTGGTTTCCGGTGTCATACTCTTATAGTTATTTCTAGCTGTACAAAACAGCTCGTTATGCTGCTTGATATTGCCAACTGGTATTCATATCATATTGTTATGTATTGTCGTAATAATTAACACACTGGTTTGTTATGCAAATAGTTTGACTTTATGGTACTTTGTTATTATTATAGTTATAAGAAGATAACTTCTATCTAGTCATAGCGGATAATGAATCGGAAGTCTCGCACATCCACATAGCTTACTTTCGCGTCACAAAAAAAGGTGGATACATGGTAATAAACTACCTGTTCTTTGCTGAGTGGTATGGTTTCCTCAAATATTGTCCAGACTACAGCTTCAGAGCAGCCTGGTGTGGTGAGAGACCCCTGGTAGCGATAGTACTTCTCCAGTTTATCATGGGAGAGAATAAGCATGTCTAATGATACATCTCCAAGCGTTACATTGGTGCCTAGAAAAAGATGTTTATAAACTGTCATGAAGTTCCTCTTCTTCTCTCTAAATATAGCATGCCTGAACAATAATACATTATACAGGTTCCTCCCATATTATGTTGTGCCCTTGAGTGACTTAGCACTGTTATAATCAAGATCAAGAAGCGATAAAACAGCATATTTATTAATCTTTGACGGTAGATAAAAAAATCTTACCAGGGTGTGTGATGTTTTTCAGAGAATTAATGATGACTTCATATTTTTATTTGCATCTTTTGATTCCTTAAAGATAGATACAACAAAATACAGGTTTATTAGCTGTAAATAACAAACATTTATGGCCATAGCAGTCACACTATATTAGGCATCTTTAGCTCCTATGCACATATATGAAAATATCAGGAACTTATTGTGTTCATGTTCTATTGCAAAACACTTTTGCTGCTATTGAGATGGGATAAGGGTGAGTCAAGAGTCAGGAAAGGGTCAGCAGTGTAATTTTAGATGTAACTAACACAAGTTAATTATAATTAAATGCAGGTATTTACAATAACACTTAAGTACTATGTAAAATTAAGTGCATTGTATCACATGCTTAATTTAAATGTTAGTGCACACTTAATTTAAAGTGGGACCAATGCATCTGTGGTTTTACCTCATAAAAAAATCCAAGAACAGCCACTCCAGAAGGGTCACCAATGGCTTGTTCCACAGAGTTGTAGTTTTCTTTTATATGTACAATGTGCAGCTGTTAAAGATATAATGCATGCTTATAGTTCTTTATCGATTCACAAAGAGGTTTAAGAATAAAAAAGCTTAATACCTCCATAGGGTATTTCTCTCCATCTACAGTATGTTCTGATCCGGGTCCACCATTCTTGCCCCAGTGCAGGTGAAGCTGCTGAGCTTTGTAAGTGGCTCCTAAATTGGCCCCATTAATTGTTGCTCTATTTGGCAGATTCACTTGCACTAAAGATGGCAAAATATATGACAAAAAATAAAAAATAAATAAAAAAAATAAAAATAGTGAAAAAATAGCCATGGTGTTTATAAAGTGAAATAATATTTGTAAAGGCTATTCACTATAAAAAGTATATTTAAAGCGATAGTTCACCCAAAAATGAAAATTCTGTCATCATTTATTACTCACCCCCAAGTTGTTCCAAACCTGTACGAGTTTCTTTCTTCTGCTGAAAAAAACAAACAAACAAACAAACAAAAAAAAAAAAAAAAATAATTTGAAGAATGTCAGTCACCAAACAGTTGATGGGCCCCATTGACTTCCATAGTATGGAAAAATACTATAGGTTAATGGGGACCATCAGCTGTTTGGTTACCCACACTGTATTAAATAAATACGTAAAACAACAGAAAAAGCTCATTAACCCAACATTATCCAGTAATTTTACGGACATTTCCGTTAACCCTAAAACACAACACAATGAAATGCAAAATAAAAAATACAGATAAACCACTTGTAAAAAATAAATACGGAAAATTCTGTTAAATTCATACAGTACAGTGTGCCCTATTTTTACAGATTTTGTGCATATTCTTCAAAATATCTTCTTTTGTGTTCAGCAGAAGAAAGAAACTCATTCTTGGAGCGACTTGAGTGTGAGTAAATGATGACAGAATTTTCATTTTGGGTGAACTATCCCTTTAAGTGACTTACCTGTGTGTCCATTGTTTATAATGACACTACTGATCATCTCTTGATAGCCTGTAAACTGCACTTGGGTCAGACGACTGTCTATGGAAGTATTCTTTGTTACAATGTTAATGGGTGACTGTTTTCTATTTCCACAGTGTGCGGCAACGGTTGCCCATTCTTCCGGTCCTATACAAAAAAAGATCATGATGTTAGTATATCAATCATATTAATTACCGTTCACAAGTTTGGATTTTTTTTAAATATGTTTTTGAAAGAAGTCTCTTATGCTCACCAAGGCTGCACTTATCAAAGATACAGTAAAAAACACTGAATCTGATATGAACGGTAAAGTATTTTCTTTTCTTTATAATTTAATAAATGACATTGAACAAGGCTCAATTCTCACCTGCACATGTGTTGTTGCAAGTTACTTGGGACTGATAACACCAGTCTGAAAAAAATTAAAGTTCAGTCATTCTAAACTAATTTATATGATTGTAATGTATTATGCAATCACATTTAATAGATTATGCACATACAGTATGAATACAGTGTCTACAGATCAGTGTCTAGTCATTCAGTTCATAAATTTGTATTCTATTCACATTCAGTATAATGCGCATCAATACACTATTGATACACTATAATTCCAGTATAGATAATATTGCTACATATTTTTAGCTCAAATATAATTTGCTGCTGCATAGACAGACCTTCGGACACATACATTACAAAAGATCACTAAAAGCTAATAAAACTTAAATCCAAAATGATGGACTGATGAGCTCAAAGCTCCCTAGATTCAGCAGTCGCTAAATCTGTTTGTATGATAAATAATATGACATGCACAAACCATTTAACCCACCTACCTGCACTTGAAGCAAACCTACATAACATAGTAAATATGGAAAGATAGAGCACATTCATCCTTAATATTTGTATCTAAAAATCCACCTGAAAGATCAAAGCTAAAGAGGAGAGAATGGATTTTATGATGGGATTCATCGCTGGAGCATTTTATAACAGCTCTATCTCTGTGTCCCCTCCTTTAACGTTTTACAGCACAAAACCTTGTGACCATAAAATTCATTTGTATTAGAATGTATCATAAAGTTTCCTGATAATTATGAATAAATCACTGTATCTAATCTGACAAAAATGTTCTCCACCCATAACAAACTTTCACTTGTTTTCAACTACTACATGAAAAAACACTCATTGTCAGTTATTATCAGAGATCACCAACTAATGGATAATGTTGCATAATCCTGGAGCAGTAAGCAAACATGACAACAGTAAAATGAAATGAATGAAAACGTAATACAAATTTTACATTTATTAACTGTTGCATATACACTCTCAGAAAAAAGGTACAAAAGCTGTCACTGGGTTACATCTTTGTACTTAAAGAGTGCATATTATACCTCAAAGTTACATATTAGAAACTTATTACATACACTCTCAGAAAAAAAAAAAAACAAAAGTGAAAAGGTACATCTTTGTACCTTACTCACCCCTAAATGATACATATTAGTACCTTATAAGGTACATATCAGTACTTTAAGAGTGTGTATTAGTACCTTAAAGACACATATCAGTACTTTAAGAGTGTGTATTAGTACCTTTTCGGTTTTGTGTCTTAGGTACCGCCACAGTGACAGCAATGTACCTTTCTTTCTGTACCATTTTTCTTCATATTTAATAATTACGCCATCTAGTGGTGATTTAAAGATAGAATATCTGCGGTCATGCAACATTTGGACTTTTTTTTCTTACTTGTAGCTCTACTTAAAAAAAGTCTACAAGAAATTAATAGTGATGTAAACGTTTTCTGTTCACATGTTTAATGAACGTTAATGCCAATTTCTTGATTAATACGTTGATTGTTTTGGAAATGTCTGAAATCATTGATTGATCTTTATAAATTAAAAAAGGGGGAAATCTTTAATGTAGGCCTTATGTCATGAAGCCACAATGAAGGCATTTAGCTCGTCTTACATATTAAGGCAAAGAAGATAATTGAATTAACCCTAATCTAAACCTGTCTGCATGGACAATACCCATCTTTTCACGCAGTTAGTTTAAAGACGCTATCTATACCGTGGTGTTTATTTCAGGAGTTAATCCTGTATTGTACAGAAATAGGTGTATAATGCAAGTCAAGGCTCAACCCCTCCTGCTTGAACAGTGAGAATACAGTTTACAGAGCAAGCTTCGAAGCACTATAAAAAACACTATAAAGTTAATGGTGAAGTTGATAACAGATCCATACGTCTCAGTGGATTGCTCAATGAGTGATTTGAGTGTCTGATAAAAGGGAGGCAAACAACGTCTTCTAGGTTTGACCATTAGATTGAACCTTCAGCTTTCATGAGCTCTGATGCTTTTGTATGACATACACACACACACACACACACACACACACGCGCGCTGGATATGCAAACTGCTGTAAATGTTTTGAAATAGAGTAATTACTTAAAATAGTAGGCTGTTTTTTCAGCTTCGGGCACTTTCATGTCTCAGGTGTTGATTTTCTTACTAACAGATCTTCATATTATAGCTCTTTTCTTTTTGTTGTATGAAGGTCACACATAATATCTTAGAAACATTTCTTGAAAAAGTCTTAGAAAATTTTAATCATTGTTTGAACAGGTTTTATGTGTAAGTTTATTGTTTTACCCTTGTCCCAGACACAGATGTAAAATAATAAAATATAATAAAAGTTAATTGTAAAAGATAAATTGTTATATTTTAACAAGACACAAGAAGTGAAATAATTTGTATATATTTATATTTAGAAACTTATGTTTTATTTGTGTACCTTGCCGCTCTATAGCAGTATATATATAGTATATATATATATATATATATATATATATATATTTATCATATATATATTTATCAAGCGACAAACATGTCAGTCAAGAGCTTGAGATGAAACATGAGAATATGTGAGGAAACCGGAAAAAAATGATGGACTTGTGAAAGTAATATTTTTATTATGCATAATTTCCAAAAGCTGTAATGTTGTCCAATTTTATGCAAATAGTGTGATTTTTTTTAATTGTGTGTATTTTTGTGAACCTCATTGGTTCTTGAGGAAGCTCAAACGTGCTGCGTAACACGAGAATGAACCTCATTGGTTCTTGCTGAAGCTCAAACGTGCTGCGTAACACAAAAATGAACCTCATTGCTTCTTGCTGAAGCTCAAACGTGCTGCGTAACACGAGAATGAACCTCATTGGTTCTTGCTGAAGCTCAAACGTGCTGCGTAACACGAGAATGAACCTCATTGGTTCTTGCTGAAGCTCAAACGTGCTGCGTAACACGAGAATGATCCTCATTGGTTCTTTCTGAAGCTCAAACGCGCTGCGTAACACGAGAATGAACCTCATTGGTTCTTGAGGAAGCTCAAACGCGCTGCGTAACACGAGAATGAACCTCATTGGTTCTTGCTGAAGTTCAAACGTGCTGCGTAACACGAGAATGAACCTCATTGGTTCTTGCTGAAGTTCAAATGTGCTGCGTAACACGAGAATGAACCTCATTGGTTCTTGCTGAAGCTCAAACGTGCTGCGTAACACGAGAATGAACCTCATTGGTTCTTGCTGAAGCTCAAACGTGCTGCGCGTAATAACACGAGAATGAACCTCATTGGTTCTTGCTGAAGCTCAAACGTGCTGCGTAACACGAGAATGAACCTCATTGGTTCTTGCTGAAGCTCAGTGATGCGTAACACGAGAATGAACCTCATTGGTTCTTGCTGAAGCTCAAACGTGCTGCGTAACACGAGAATGATCCTCATTGGTTCTCACACATCAAGCGAACATACTTACCATATCTGATGTGTGTAAGCTGATGAATGTTTATATGTGAACAAAAGCCTAAATTCAATCTGTTCATCATATAAAGCGATCGAGTCTCTTCAGAAAATTTGGACTATACCTCTCAATTCATATGGATTAGTTTGATTTCTTTCACAAGCGTCAAAGTGGTAATTGCACAGCTGTCTAGAAAGCTCTCAGATTTCATCAAAGAGATGAAAAACTTAATTTGTGTTATGAAGATGAACGAAAGTCTTATGGGTTTGACATGACATGTGGGTGAGTAAACAATGACAGAATCTTCATTTTTGGGTGAATTAACCCTTTAAACAAATTAAATAGACTGTAGTGCAAATGTGAAAAGTATGTTTTCAGAGTGTTTACTTTCAAAAAGCCCACAGATCCAAAACTGCCCATATTTGAGGAATTGCACGGTTATTTTTCATGGGACGTCTGTAAAAAAATGTTCACAACACTAGGTACATTATCATTGTACATCATAGAGAAGTGTCTGCACATCCCCCACTTCCTTCTGCGCGTGTCAAACGAGAGTTTGAGGTTTGGGTTGTCTAGACAACCAAGTCCATCTCATGTACATCATGTTCAGGGAAATTGGAGGGCGGCCTCCTGTTTATTAAAGTATATACTCAGGGGAGTCTGGGACAAAAAGTCTTTCAATTTGAGCATCTGAGGAAAATGACACCGAAGAAAGAGCGTCTGATGTTACATTTTGATTTACATACGATTTGATAGTCTCATATCTGCTCGATTAACAACCTGCACAATATTTCAAAAGGTTATAACCGTTTCACTTTTATCAGCATCTTACCATAAAGCAATGTAAAATTAGCAAGCCATGATTTTAAATTACACTCTTATGACATTTATACGACACATCACACCCTCATTTTCCACTCAAAGTATATGTAATATGCTGATGAAACAGTGTGGTTTTGCACAACATAGCAACCACCCTTCCCCCTCAGGAAAGAGCTGCAAGCAAGATTATGCTTCATATATTTAAGTCATTGTGAAGCTATTGATAATAACTCACACAAAACGTTCCACTGATGATACTTTCTCATAGACCAATACAGCTGTTATTTAAGCTGAAGATTGAATATTGTATCTGTAAAGAGACAAAGTCAGACTATGTGGAAGCCTGATGCAATCTGATCACATGTTTACTAGACTTCCTCTTAATTTCTTTGTGTGATTTTTATGTATGCTAAAGACCACAGGCTTTATTCTGTCATTTCTGATCTGACTTTTATCAGTTAAAATGCCCTTAAAAGGAATTGATTTGAGTCTGTCTTCGAACGAAACTCGCTGTAGTCCAATAGGCGTGCGAATTTGTGCTTCTTTAAGACAGCGACTGCAGGGCCTCTTCCTGTGGTTTGCACCATGTGGCCTAAAAAGTGTTAAAAGGCGACAACTTCTTTCTCTTTTCTCTGTTGTTTCCGGGATCAAGTAGGCAGAGAACTGGTAAGTCGCTGCTCTTCGGTTTAATCTAAAATATTGGTTAAATATTACTGTTTATTTGTTTTTATTAACTTGGGTTAAAGGATATAAGATGGTAGCTTGATGTGATTGTGAATATAATTAGGTGAATTTGCTGCAACTTAAAAATGATTTAAAAAATAAATCAATACACACTAATTTTTTCTTTTTGTACACATTTATTTTTACAAATTGTTTTAAATAGCAATACCAAAAAATGTAAATGTAAATTTCAAAAGTTCAGACTTCACTTTTTATATATAAATACATAGAAAGCAGCAAAACTGGATGTATTATACATTATACTATTTTAGATTAGTTCATTACACATGCAATATTGCATTTTTACCACAACATATAGGCAATAAAAACTTATTCTAAACTCCTTTATGGTTTGCAGTGGCTCACTATGAACTATGAAGTTGATGCAGCTGAACATCCAACCATGTTTTAACAATATCTGACTTATTTAATTACATCAATTTGATTGAATTGTGTTACAGGTTTAACAAATAGCTGTAAAATGAACATTCGGAGCACATGGAGATAAGAGGAAGCATGCAATGAAACAATTGGACCACGAAGAGAAGAGGCGGGCACTTCAGAGGTACAGTGCAGTCACTCATAAAGTAGACAGCACTACTAAAGGTCTCTACACGGTGTAGTGTTTCCTACTTTATGGATGAGTGTACTGTTGGCTGCGATGGAGCACCAAAGATGCCGAATATGAAAGTCCCATTTATGAAATATTAATAAATAATGTGTTTCATGACTGATTGTAATGCAATGTTTCTTGAAAGTGTTTATCTGTATGTATGCACGCACATTAACTTGTATATTGAATAAATTATGAAATGGGAAATTAAGCAACGGCATATATGTGTGCGGAGTTGTTGAAATAACACATAGACAAATGACATTACAAAAATAGCTTAAATCATCAGTATAGTGACACTTACTTATAAAGTAAAAAAATATAATTATTAAACAATCAGTCATTTAAGGCTATAGCTGCTTCTAAAAGCTCATGTATTATACGGAAATTAATTCCCTTTAATGTACTTGAGCTAAAGGTATAGTGAATATGCAAAGGGAAGGTTGAATGCATTAAGGGGGGCGCATATGTATAGTATGTACATGTACTGTACATTACAGGGAAAAAGACACTTTATATGGTAAAAATTAACAGAAAAAGTTGGAGCTGAATTCAGTAAAGTGGGTTAAAGCTCACAATCCGAGGTCCCTCTTCTGTTCTTGATTTATGATTGCTCATTTCATTTAATCCCAAGGCAGCGGTTGCAAGAAGTTTGATGGCACAAGACCTCGATAACCATGTAGATCCCTGGATCAATAAAACATTCATTCTTTAACTCATGATCTTTAAAAAATAAATGCATGCATGGTATAGTCGTAATACTCACATAATAAAATCCATCACTGTCCATTTCCCCAAAAACATATATAATGTCTCCTGCACGAAAAGGAAGCTCATCCTAAAGAAGAAAATAACCAAAACACACAGATTTAAAATTAGATTTGATATTTTAAGATTCATTCAAGAGAAATTTCATTAAGTTATCGATGAATAGCTAGGATGTTGCCAGGATGTTTATTATATTATTTGATAAATAAATAAGGTCCCACTTTAGATCCAAAAATAAAAATAACAATAATATATGATTATTATTTGATATTAATATTAATATTTCTAGTTTATTAATAATTACTATTAAATAAAATATTTTATATTTCATAAATGTAATTTATTTTTAAATAAAGCATACACACATGTTGGGTTTTCATGTTCTATGGGGACTTTCCATAGACATAATAAGTTTAATAATGTTCAAGCTCTATACTCCCTTACACTAACCCCACCCCTGCCATCACAGAAAATCTTCTGCATTTTTACATTTTCAAATTTCTCATGGAAGTTTTCCTCATGGACAAGGATTTCTGATATTATATCTTTCTGGGGATATTTTGTCCTCATAACGTAGGGTTTACCTGAACCACACACGTGCACAAATTACCTGTAGAATACATGGAGCACATGGAGATAATATATTTTTTTACAATATTTATCGGACTTTGGGGAATCAAACAACAGGAAAATGCAATTACCTCAATGTCCGTGTTTGGAGAACTTTCCCAAGGGTCATAATCAAAAATGGCCAGCATCCTGTGGACCTTCACATCATCCGGCACACTAGAAGTATCACTGGGTGCTAATGTGAATCAATCAATAATATTTTTAATAACGTATTAATTATGTGGATAGTTTTATCAAATAAAAAAGAAAGACACAAATACTTGCCTATAGAAGGCGTCTCCTCTGGTAAAAACCCCTGATGGAACAGATGAAGTTTAAGCTCTCCGTCTTCCACAGGAATCTCAGATACCATGTTACTTGGCACAAAACCAAAGCGACCACCAGTCTCCCCACGATAGAAGCCGTCAGCATCTTTATCTCCATATACCTACAAGAAAACATATCCCGCTGACTCTGAGGCTTCCCAACACAGCATGAGCTAAGCAGGACAGAAATGATCTGAAGATGATGCATTGTGACTGATTGCGAATTAAGATAAAAGAAGAAAATCTTTTTTACTTTAATGATCTGTCCTTGTTCAAAAGGCAGTTCTTCCTCCATTGTTTCAGGGTTCGGTGACATCACCGCAGGGTTGTATGAGAACAGAGCTACAAAGAGACGCACATTCGGCTCATACATTTCCCTCTCTGATTCCCACTTCTCTATATCTTCTGGTGTAGCAACCCTAAGACCATCTGGATATAGATAGACATCCAGCCCAATCATTCCAGTCTTCTTCCTCCGTGCCTGTCCGTCTGATGTCCTGAGTAGGCAGACTGGTGGTTAGCAAACACCCATATGCTCCCTATAGCTAAGATAATCTGCCTGAGACTAATCCTCTTGGAGGAAATGGATCAGTTTTACCTGAAACATCCCCATCTGCAAATCTGACATGTCAAAGTCCATCTTTTAAAAGATATTTTACAGAATTAATCAGTGAATGAACAAATTTCACATTACGATGAGAAAGGACGGACTTGAAACACTGAGGAAAAGGAATAACACTCTGCTGGTGGATTTGGCCCAATCCTGCTGCGCACAGCCCTGCCGATTAGCTGAGCCATCCGTTCTGAACTGTGCCAAGTAGAGCTAGCTGTTAACCGCATTATCGCCAAGGAAGTAACCCAGCATGTCCTTTTCACCTTTTCAGGACAATCCTTTGTGAGCAAAAAAGGTTTGCATGGGCCTACCAAAGAAAAACAAAAAATACTGTGGCAATATTACATAAACCAGATGCTATGGTCATGTGAAAACATGACTCAGGTTCTGCTGTTGACTGGTAAGGTAAAACAGCATCTATTCTATTCTATTCTATTCTATTCTATTCTATTCTATTCTATTCTATTCTATTCTATTCTATTCTATTCTATTCTATTCTATTCTGGAATGTCTTGTTTGTAATTACCATATTCCTGACACTTATCTATTCTATTCTGAATTTCATATACATAATTACCATATTCCTGTCACTTTCATATTCTATTATTTTATTTTATTCTATTCTTGAATGTCCTATTTATAATTATCATTTCTATTCTATTCTATTCTATTCTATTCTATTCTATTCTATTCTATTCTATTCTATTCTGGAATTTCCCATATGTAATTACCATATTCCTGACACTTCCATATTCTATTCTATTGTATTCTATTCTGGAATTTCATTATTTGTAATTTTCATATTCCTGTCACTTCTGTTCTATTCTGGAATTTCCTATTTGTAATTACCATTTCACTGACACTTCCATATTCATTCTATTCTATTCTATTCTATTCTATTCTATTCTATTCTATTCTATTCTATTCTATTCTATTCTATTCTATTCTATTCTGGAATGTCTTGTTTGTAATTACCATATTCCTGACACTTATCTATTCTATTCTGGAATTTCATATACATAATTACCATATTCCTGTCACTTTCATATTCTATTATTTTATTTTATTCTATTCTTGAATGTCCTATTTATAATTATCATTTCACTTCTATTCTTCTATTCTATTCTATTCTATTCTATTCTATTCTATTCTATTCTATTCTATTCTATTCTTCTATTCTGGAATTTCCCATATGTAATTACCATATTCCTGACACTTCCATATTCTATTCTATTGTATTCTATTCTGGAATTTCATTATTTGTAATTTTCATATTCCTGTCACTTCTGTTCTATTCTGAATTTCCTATTTGTAATTACCATTTCACTGACACTTCCATATTCTATTCTATTCTATTCTATTCTATTCTATTCTATTCTATTCTATTCTATTCTGGAATTTGTATCCTACATATTCTGTTATATTCTATTATGGAGTTTCATATTTTTCTATTCTATTCTATTCTATTCTATTCTATTCTATTCTATTCTATTCTATTCTATTCTATTCTATTCTGGAATTCCCTACTTGAAATTACCATATTCCTCACACATCCCTATTCTAGTCTGTTCTGGAATTTCATATATTCTATTCTATTCTATTCTATTCTATTCTATTCTGGAATTTCCTTATTTGTAATTACCATATTCCTGACACTTCTATTCTATTCTATTCTATTCTATTCTATTCTATTCTATTATATTCTGGAATGTCTTGTTTGTAATTACCATATTCCTGACACTTATCTATTCTATTCTGGAATTTCATATACATAATTACCATATTCCTGTCACTTTCATATTCTATTATTTTATTTTATTCTATTCTTGAATGTCCTATTTATAATTATCATTTCACTTCTATTCTATTCTATTCTATTCTATTCTATTCTATTCTATTCTATTCTATTCTATTCTATTCTATTCTATTCTATTCTATTCTGGATTTCCCATATGTAATTACCATATTCCTGACACTTCCATATTCTATTCTATTGTATTCTATTCTGAATTTCATTATTTGTAATTTTCATATTCCTGTCACTTCTGTTCTATTCTGGAATTTCCTATTTGTAATTACCATTTCACTGACACTTCCATATTCTATTCTATTCTATTCTATTCTATTCTGAATTTGTATCCTACATATTCTGTTATATTCTATTATGGAGTTTCATATTTTTCTATTCTATTCTATTCTATTCTATTCTATTCTATTCTATTCTATTCTATTCTATTCTATTCTATTCTATTCTATTCTGGAATTCCCTACTTGAAATTACCATATTCCTCACACATCCCTATTCTAGTCTGTTCTGGAATTTCATATATTCTATTCTATTCTATTCTATTCTATTCTATTCTATTCTATTCTATTCTATTCTATTCTATTCTATTCTGGAATTTCCTTATTTGTAATTACCATATTCTGACACTTCTATTCTATTCTATTCTATTCTATTCTATTCTATTCTATTCTATTCTATTCTATTCTATTCTATTCTGAATTTCCCATATGCAAGTACCATATTCCTGACACTAAAGTATAGTTATTCCATATTTTGGCCAGCTTTATCTATGATACTTTCAAATTACCTACTTATAGAGAAAAATGAAAAAATAAATGACTTTATAAAGAGAATATTAAAGATGAGTTAAACCAAATTCCCCATGTGACAACTAGCCCTTGTAAAATAATGTCTTGTAAAAATGTCTTGTAAAATGACCCATACGAAGAACCAAGTTGTTTGTCTGTTCCATCAGTCTAATATCTAATATATATATATATATATATATATATATATATATATATATATATATATATATATATATATATATATATATATATATATATATATATATATATATATATATATATATATATATAACTTTCTGAGCATGGACAAAACATGAGACACACCATCCTAAATGTTACCATAATTGTGTCATCCCCAAAATCCTCCACTCGATACAGGAGGGGTGCTAGAATTTGTAATAGGGGATGACTCATTCTCCCATATTGCATTTGTTCTTAGAAGACCTCTAATGTGCCATCATCATCACTGCTGATATGTGGCCTCTTGACTCCCATATAAGGACTATTACATCATGAGTGAGGCACCTATATGGCAAGCCAATTTAACATTTATTCTTTCAAACTTAAAATGTGCTATTTTATGTTAGTAGTTAGTAGCATCTATTGGTTGTTTTATTAGTACGTATTTATTAGACAAATACCTATACCAACTGTTACTAGTAGCATTTCTTCTAATGTATATATACGTAAAATTTCTCTAGTTGCTTTTTTCTGCAGTGACATATGGCATACTATAATCAAAATGGTTACTTTATAGTTGTTAGTATTTCAGCATCTGCTATCTTCTAGTAAGATTTAAAATGTCATTAGTAACAACTGGAAATGTACATGTGTCCAATATATAGGCAATAGTGTCTATAAAATTAGTACTAGATATAAATACTAATAAAACTTTAAACATCGTCATCATCATCATCATCATCATCAGCTTATCTGGGGCCGGGTCGCGGGGGAACAGTCTAAGTAGAGATGCCCAGACTTCCCTCTCCCTAGATACTTCCTCCAGCTCTTCCGGGGGAATACTGAGGTGTTCCCAGGCAGGCTGGGAGACATAATCCCTCCAGCATGTCCTAGGTCTTCCCCGGGTCTCCTCCCGGTGGGACATGCCCAGAACACCTCCTGGAGTCCAGGAGGCATCTGAAAGAGATGCCCGAGCCACCTCAGCTGGCTCCTCTCGATGTGGAGGAGTAACGGCTCTACTCTGAGCTCTTCCAGAGTGACCGAGCTTCTCACCCTATTGCTAAGGGAGCGCCCAGCCACCCTGCGGAGAAAGCTCATTTTGGCCGCCTGGATCCGGGATCGTGTCCTTTCGGTCATGACCCACAGCTCATGACCATAGGTGAGAGTAAGACCGTAGATCAACTGGTAAATCGAGAGCTTCGCCTTACAGCTCAGCTCCTTCTTCACCACGACAGACCGGGTCATCATTACTGCAGAAGCTACACCGATCCATCTGTCGATCTCCTGTTCCATCCTTCCCTCACTCGTGAATAAGACCCCAAGATTCTTGAACTCCTCCACTTGAGGCAGAAACTCTCCACCAACCTGAAGCAGGCAAGCCACTCTTTTCCGACTGAGAAAAGAAAACTTTAAACAGTACAATTAACTAAATAAGTACTATTACCTAATTTACTAATTTACTTATCTGGAATTGGTGCCAGAAACAACTGAAATACGAATTAGTCATAAGCGAATAATGACATCTGAGCAGTACCACTGCTCCCTATACGCAGAGTATGCAGTTTCTGTAGGATACCAATTCTCAGGGGTGCATCTTTCTCAAAAATCATTCTATATTAATATCAATATCAATATTATAACCACAACAACATAAATATAAACACATGAACATAAAAAGGCGGACGTAACAACCCAGTGTTTGGGTAGTTTTTGTGTCGTCCAGATCCTGGGTTGTACTTAACAACCCAGCGTTTGGGTATTTTTTAGTGTAATCTGGATCCTTGGTCGACGTAACAACCCAGTGTTTGGCTAGTTTTTGTGTTACCCAGATCCTGGGTCAGACATAACAACCCTCTAGTACTAAGGGTTGAGTTATTTATTGTGCGCTTGAGTTGTAGTGCAGCTCCAACAAATTGGTGCATGCCTTCAGTAAAATACAGGTTTGTGTACATTTTATTTTATCTATAAATTTGTTATTGTACTGTATATCGTTTAATTTTATGCAATGCAACATGCAAGTGTCACATCAGTCTTTTCACGTGATTGAAATGCCTGATGCATTGCATAAAATTTTATTCAAAAAGATACAGAATATAAATACTTGTACACTGATTGTTTATGGACAGGTTATGGAGCCAGTCACAACATATTTCGGCTACGAGAAAAGTCCCTCCTCTGAACATGATAGAAGCTCCGGCACGAGATCCAGTGCTGTTACAGTGGAAACGGGACAACAGAGATTGGTCGATTACACTTGAATTTAATTTTTACTTCTAATATTGGTTAAAAGAGCTTAAATGTTGGCAATATGTATTAAAAACTATATAAAATATACTATACTGCAAAATATGATCAAAAATAAAGGAATTATCATTTGCTGGGATGTGTTCTGTCCTATATTTACCCAGCCCTTGGGTTGTTTTCAACCCAGTGTTTATTAGAGTGTAGTGCATAATCAGAAAACTGATTAAATAGGCCTCTTAGTTACTACTAGCCAAAATTGAAATACATAGTGTGTAATATATGCTTATAAATAATTTAAAATGTGCTAGTAACGTAACAATAGTTGATAGTTTAAAAAAATAATAATTCGTCCAGCTTGCCATAGCACCCACGTTTATAGATCCCTGACGTAGCCCTCCAGCGCGTGAGGAGGGGCGAGGGTGGCCCGTCGGCACGAGCGCAGACAGCAAGGAACAGCTGCAGAGAAGCTCTCGTTCATTGAATTACACCGCACAGCTCATACAATATAACTATTTCTTCCCCAAAAACAAATAATATCGTCCAAACCATAACCATCCAACATGGTTGACCGCGAGCAGCTGGTTCAAAAAGCCAGGCTGGCTGAACAGGCAGAGAGATATGATGATATGGCAGCAGCCATGAAATCGGTAAGTCATTCTTTCAGTTTATTTCTATATTATAACATATATAATATAATATGATGATATAACTGTTGTAGTATCACAGCCTACTGATGCATTTGGAGGAAAAAGGGGTATAATGTTAAATGATCACATGGGTAAAGTTACAGTAAAATATTGCATGTAACGAAATGCATTAATATGCTGTCGTATAATAATTTTTGGGGTGTTGATGTATGATAAATCAGTGCTTTATTATTGAGAGTGCAGTGGGTCGGGTGTAGACTGTCTGGATCTTGGGCGGTGCCTCCTGTCTTAACCGAGCCCACACTCAAATGAATGAGACGACACATGACAAATGTATAAAGATCTGTTTCAACATCGCTTTCAGGGTTAATGGGGAGGGGTCAGGTGGGGGTAAAAGTCAGTATACATTTTTAAATCACAAAAAAAAAAACACTATTTTGCAATTTATTCTTTTTATGTCGTTGCTTTTCCTAACATACAGCATATTCAGGGTCATAAACCTAGTGTATAGGATAGTGTTTGAATTTACTTTAGAAATAGGCATTTTGTCATTGCTGTTCATTACTTAAGCATAGTGTATTGTCATAAATACATTAGATATTCATTTTCCATCATCAGCATGTATAAATTCCAAATGCTGTAGTTTTTTTTTCTCACGCATCCTCATAATTTAGTTATGTCTCCTCATATTCATTTTCTACATATGGGAGTTGTTAAGATATTTCCTCTAAACCAACGTTAGAGGCAGCAGCATTCCTTCCAGAATCTTCCATCCTTGTCATATTGCAGTAAGGTCCATGATTCAGTAAGGTCCATGATTCCTTCTGGTTTTAAACCCACAGATTTATGTATTATTAAAGGAATATTAGGAATATAGGAATTTATTCTTAGTGAATATTATTTTAATATATATTTTAACAGTGTTTGAGGGGTGAGCATACAGGGCACCATAATGAAATCAGTCAGGGCCTTGGGGCTTCTCGAGGGGGGGCTAACATCTGCATTTTAAGCTCTAACGCTTCTTCGCGTCAGCATCCTGACTATTCCCATCTGAGTGAGGGCATTCAGCAGACTCTAGTCTTACATAGGCTTATGGAGATTAAGGAGGACCCCTCCGTTTTTGCTTTGTCAAGTGTTGACATCATGCTTTTTTTCTGGAGGGGTGTCATCTGGCACCTCTTCTCTTATTTCTTGAGTGATTGAAGGTTTCTTACCCATGGCTTGTTTCTGACTTAATTGACATACTCAATAGTCTTTACTCTACAACCTCAAAATAAAGATTTGCATATCAAATAGACTACAGTGCAAAATCTGACCAGATGTGTTAGTACTCAATAGCAATGTTTTACATAAAAATTAAGTCTTAATTTAATACCAAAATGTACAATAAGTGTATTGATTGAAAAGTAGCAAAGATCTGCCAGATCAATTTTGCTAAAATGGATATATTTTCTTACCGCCATATTACCTTGATCTAAATCCCAAGTGACTTTTAAAAGGGTAGGTTCCTATCCTTGTATAGATTGTTTTGTATGCCGGACAGGCAATTTTAGCTTCATGGATCTGTGGGGGAGATTTAAAAGCAGTTTGACTCTAAAGTTACTTCGGTCCCATGGATAAAAGCCCATTTAGCCACCACAGACCTGATGGGAAAGTGCCCACAGGCCTCCATTATCTTGATGCATTCAGCCAAAGAGATGAGCGGCAATAGGCCAAGCTTAAAACATCACATTTCAGTAAGATCATCCGGCTTTTTACTTAAAATTTGTGAACGACCTCCTCCTTATGTGTAAATATTTGCATCCAATTTCAACACGGCTAGCAAGGTAACAAGGTTACCCCATCACCCACCACAACTATCCGTTACTATCTGTCTTCGAAAGGAATGCCAAATCTGTGTTGCGCAGAACTTGTGTACCCGGACATAAATAGCTATAAATTTGATGTTTCCTTTTTAAATAAAACCCTTTCATATCCCCCTGCCTGTGTTTCGTTATGAGTCTCGTCTTCCTGTCCTACCAGTGTTCCTGTTTTCTGATCTTTATTGAAACTGTCTTTGAACTCAATTCTTTTTGTACTCCGAGGGAATAATTTTAGCTGAAATCTAAAATCAGAAACCTTGATCTGAGGCACATGGCATTTGAAAAGTTTTGGCATTTGTTTAATTGCACATGGGTCCTTCATCATTACAGAAAACACAGTGACGTGATATTATGTAAGTGCACCACAAAGAGGTTTTGACATTGTGACTAGGAGGAGGAAATGAGTGATTTTTTGTGAAAATATGGAATCAAACTCGTTTTACATACGTACGTAGTATGTTCGTCCCAGTTTGGCAAGAGAAAAGGTCAGAGAGAAGGCCACTGTAACACATGAACTGCCACACAGCAATCGTGTTAACTTACACTGCAGCTGCCCAGAGGGGTATGTGGGAACATTTCGCCTCCCGCCCCTGGCCCCTATCCTCACCCTGCCCCCACTCCCAGCTGAAGTGATTTCACCTCTAGAGCATTGTGTAGCGCTAGCGCTCCGTCATCTCGCTAGATAGAGTTGGACTACTGTACAAAATGAGACTATTGCCATGGAAACTGCACTTGGCATATAGCTTGAGCTCATGGCTGCACAATGCATTCAGCCAGCTGATGAAGCTGTGTGTATATTATCATTATGCAACTGAAAAATTAAACGTTGTACATTCATTTTAATATTAAAGGGATAGTTCACCCAAAAATGATCACTTAAATCACCCTCATGTTGTATGCGGAACACATATTCACTATTAACTACGACTTTCGCCTCAATAAACTCCTAATGTATTGCTTATTAATAGTTAATGTGGTAGATTTGTAGCGTTTAAGTTTAGGTATTGGGTAGGATTAAGGGATGTAGAATAATGTCATGCAGAATAAGGCATTAATATGTGCTTTATAAGTACTAATAAACAGCCAATATCCTAGTAATATGAATGCTAATAAGCCACTAGTTGATAGTGAAAATTGGACCCTAAAATAAAGCATTATCTTTGTTCCAAACCTGTATGAGATTCTTTCTTCCGTTGAACACAAAAGAAGATATTTTAAAGAACGTTGATAACCAATAGGTGCCGTCAACTGTCTGGTTACTAACGTTCTTTAAAATATCTTTAGAGTTCAACAGAAGAAAGAAACTCATTCAGGTTTGGAACAACATGAGGGTGAGTACATGATGACAAAATGTATTTTTTTTGGTGAACTATCCCTTTAAAGTCTGCGATAGTTGCGATATTCTTGAGATGTAGGGCAGGACTTTGGATTTGGTCTGTGGGGAACTGATTGGATGGTTGTGGTTTGCTATTGGTGGATCTCATGTGACTGATAGATTTCCCGCCCTCGTGCCATTAAACACGTCATCAGAGAAAAGATATTGCTGCAAGATGGAGAGGAAGTTGTTTTGATTCAAATTTACGAGGGCACATGAATAAAAAAAAGAAAGGATGATGTGCATGGATATATCATTATTAATAAACACTGCAATATTCCATAAAAAAAGACAAGAATTGTCCATTTTGTTTTAATGTAAATTTGCTCTTATGAAGAAAGTAATCACCTTGTTGGATGTTGCACGTTTCTTTTTCTCAAACGGCGTTCTATTTGCCTCCTTCGTAGGTAACCGAGCTGAACGAGGCCTTGTCCAATGAAGAGAGGAACCTGTTGTCGGTCGCCTACAAGAACGTGGTAGGCGCTCGCCGCTCGTCCTGGAGGGTCATCTCCAGCATCGAACAGAAGACCTCCGCGGACGGCAACGAGAAGAAGATTGAGATGGTGAGGGCCTACCGTGAGAAGATTGAGAAGGAACTGGAGGCCGTGTGCCAGGACGTGCTCAACCTGTTGGATAACTTCCTGATCAAGAACTGCAGCGAGACCCAGCACGAGAGCAAGGTCTTCTACCTGAAGATGAAGGGAGACTATTACCGCTATTTGGCCGAGGTTGCCACGGGCGAGAAGCGCTCCACCGTGGTGGAATCCTCCGAGAAGGCCTACAACGAGGCTCACGAGATCAGCAAAGAGCACATGCAGCCCACTCACCCCATCCGGCTGGGATTGGCCCTCAACTACTCCGTCTTCTACTACGAGATCCAGAATGCTCCGGAGCAGGCCTGTCATCTGGCCAAGACGGCTTTCGACGACGCCATCGCCGAGCTCGACACCCTCAATGAGGACTCCTACAAAGACTCAACCCTCATCATGCAGCTCCTCCGAGACAACTTAACACTGTGGACGAGTGACCAGCAAGACGATGAGGGTGGGGAGGGCAACAATTAAAAGTAGACAACCTCTCTATCTAGATACATAAAAATGGCTGGTGGACTTTGGCAGCAGCTTTTGCCATGGTTTCCTCTGCAGCAGCAGTTCTTTATTTTTCCACGAGTTAAAAGAAAAAAATATCAAGGGTGGTAAAGGGGGGGCTGAAGTCCTAGTTTGAATATATACAGAAATATATATAGTTGAATGGGCCTCCCTCTTCTTGGTTCTCTTTGACATTTGCCAAAACCACTGAAATGTCAGTCAATCAGCCGGAAGCGGTCGTTGTTGGTTGGGATTGGCAGCCTGACACTGGCATATGGACTGATGTATTTCAAAGGGATGCTGCTTATTTATGTTTTGGGTAGTAGAAATGCATTTCAAAAGAGGGTTAAGTGGTGTTTGAAGGATAGAAATAGTATTAAATGGTTCCAGTATTAGTCACGAGTTGATCTGGAAATTCAATTAGCTATTTGACGGAAGTGCAGCGAATGAAATTGTGTTCTTTGAATGCACCAAAACAGATAAAGTTCAGTCATATAATCATCATAAATCAGTCTGATAGTACTGGAACCATTCACTTTTTTGAAGGACAGTTTAGGGAAAAGGCAGAGACTGATCTGGATTAAAAAGAAAAAGAAAAGAAAAAAATATAGGAAAAATATTGCAGCTTCAAAGTTTGTGGTTTACTTCTGTGTTTAATTTATTTTTGCACTTGCCAAGTATACTGTTTCATCAGTGTAAGATAATTACAACGATACTATCAATGATTCAATATTGTGCATGCTGGTGATGTATTTATACAATAGCTTGACTTTATTAACTTATATCTTGGATGTTATGTATTCCTATAATTGAAGAGTAAACTGGCTTCTTATTGTTTATTTATAATTGATCAGTTTTCGTTTTGATTTGCTATTCCAAAGTTGTGGTTGTTAACAATAAATCGATCTGTTATGGGCGTTGCTGTTGTGACATGGAATGTTTTTTCTTTAGCTAGGCTGACTTTTGAAAAACACTACTGATCACTTAAATGTACCGGTGTTTTTCTTGGTAAATTGTAACAATGACATTGTTAAGCAATGTTTTGCTCTCTGAACAATATATGAGTGCTCTTCTTGTCATATTATGCACATTGAACGTGTGGTTTAAACAAGTGACGTTACCGAATCAGTGTTTCCGTGACCGATTCAGAACATGGACCATAAATTGTCTTTGGCAGTATTTTTAAATTCATTTATTTTCCTTTTTTTTTCTTTCAATATATATATTTTTTACTTTTAGCTGTATCCTGATTGACAATATCTTGAATGTGAATAACTATGTAGCAGTTGCACAAGAGCCAAAATAATTATAACAATAAAAAGACAAAAAAGAACTCAAGTAGTCATAGATGCATCATGTCAATGCTGGTTGTGTGTATTGTTCCTCTATCTATTATTTACTCATCAAAAAAAAAAAAAAAATTACTCACAATACTGAATTGCACCAAAGTCACTTAATATTTGCAATGTGTGCTTAATTCCAAGCCCTGTTTTTGCATTCATCACATCTTGTTGACCAATCTGAAGTTAAGCAGCATTGTAAATGATTTAAAGCACAACAGGTTCAAACACCGTGGTGAATCCTCCTCAAATGAATTTAAGAAGACCAGATGTTTTTCCCTGCATTGCACCTACTATCCATGATTAGTGTTCAGCACTGCATTGCAGAGCTCACCTCTCCAAACTATAATAATGTGCTTGACATACAGTACGAATGTGCCATATTATTGGCTTTTGAGTATGCATGCATTAAAAATGAGGTTTGATGAGGGTAGAAACGGCAAAGATATGGCTGACTTTCTTCCTTTGAAGGTCACATGACAAACCTGCATTCCTTTAGACATTTCCATTTGAATTCATTATCAGCATGACTAATTAGAATGTTTTTTTTTTTTATTTTTTTTTAAGATCTCACTGATGCTAAACTCGGATCTCTTCTGATGTGTGACTGCCACATAAACTGCACGAGTACCATCTGAAATAACGCTTTCATTTGATTTCTTTTTCGTATTGCGGAGGTAAAACAAACTTAAACCCTGAATTGCTGGCTCTTTCAGCATTCTGCTGCAGCCTCCTACAGCAACCCACACCCAGTAGAGCAAGAGATGAATTTCTCTGCTCAAAATGCTCCACAATAACAGCCAATCGCAGGCAGCCTGAGCTGTCATATCCACCAATCCGGTGCATGTTGCTAGGGCTGGAGAAAAAACATCCCCTTTCCCATTGGCACTGTTCAGACATCTAGAACAACCTGCAAAGAGATAAACATCAGAACATCAGAGACACCATTAAAATTCAAGGGAAACCTGTCTCCCCTCATTCACATCGGGACTCTGTTATGTAGACAAAAGGAGCAAGCCACCATTTTTTGCTGCATTACGATCGGATGCAAGATAGAAAGCGTGTAATATTTGGACATGTTTGCCCTGGTTAAATTGTTCAGATAAGGCTACCCGGCAGAATACATTTGAAGCATTACTTATTTCTGTTCTATCAATGCTTAATTGATTTCATCTGATCAGACATTCTGTCTAAAGTACACTTGGAATAGGATTGTTTCTGTCCCTCAAGGGCGTTCACATATAAAGTTTAATATGGAGAAAGAAAAGAGAAGAACATTCAATAACACACTGTACCATCTGCATAAAGCCGAATGCCAAGGATTTGTGATGTGCCTCGGCCTAAGATCCCATCTGCCTATTTTAGAAATTAGTTCCAAATCAATAACAGAAGATGCCAATACATTTCAATAAAAAGCATTGGTAAATTAATTGTGGCCCTTATGGTTAGAGATGAAACTCGGGTAAACAACTTAAAGACATAACATAAACACACAAAGACATAAACAACTTAAAGACAACTTAAAATGAACATTTTGTCATAATTTACCCTCATGGAGTAAAAAGAAGAACGGAAAAGAAGATATTTTGAAGAATGCTGGTAATCAAACTGCTATGGTGTCTATTAAGTTCCATCGTACGGACAAAAAAACTAAACCTACATTTCTCAAAATATCTTCATGAAAATAAGTATAAATACAAAGGAGCATTATGCAACAGTTACTGTAGTTCCAGTCCTTGAATTTGATTAGCCAAATGGCATTCTTAGCAAGTTGAACAGCACTGAGACTTTTCACTATTTCAGTCACTCCGGTTCCATTCAAATCACGTTTTCTGCTTTCGCCCAAAAGATCCTATATTCTGAACTGAAACCCTGATTATACTTTAAATAAGCTTTCTTTATACCGGCTGCCTGTGTTGTGTGTAACTTCGCATGTACACATAGCCTACTTCATCAATTTCACTGTAGGCCACAATTAGTGTTTGAATATTTCACACTTCAGATGAGATTATGATCTTAATTTTTACTAATGCAGCAAATATGATCAGATATGAGATTAGCAGTTTTACAGCATGTTTTTGAATGCAAAAGAGCATATTGCTGAGTAAATATAATAAAACAAGGTTTGAGCTTATGAACTGAATTAAAATAAAAAAATTAAAATAACAATTTTTTTTTTTTTTTTTGTAAGAGCCTTAATATGAAGCATTGTAATAAAGTGCAGTGGTAGGCCTAATATTAACAGAAGTATCTCTGAATAGTCCAGAGAAAAGAGGCCGCAACACTTCAACTTTCATTATGTAACGAGACTATAAAGAGCACTTACGGTTTTGACCTCTCCATCCACGGTTTTTACAAACTGTCTGCATGGAAAGGTTATTTAGCCTATATATTATGACATCTAGGGTTTGTAACGAAAATACAACAAGTTATTTAAAAAAAAAAAGTTGCCAGCAACCGCCAGCATTTTTGATGATTTTCACAAAACATTCATGGCCCTCAGAATATTTTTTTGTTTGAATATCTGAACATACAATTTATCAGAGAAAGAGTCTCAGCTTTCTTCTGGCTCAACACTTGAATATGGGTGTTTAATAAAAAAATTAAATAAAAGAAAGCCACATTTTGAGCTGATAATTTTTTTGTTTCAAAGACGTGAATAAACAATGCTTTTATTGCTGGTTTCTGCTTCTTTTTTCCTTTAATATTCTGTACTCTTTCAGCGCCCCCTACTGTATAACAATGAAAACACAGAAAGCCAGAAAGTTCGAGTATGAAGTCTCTGAGGAACAAAAGTTTCTACATTTTTGGGTGTTTTCAGACTGGTAGGCGTTTATAAATCATGCAATGAAAATGATGACCCGACCTTTACCTGACCCGACCCCATCCCTAAACCCTAACCTCACTGTGATGTGGGCAAATCAGGTAACGAGATCGGAAATGCCCCTTTGTTTTAATGGCCTCACCCACTAATCTGATAACTCTTATTACTGTCCTGCAGAGACCTATAGGCTGCTTGTCAAATTCTGTTGTTGTGCTGAATTCTAACCCTGCCAAATTATTTGCTCCCTAGGTTTAGGATTAGGTAAAGGGAAGGGGTTATACCAAAGGGGGTAATAATTTGTCACACAGTCGAAATTCGGCACAACACCAACAATAGACAGAATTCTATGCGACGCCTGGGTCTAAGGGCAGTGGGGACATTGTTGTTGGAGCATTCTGTTGTTATAATCAACAACGGTTTGTATGTTTTATGATAGTTATAGGGACCTATCATACACCCGGTGCAAAGCAAGTGTTTTTTTGCTAGTTTCAGGCTGACACAATTATCATTTTCACGTCCCGCACCACGCTGTTTAAATAGCAAATGTATTTGTGCCCACTTGTGCGCCCGTCTGAAAACGAGGTGTGTTCAGTCGCATTGTTGGTGTTGCTATTTTGAGGCAACCGCACTTGTGCCTTGTGCTTTAGACATACGCTTAGATCGTTAAAATAGGGCCCATACTGTTCTTCAGGAATGTCCTTCACTAATCCAACAGTGATTCTACAGTATGACAGTAAGATCCAACTATATATTTATATATAACAACAATATAATAGGGGTGTAACGATACACTCGTGTCACGATCCGATACAAATTTCGATACTGAACTCACAATATGATATGTATCTCGATATTTTAAGCCAAAATAAAGATGATGTCCCGCCTCTCTCGCTATTAATACACTATACATATAAGAATAAAACATCTAAAATGCTTTGAATAATCATACTACCAAAACTAAATGTGATCTGATGATTTAAAGGATGTTTGCACTTTGACTTCGAGGAGTGTCGCTTTAAATGATGTCTGCGCTCTCACTTTGAGAGTGCCGTTCAGATGATCAAGGCAATCAATCACAGTTCTAATCGCAAGAAAGTGTCAAAATGACCGCTCTCAAACTGTAAATGTTTAGGTCATCCAAGAATTTTAATTCTGCATTTACTCACTCTCATGTTATTTTTCGCGTGTCACGCAATCATTTGAATCATCGTTGTGGTAAATCTGTTCATCATAACCCATCGTTTGTGTCTCTTCCGAAGACTTTCGATTAGACCACTCGATTAGTTCTTTTTACGATGCCTTTATGACGTCTTTTTTGGATCTTTTAAGTTTGAGAGGAATGGACTATAAATGGAGGGACAGAAATCCCTCAGGTTTCATATCTTCATTTGTGTTTGGAAGTTAAATGAAAAACGACTTGATGACAGAATTTACATTTGTGGTACATTTGTAGATTTTGTGTTTGAGTGAATTTCCTTATAAACAGGCCTACTACAGCAAGTTGAGCCTTGGATAAAACAACTCTATATCGCGAATCATATAGTTTCCATCATGTCACATTTTTATATCGCGATATATCGTTACACCCCTAATATATAATGAATATAATGCCTTTTCAAATAAATTTTGGTGCAATAAAGTATAATTTTCTTGCACTAGATGCATTAAAGAATCTTTCAAAGTCATTTTATTCTATTCTAATCTAATACAATTTTATCATGATTTGAACCACTGCAAGATTGGTGCCCCACCAAGTTTTTGAAGTCACCCAATCCTAGAACCGGATCTGTTAAATATTTGCTCTATATAGAGTCAGCATAAGTACAGTAACCTTAGGTTACTACACTAAATTATTTGCAATTTGAAGTGCACACCCAGGAAAATATGACAGCAGGTAATCGCATGAATGCTTACCATATGTTCGGTGAGTAAACTTGTAATCTGAATATTGACAAAGTTAAATGAGTCAACGGACTGCAGTCAAGCGTCACTCAGAAAGAAATGATTGAAATCAATTTAAAATGCAGCCAGATCACCATCAAGTGATTGAGAATGTGAGTTATGTAAGGGATCATGTTCTCTGTTCTAAATAGCTCAAATTACAACAGATAAAATGTCCATTTAAAAACTGATTTTGGATTTCATAATATAAAGTGCTTTTAAAAGATTTAGGTTCCAAGCATTACGATCTCTGCTTTAAACAATATTTTTCCCCTTAGATAGAAGAATCACACAAAATCATGGCTCACAATCAAAATCTGAAGAAAGGAATTATATATTTCTTTATACAATATTTTGAGAGCATTGAGATATACATATTAAACATGTATATAAATATAGTTAATTATATAAGATCTGTATTTCGCATTAGTGAATATAATGAGATAAAATTGAAAATATCAAATATCATTTCTTGTTGTGTGTGTGTGTGTGTGTGTGTGTGTTGGGGGTGGGGTTGGTGATGGACATATTTTAGTGAGATTCACCCTAGAGTACAAAGGCGAAAAAATAAAACCTTCTCCAAAAAAACAACAAAACAAAACAAAACAAAAACAGCAATTGAACACATTGGGATTATCTGTTCTTTGCTTGTCTATGAAAATTACACTTTTTTTTTTTTTTTGTGGGATACTTTGGAGACACACAACAAAGTGTGTGTCTGAATACGAATCAAATGATTATGCTCACATCCTGTGTCCTGAATTACCCATGATGCTGATGCTCTGATATAAAAAGCCACATTGTTAATTCTAGTGGCCCATTTTCCCCATATTCTTTCAACATATAGGCCTATAGCAGTTCATTGTGCCAGTCAGGGCAAATTGTAGTATAATGGGCCAATTGTAGTAAGACAAAGTGATGTATTCTTTTCAGTTCCTTACATTTTTGTTTTCTCTTCAATGTAATGGACTGACACTGTACAGGCAGTAAAGATAACAACTGTGTATAAAGATAAGAACTGAAGCCAATAAATGATTCCAGAGCATCAGTCCAAATTACCCAGAGTAACGCACACATGCATCAACCTACAGTTTGTTTAGCCACAAGAGTATGTTTAAATTAAATTGTTTTATTACAGTAATGGGCCATATATCAGACCAGGTATTTTATGTCAGTCTAAAATGTCAGCTGAACAATAAAAGTTAATTAGTGGTGCTGCTATTATACTAAATGCCATATTATTCTTCTACAGGGCTGAAACTCAAATGGTGTGCTGTGGATAAAATCACATAGGCGTTCATTTAAATAGAAGTGCACTAGCAAACGCCAACACCACAGCCATGTCTAGAACACCCCAACAACCGCAAAGCACACTAGCCAACAACCATTCGAATTTTCTTCAGAAAATCTAGTTAAAACGAATGCTCCTCGACAGATAAAAACACTTAGCCTATGTTTGATATAATTAGGTTCAGTAATAAAACCTGTAAGTGCATTTGTAATGAAATAAAGATCATTGCTCATTTGTGGACTGTTGAAGTGGCGTCATCATAACTTTAAAGAGAATCAAAAGCGAACTTTACTATATGTTGACACATCTGTCTGGGCCATAATGGAGCTCTTATCCAAAAAAAAAAAAAAAAAAAGTCCCTGGGGTTTGTGTTGCTAATCAGAGAACAACCCCATGGAGGCACAAGAGTACTTTTGTAGTGATTACTAATAGTTTTTTTTTTTTTTTTTTTTAATATTCCATATTCCATTCCATAATATATTTCATTGCAAAATATGTTTTGCCAGTGACCATTTTTAGCCCTACAATATAATATACATGCAGCATATATATATATATATATATATATATATATATATATATATATATATATATATATATATATATACACACACACACACACACATACACACATATATATACACATACACACACACACGCACACACACACACACACACGATAGGAAACAACAAACAACTCACAACTCAAAATAAACATTTTCAGGAGCTCCAGCACACAAACTACAGACCATTCTGTGATACCACAGACCAGATACATATTACAACTGCAAAACCTAAAACAAAACAATACAACAGCATAAAGACATTTTATATAACACATGCACTTCTATACTTCTCATGCAAAGTTTTGCTGAATTCCACTGCACAGCAAAATCATCACTGCTGCTGCCATATTATATGCTAAAGACAAATGCACTGATATCTTATATGCATTTAAATCAAAACTTTTAAATTTGGCACTTAAATGCAAATATTACTCGTAGTTATTACCAGATTCAGCATTATATTTTAAGGGTACCTCAAAACCTATTCTTAAACTATCTTTGCTGTGTCCTGTACATCAAAAAAAGCAGTTTGAAACAAAATAGTCTGATCACACAACTGGACCAATCTGAAAAATGATTTGAGCAAATTCATGAAAAAGTTTCATCCTCAATAAGGTTTTCCAGCTCCCCCTCTCTGCTCCCGTTACTGTTACTCCCTCTGCTGTTGGAGACACAGACCATCAAAAAAATGAATGTCGTACAAACACACTCAAACATGAGCATTACATTTTAAATATTAAAATTAGCTTATTGTCATGGCAGTGAGGTCTATTGTGTGATACCTTAAAGGGCGAAACAGTGACATATCCCTGCAGAAATTATTGAGAGAAATAAGAGAATATCAGTGAATAAGACATATCAGTGTCACAGGTATTCTGAGAATCAGCGTACAGAAGGTTGCAATGACATGCAGGGGTTGACTTACGCCAGCAGACCTCCAGGGGCAGACATGGACCTGCCCTGCCTGCGGCTTGGACACTCAAACGGGTTACTGAAGGAGCGCTTCCGCAGCATGGATTTCACTAGGATCTTAAAATACGTGCAAAGCAAATTTTAGACATGCACTGTAAAACATGGGCTGTTTCAATGTGCTTCCCTGTCTAGTGTCATGACTCCATCCCCCTCATTACCTTATTACCTCGTTATCCTCCTCGTTTGCTTCCATATTTATTCTCCCTGTATTCTATATCTTGTGCCACAGGACGTCGCCTTGCTTCGCCTTGTTTCTATTGTATTGTATTTTCCCCTACAGCTTTTATTTTGTTTTACTCTGAATAAAAGCCCATCGGTTCTTGCCTTCTCCCTAAACACCAAAACCTGACACATTTTTATTTTATTTTACTGCTTTTAAATGTATTTTTGTTTAAAGGTGCAGTGTGTAGTATTTATGAGGATCTATTGACAGAAATGCAACATAATATACATAACTATGTTTTCAAAGGTGTATAAAGACCTTACATAATGTACCATTATGTTATTATTACCTTAGAATGAGCCATTTCTATCTACATACACCTGGGGGTCACCTTACAGTGAAGTCACCATTTTGTGCTGCAATGTTTCTACAGTAGCCCTAAACGGACAAACTGCTCTACAGAGCACTAGCTACTCTCTGCTGTCTCAGACAACGACATCTTTATCCTGTGTCGGCCACCGTAGCTTCTCTATGTGCTCCAAAAGGGTGAGCGGTTAAAATTCACAACCTCACCGCTAGATGCTGATAAAATTGACACACTGCACCTTTAAATAAATGCAGACTTCCTTCAAAAGCATGCAGCATGAATAAATCTTATTTTAATTTATTGCATCATCGGTTTGCTGTTTGCTGACTTACGGATAAGCTTGTTTATTTACTGGTTAAATCAGAAATTTTGTGTGTGTATGTTCATTTCTTTCTATCCCGGTGGGGACTTCAACCTGAATGCACACTGACTCGTGTCACAGTAGGGATCTAAATTGAGGTCCCCATGAGGAAACAAGCTTATAAATCATACAGAGCAAGTTTTTTTGAAAATGCAAAAATGCTGAAAGTTTTCTATGATGGGTAGGTTTAGGTTTAGGTTGGTGTAAGGGGACAGAGCATACCGTTTGTATAGTATAAAAAGCATTATGTCTATGGAGAGTCCCCATAAAGACATTGAACCAGATTTACGGGCGTGTATGTGTGAACTCTTTAAAATAACTTTTCCTTTTTTCTCTCTCAGATGCACTCACCACAGCAGACAGGCTGGGAACTAGTTTGACCGAGTTCTGCACCTCCTCCTCAGTGACCTCCACCACTGTGCAGTGCTGCTCCTCCAGGGGCAGGAGATCCGTGCCATCCAGCGTCACCCATGGGTGCAACTGCCCACAGAGACCAGATTACACACAGTTAGAGTAACACTGAAGTTTACATTTGTAAATGCTTCTCAGCAATCTTTTAGTTTGATTTCACCTTTATTTCTGGTAATGTGATTCTAGTTTCAGGGACTTTGTCCAGCATTCTGGTAATGAGCTCCTTCAGCCCCTCACTGATCACAGGCCTGTGCAAACAATACAAAATAATTACAAGGGCTGTTTCAAATATTATGAGTAAATAAGGAGGGCTTAACCTTACAAGAACCTATGAGGGTCTAAGAATGGATCTCCAATATATATTCATTTATTCTCCAAAACACCCATTCAAAATCTTTTATTACACCACTTTTATCCATTAAAATTATTATTATTTTTTTAAACATATTTTTACATTGTTACAGAACATTTCTATTATTTCAAATAAATGCTGGTCTTCAGAAATCTCTATACATCAAAGAATCCTGAAAAAAAAACCCTGTCACCGTTTTCACAAAACAGTCATGAAGCACAACTGTTTTCAACATTGATAATAATAATAAATGTTTCTTGAGCAGAAAATCATCATATTAGAATGATTTCTGAAGGATCATGTGACACTTAAGAGTAAAGATGCTGAAACTTCAGCTTTGACATCACATTTTAAAATATATTAAAATAGAAAACTGTTATTTTGAATTGTAATAATATTACTGATTTGACAGTATTTTTGATCAAATAAAATAAACCTTTTTTTAGGCATAAGAGATCAAATAATAACTTTGAGTATATATAGTATTGAAGAGCTTTATACAGTATACTTACTAAGCAATAAGAGGCTGTGTTATATATTCTGAATAAAAATAACATCTATATATTAATATAATAAAAACATTAAGGATTACATTAAAACATTTTTTAAGCATGTTCATTAAGTGTCACTCTTCCACTAGAAGATACATAAGAATACTGTATTGAACAGGCATCCAGCACTGAAAATATCCATTTGATATCCACAATATGTAATTTTTCACCACTAGAGGTCACTTATTAAAAAAAAAAAAAAGGCGTAGCTTGATGATGCCTGGATTTCACAGAACTTTTATTATGCCTCAGACGACCGCTTCCGCTTCTTCCACTCATGTGTGGAACGCAGCGCTGTTTTATCATATTAGATGCATTTGAGTGTGTTAAAACCTATGTTATAATTTTACTCTGTGCGTTCACTCAGCAGCTATGAGACACTTGTTCACACTGCAGTGAGCCAGATGGATATTAGGAATGGTAAAACATGGTACATGGACTAACTGTGTTGAGCTGTATAACAATCATTAGTTTTCTGTCTATGAATGCACCCAAACAGTGGCTCACCTGTCTAATAAAACACATAATATATTAAAGTGTCTCTGGTGTTTCCATGGTTTCTACAAAATAGAAAATCGAGGGAAATGTGACAGGCGACGCACGGACATAGTCTGTGTCCTGGGCCGCGTTCCACTCCACTTTTAGACACACACTTGTAAACTACTCTAAGTACTTCCCCTCGTGGGAATCCCTGCCGCCATTTTTAAGTGCATTCCACTTCGTGAAGTGGACGAGAGAAATTTATATGGACAGATCCTGGACAGTGGACAGTCTACTTCATATGTACACTTCAGGCAACTTCATATACCACAATGCAACACGACTGTGATGTCACCGCATATCGCGTTTAAATTTACCCCACTACAAACAACTCTATGATATTTTAATAATTTTTTCAAATATTTAAAACAACCCAAACACACCTATATACATATAGAATGCTGAATTAAACAATTTTGTAAGGGGAAAAATAAATAATAAATCAACTCCATAGTGGATTCCACGTTCCAGTTCAGCCCATTGCAAAGGTTCCGCCAGTAGTGGGCACTCATGCAGCGTAAGCAATGACGCACATCCGAGTGAACGAGACGATGGGAAGTTAGCAAGTGAAGGGCATAATAAAAACAAACTGGAATGACGCCCTGGTTAAAACTGCTTATTTCTCTGGATTTAAACACTGTTGAAAACATCTGGGATGATGTAAGTACACACGTCAACAAAATATATAAGATTTCTCTAGTGGCTTTTGGATATTTGAATCCAAAAATCTTACATATTGTGCCTTTAATACATTAAATTAGTATAGAAGTTTGTTTCCACCATGAAAGTGGTATTTGAGGTAATTGCAACTTATCTTTTTTTCGACTAGAATCGAGTTATCTAGCAAACAAGTGTCCATAAATTTGTGATAAAGCGTTATGTTTAATTGCATGTTTTCTTATCATGGCTTAAAAGCCATCCAGTAGCTCAAACAGCAGAGCATGGTGCTAATAACATCAAACTCATGATTTCGATTCCCAAGATTTTTTAAAACTCAAAAAGTCGCTTTGGATAAAATGCATAAATGTAAAATGGTTTGTGACTCACTTGTCTGGGAACTCCACTGCCATAGTCCTGATCTTATCATGCAGGCCTAAGATGTATTCATCGTGGAAAGGACACTGCACAACAAAATATTAACATTTTGTATTTGAATAATAATATTTGAAAAATATTTGACATATACACAGGTAAATGACTTACCCTTCCAAAGACGAAACAAAATAGCGTCACTCCCATTGCCCATATGTCTAGAGCCTGAAACCAATGACAGTCAATTGTAAATGATAAATAATCAATGTCTTCACTGTATGTAAACCAGAATGTTCTAGAAGTCTTCTAACCTTTCCACTGAATCTCAGGTCCCGATCAGTCAGAGATTCAGGTGCCATGAAGGCTGGCGTTCCTGCACTGTTTGACAGGAGAGCATCACTCCCCTCAAACTCATTACTGACACCGAAATCTGCTATCTTGACGTGCCCATCATCCCCCAGCAACAGATTTGAGGGTTTGATGTCTCTATGTATGATTTTCTGATAGTGCACTAAAAAATAAAACGTGAAACAAAGTTTATAGATGCCATTTGGTAAATACAAGACTATATAAAATACCCTAGACTAGGGAAACTTACAGTATTCAATTCCTAGGATGACATCTCTGAAGTAGAAATGGGCCATTTCTTCTGTTAGCGGACTGTCTGTAGGGACCTCCATCACTGGACTAGGGTCAGGTGTGACAAATTATGAGAGAAAAATCAAACGAAGAAACATTTAATTTGCATATGTATGGCTGTGAACTATAGGTAAAATACTCACCCTTTAGGTACCAACTCAAAGACTGAGAAAAGGAAGAGTAAATGGAAAAACAGATCAAAGACTAAAAAGCAAAGTCTTCTATATCGCAGATTGTTGACTGACAGAATTACTCACCCATGTGCAAGTTATCCTCAGCTGGGTCATCAAGAACCTTCAGTTAAATATCACAGGACAGATACAGACAATGTTTTGGTTAGTTAACTTGTATAGTGAAAAATTCTCTAGAAACAGCACAGATCTAACTCACCTCAACTAATTTAACAATATTAAGATGGTCAAGTTTCTTCAAAATGGCGACTTCTTTATATACTTGATCCAACAGGCCAGAATGCTTTAAAAGATTCTCTTGTGATCCATTGGATTCTCTGGAAGGAGGTCGCCCTACACAACCATCACAAGTTAACATTAATGTTCTGCAGACATAAGAAAAAAGTCACAAGTTTAAAATGTAAATGTGTATTGCTTACGTGGGAATCCAAACTGCTTTATTAACCTCTTTTTGGATACCAACTTCATAGCCTGCAATAAATTACATTACATTACATTACATACATACATACATGCATGCAATATATATACACACATTAGAAATACATTATCATAATAAATATATATACATACACACATTATATACACACACACACACACACATATATATTATAAAATAATAATCATTATTGTAATTAATAATATATATATATATATATATATATATATATATATATATATATATATATATATATATATATATATATATATAATCATTTTAAATAGATATATATCATTTAATAATTACAATATGTTACAAATGATCGTGTTATGACTAAATGCTGACAATAAAAATCATAAATAAATAAAAAAAAAAATTACAACACATATTTCCTTACATAAAACTGGTCATCATCTTCATTATGTGCTAATCTGACCACCCCATATGAACCCTGGGTTAAAAAGGAAGGTTACAAGATAAAATTATGTTCATATTTATGCATGTGTGATTATGATTATGACAAATCATAAATATTTAAAACAATTTAGGATTTTAAATAGAATCACCAACCTTTCCTATCTCACTCTTTAACTTGTACTGGTTTAGCTGGACACAGTCCTGTAGGTAGAAAAGGGTATTTAAAAAGTGAAATATTGATATTTCATTACATTCATATTTTGTGTTAATCACTGGCCAAAAAAAAAAAAAAAAAAAAAGAAAAGAAAAGGCATAAACTTAAAAATAAAGTTAAAGATTAGCATTATTTATATATTTTCCTTTCCCCAAAAAATATTTTGTAAAAATGATTTTTAAAACAAAGATTATTAGAGAATACATTTTACAAGAAAATACCATTTCAAAACGGTTTAATTCAGTATATTACTTGCCATTTTCTTTGCATTAAATGTACTAATATCAGAGGAAAATGATTTCAAAAGTAAATCCTGCACGTGTATAAATTGCTATATCCTGAATTCTTTTAGTCACAATCATGCAGGTGAAAATCTGATATTGTGACAGCCCTTGTATAATGAATTTCAGTAAGAATGCCATATTTAGCTGAATATCCTCATTGATGGTCAACAATCTGAGGTAACATGCTGCCAACTCACATCACCATCAGATATAGACACCCGCTTCGATTCAATAGTGGGTCTTCTTGCTATTCGTGGGTTGAAGCTATTCTGGTAACTTGATCGCTCCTGCAGTGACAGCTTGCGATCCGAGAGATTGAGGCGATGTGGGGTGGTCCTGCATCCATTTGGAGGGGTCAGTCTGTTGGCAGCCACATTCATGGCTGCTACCATGTCAGCCAGTTCAGCGTGGTAATCAGGGTCCAGATCCACCCTGTTGGCTGTGTCAGCACTCATGACTGTCCTGCCTCAGTCTGAGCTGCTTATAACAAAGTACACATCTCAACGGACATCACAGAGTCCAGTGTTCTTCAGAGAATCCACAACAACGTCAAACTGTTACAGCAGAACAGGATAGTTGAGTTAGACAGCAATAACAAGCACAGTTAATGCCATTTTACACATTTAAGTGGTGTACTGTTTTCTTTAGACAAAAGTGCTTGTGTGGTTAAACATTTTGAGCTGCATCTCAGCGTTAAAGGGGCTTTATGTAGAATTCAGAACCCCATGTTATTAGTAACACCAGTGGTTGTTAAGTGAACTGCAGCCAGCAACTTATTGCTCGCACTCGTGAACATGTACTCTAAAAGAAAAAAAAAATACTGGGTTAAAAACAACCCAAGTTGGGTTGAAAATGGACTAACCCAGCGATTGGGTTGTTTTAACCCAGGGATTGGGTTGTTTTAAGCAAACATTTAACCCAACCGCTGGATTAAAACAACCCAGTCACTGGGTTAGTCCATTTTCAACCCAACTTGGGTTGTTTTTAACCCAACATTTTTTAGAGTGTGTAATGTAGACTTGATTCAAGGCCCTGATATGCTCACGGCAAAGTTATTTTTTGTTCTTTGCTTAGAAATAAAAAGAAGTTGGAAATACATTTGCAGCGACACACCGTTAGCGAACATCCAGACGCTGCTGAGAGTGACGTTTAGATGAATATGTGCTGGCGTTCCTCTCAACAACAAAATAAACACTATAAAAATGACAGCGGTAAGTAAACAGCTGATCGCAGCGATGATGTGGATATGTTTGCACCAGCTCTCCAATTCACCGGCGTCATGTAGATCGATGAGGTAATTCAAATAACACTGCTTATGATAGTTTGATTATTAAAGGGATAGTTCACCCAAAAATACAAATTATCCGATGATTTACTCACCCTCAAGTCATCCTACGTGTATACAACATTCTTTTTTCAGACGAATACAGTCTCTCGTGAACGCGTGTACGACAGTTAGCGGAAGTTAGTGATTACAGTTTGTAAAGTTTTAAATATGGATATTTGTCTTACACAAACGCATCGATTCAGAAGGCCTTTATTAACCCCCGGAGCCGTGTGGATATCTTTTATGGTGGATGGATGCACTTTTATGGACTTCAAAACAGGAACAGACATTCACTGCCATTATAAAGCTTGGAAGAGCCAGGACATTTTTTAATATAACTGATTTTATTTGTCTGAAAGAATGTCTTGAATGACTTGAGGGTGAGTAAATCATGGGCTAATTTGGTGAACTATCCCTTTAAGTATATTTGAGATTAGACTGTACAGATCTATGTGAGATTATAGTTTGAATTAATCCATTTTCTTTCCATGACACCTTGACATTACAGTACAGAACAACTCTTTCGTCATTACCCTGAACGTTGTATAACACTCATTTAATGGAAGAGAGGCTCTCGGAAGCGTGCGTAACTGTCTCATCCTTTTAATTTAATTTTAAAGAGTCCTTCACATAAAAATCAGTCTACAGGCTTTCATAGACAACCTAAGAAGTCTCATTTTTTTTAAGTTTTGTTACAAGCTCACAACTTCACACATTGGCAATAAAAAGCATTTAAAATATCTTACATATAACCCCTTTGAATGTGCTTTTCTGTACTGATATTATGGAAGCACACAAATATGAAACACTGCTAAAGAGAATAACTCATAAAACCATCTATTTTTCATTCTATAAACATGCATAAACAGAGAAAATATATTGTAAAATATATTAATGGGGAGGCACAAAAATAAAAGCTAAAATAGTCCAAAACAATTATGAAATGTGTGGTCCTGTCTGATTCATGGTTATTATGGTTAACTAAACTAAAACTAAAACCATTAAAAAAAAGGTATTACTTATAAAATATTCATTAACTGAAATAAAATAAACAGCTTAACCCTATTTTAACATTTGCCATTTTCATGACGTTTAAGTTGAAGTATTAACATAACGAAGACCAAAATATATACACATATTGACAAAAACAACAATAAAAAAAAAAGACAAAAGCTGAATTTCTCGAATTAAAATGAAAATAAATAAAATCTAAATATTAACTATAGTATCTCATTTATACCACAATAAAACTGATTTTCACTATAAGATCCTAAAAACAAAAACATAGAACGCATAAAACATTCAAAATCAGTCTAACCTCATACATCATATTGATACAGAACTAATCAACAAATGTAGACAATTATATTTGTTTGTCTACAAGATATGCACCTACAAAGCTGAAATGTATGAATATGTTGCATAAGGGTGTGACCTCAATAAAAAAAGCATTATGTACAGGTTTCTAGTTTTTACAGTATGTATAGGGGTAGTAATTACTTACATAGAGCAACAATGATTTGTATCGCCAGCCATAGTCTTGCATGCTCTTCCGGCATCAGGCAGAAAACACCTTTGAGTCTCTGAAGACCGGAGGACTCCAGACTCTTTGGGATCACAGAAGCAAAGAGGATTAGCTAGCATGGTCACATATAGTCTTCTGTGGCTATATCTGTTCCAAGACTGTTTACAGTAACTGGCTGCAGTCAGTGAAAGGACATGAACAACAGTAATCAATGAGCAAAGCTACGTCATTGTCAGGGGGGCATGTGTGGTAATGCCTGGGTAAATACCTATGGTGTAACTGTGAACACCCGAAGTATGACTGTTGCAGGGTGGATGGAAAATGAATGGCTAAGTGACTAAGTGCTTGAACCTCTTGTAGTTAAAGTTTAACAGGATAACACTTTAAGGTTAAAGTATATAAACTTGTGACAGTTTATTAGGTGGGAAAGAAGATCAAGTGTTACATAACATCATAAAGGACGTGCTACTGGACAGTAAGAATGGATTTAATCCAAAACAAAGACACTTATAGAACAAAGACACTTAAACTATAGAGCATGTCAAGCTCTTTGTAACCAGAGCATTGTCTGTTTTGCGAGTTTTAAAATAACCATTTTAAATAACAGATTGTTTACAAGAGAAAATCTCAGTAATCGGGTTGACAAAATGAAATATAAAATACAAAAAAGACGAAACACTTTAGTGTTCTTGCAGCATTTACTTCTTGAAAAGATTAGAGTTTTGTTCAAAACCATGTGAGTTATGTTTATTTATAAATTAGGGGAAAATAAAATGGAAACAGTGATGATTAGTCTTTTAATAATACATTGCAAGAGAATAAATATGCTAGTTTTATGTCCCATCCATCCATCCATCCATCCATCCATCCATCCATCCATCCATCCATCCATCCATCCATCCATCCATCGGACGTCTGCACATGAACTTCAAATGACATCTCATTCTTAATCCGTAGGGTTTAATATGGAGTTGGCCGCTAGAACAGCTTCAACTCTTCTGGGAAGGCTTTCCGCAAGGTTTAGGAGTGGGTTTATGGGAATTTTTGACCATTCTAGAAGCACATTTGTGAGGTCAGGCGAGAAGGACGAGAAGGCCTGGCTCGCAGTTTCCACTCAACTCTCTCGGTTAAGGTCAGGACTCTGTGCAGGCCAGTCAAGTTCCTCCACACCAAACTTGCTTATCCATGTCTTTATGGGGTGCTTCTCAATATCCCTCCTCGTTTCCTCGCTCCTCCGTCCTCCATCCTATGACCCGGAAACCGACCGAGCTCAGCCATCTTGTCTCAACTCTCTAATTGCACCGCGAGGAGGTGAGGATCGAGCGGTGAGGAGGCCTTCTGACGAGTCATGAGCGAGGATACACAGGTGTATCCTTTGCGGAAGTGTTTTATCGACTAAACATGACGCACATAATCAATTCTCCTCCCCTTCACATTTCATCCCAGTTTATTCATTATTATTATTATTATTATTATTATTATTATTATTATTATTATTATTATGTTTATATGTGCAAGACACAAATGTATGTCAAATAACAACTGTAGGACAGTTACAGAATTATATCAAAGCACGAGAAAATGAAAGGAACAAACTGTAGTACTATACAACAAATAAAAAGCAGTTAATAACTGGGAATAATTTGTTGTTAATAACTGTTAATATTAAGTAAAACATGGACAAATGTGGTATTTTGTGGAGGTTTAAACTATTACAATATAAATAGTTATCTCTAATGTTCAAGAATCCCAACGTGCAAACTAAATCCATGTAGAGTCATTAATTGACGACGCTTTGAAGTGACGCTAAAGGGAGCGAGGATCATTTCACTTGATTTAATTCCTCCGTCCTCATGTCTTTTCCTTGCGTCCTTCCCTCGCATCCTGAAGGGGTGGAGCAAAAGACGCGAGGAAAGGAAACAAGGATGCACAAATAAGAATTGAGAAGCACCCATGGACATCCCCAAACTGTTCCCACAAAGTTGGGAGCATGAAAATGTCCAAAATGTCTTGATGTGCTCCACAAACTTTACACTTGGCACAATGCAGTCAGACAAGTACCGTTCTCCTGGCAACCACCCAACCCAGACTCGTCCATTGGATTGCCAGACAGAGAAGCGTGATTCGTCACTCCAGAGAACATGTCTCCACTGCTTTAGTCCAGTGGCGGTGTGCTTTACACCACTGCATCTGACGCTTTGCATTGCACTTGGTGATGTAAGGCTTGGATGCAGCTGCTCAACCATGGAAACCCATTCCATAAAGCTCTCTACACACTGTTCTTGAGCTAATCTGAAGGCCACACAAAGTTTGGAGGTCTGTAACTAATGACAGGAAGTTGGTGACTTCTGCACACTGTGCACCTCAGCATGTGCTGACCCCGCTCTGTGATTTTACATGGCCTACCACTTCGTGGCTGAGTTGCTGTTGTTCCCAATTGCTTCCACTTTGTTATAATACCACTAACAGTTGACCGTGGAATATTTAATCACAGTACCACACTTGAATTCACTGAGCTCCTGAGAGTGACCCATTCTCACACAAACGTTTGATCCATCCATCTAAATGTGGGTGTTTATAATTATTTACACATCACAACTCATATAACTCATATCTAAACAAAGACAAATAATACAAGTGATATTTTCTAAAGTTTTTCTAAGGTTATTCTAAATAGTCTAGAGCTGTCCAAGGTGCTGAATGCCTACAGAGGACTTATGTTTTTGTGCATGACCTCATCTACATTTATAAAGGGTGTAAGAAAGTGTGTAGTTCTGTGCTGGTATATGTTGGCTCAGGTGTACGCTCAGAAATCCCTAGTAACCAACCTCTCTGGAGCTTGTGATCATGTTACAAGATGTACAAATGCACCCTGACCTCAAAGCATCAGTAGCTCAAGTCCTGGGTGAGAGGTAGTATCTTTATAAATGGGCTGCAATGCCTCATGAAGGGGATTCAATGCTAAATTTGGACTATCTCAAGTGTTTGAACACTGCTCAGCTTCTGGAGCTCTTGGAAGACGAGGAAAGGATGCAAGAAACTGTCAGGGTCAATTCAAAGGTACCAGTGCATGGTCAAGAATGCTGAATCTTTATATTTTTGGGGTGATTTTATTTTATTAAAAAAATATAGTAATTTATTTATATTATATAAATGAAATAAAACTGGTACTTATTTTATAAATATAGCACACCTGTTTCAAGCAAAATACTCCACAAAAAGTCTATTCATTTTAAAATGAAGACAAATAGTATCTGGACACCTGCTGTTTGTCAAATGTTAATTTAAAATGCCTTGAGATTAGTGGATTAAAAGTTGCTCAGAAAAGTGAAGTTCTAAGAAAAGATCAGGTAGCATTTGTTTGCAGATACCACTTGGTTTAATCATTTATATCCAATGCATTCACGGACATTTCAAAGTGTGACAATGTCCAGATATGTGTGTGCGTGTGTGTGGTGGGTATGCATTGTATATCACTTACTTGATTTGAAGGACTTTCCTGCAGTTACAGCACCTTCAGAGATGTAAAGTGATCTTGATGGCCTCCAACTGTTGGCTCGCAGAGCAGAATTTGGCACATCAGCCACATCTGAACAACTCTAAAATTCTCTTAGCTGAAAAGTACCAGATTCTGGGTCAAATGGTGTCTTCAATGCGACGCAAACAGAGAAAGCTGGGTAAATTCTCAGTGTGAGGAGATTATGCTTGTAATATGATGCTTTTTTTCTACTGTATAACTGATGTAATGCTTCTTGTGCCACATGCAGAAACTTTACAACAGAAACTCAGCCTAAGAGCGATTCATAAGCTTCTTAAGAAGAAGACTCATCGTTCCTTGAGTCAATCTGAGGTACATCTGAGACATGATTCTTGAAATGCAGATTTGAAAAGCCTTGATTGAGATATCTGTCTTCCACTCTTCAGAATCTCTGGCTAAAGTTCACAGAAGGAAAAGTAATGCTGACAGATTTTGTGGAATCACTTCAAAGCTCTCAGATGTTATGCCATCGACATCTTATTCAAGCGGAGAAGATCCAGAACCTCATACTACAAGCACAAATGTACAATCAAGATGTAGATTTTTCCCGTCTCGGGCATCATCCAGACTTCGCGCACTCACCGACCATGATCAATGTCTTCAGTGGCGTCTATCCGGTGATCTTACTGCCTGGTCTCCAGTATCCTCATTTATCTCCGACATCATATCTTCCTCCTCTAAAGCATCACGGCTGTGTCGATATATGCTCGACTTTGATATCCAAAGATGAATCAAGCCGTAAACAATTTTTTTGTAAATGCACGGAGACTCGTCAAAGGCCGCAAAGACATGCTGCTTTACAGCCACTTGACAAGAATCAATCAAACATTCACCAGACTCCCTAATAAAGCTGTGCTGGTGATCTGGGAACTCTAATAAAACACCAAAAAAAAAATTCGTTTTGTGAATTTGGAGTAAAATGAATGTCTGTTTTGTGTCCCATTTGCCATCATTAATGTATATACTGTATATCAGCCACTGACTGGCCTGGTCTCCAAATAAATATACAGTACATTATTACATATTAGTCAAATAAATAAAGAAATATTGCAGTTCTATCATCAAAGCCTACTTTTACAGTTTAAATAAACTTGGTCATTTTACATTACGAGTATTTATAAATTCAGGTTCCACTCTAGGTAGTAAAATTGTTAATAACTGGTATTTCATCTATTATATTTAGCCCAAGTTGCTGCCATTCTTTATGGCTTTGAGTCTGTCAATTGATTCATCTGGTTTAAAAGAAGGTCAGCATGAGGTCCAGTTCCTTGATGAGACTCATCTCTCTAATTAGAGCTCATTAAACAGGCTGAGAGGGTAAAGAGAGGCTTTTGTCTGACCGTTGGCTTCTTTTGTCTCTGGATAATACTTTGGTTACATCACTGTCAGTGTGTGCTATTGTTTGCAGCAGCTCAAATTGGGCAATTTTCTCATCTGTCAGCTAAATGCTTAAAGCCTTTGAGCAGCTCAGTCTGACAGCTTTTACCTGCCAAAGACAACTGCCAATGTAAAACTGAATGGTAAGAATGATACCTTTAAAAACAATTACCTGTATTTGGAAATACAAAAATTATTTATTACAAAAATAAACAACTTTTTTAATGCATACATTATCCAAAATTCATGTTAAAAAGACATTGCATTATGTAAGAAATAAATAAGCATCAATACTTTAAATACAAACTTAAAAACAAAAAAGTAAAACAAGCACGTGCACATAAATCAGAAGACTGTACTAACTTTCTTCTGTAAACTTTGAAGCAAATATTTTTGCGATTCTTTTGGTCTCTTCACTCCTCTGTGATGGAGGGATGCTGGGTCTTGATCGAGGCATCCTTCGATATAGGTTTACAGGATTTACAGTCTCCTAAAAGAAAGAATTTTATAGAATAACCAAATCATAACAGCTTTAAAAAAACATTTTAACTAAATTTTACAAATAAGAAAGCATACCAAGAGTCATGAACTTTGGAGATTGAGTTCACAATATACAGGTTAGTCATTATGGACTAATGGTCATTATGAAAATATGAACCATGAACCAAATGAACCATCCTGGGACAGGTCACAGGATTATTGTCGTTACCTAAAACTATTAAAACACATTTCTGTTCATTGAAATAAAGCTAAAATAAATATTAGTTAAAAAACTTAAACTGATTTCAGTTCATTGTCAATTAAACACTTTCATTTTAAGTTGAAGCACTAAAACTATTAACTGGAAATAAATTAAAACTGAAATTAAAACCAAAACTTAAATAAAAATAAACCTAAATAGCAATTTCTGTTTTTCTTTTTTTTTTTAATGACAAAAGTGCATAACAAAATGATGAAAGCTAATTCAAACTATTAATAAAACTATAATATATGAAAACTAAAATAACTGTCCTGGGACCATCTACAATATTATATTCCCTTGACAGATTCAGAACAGAAAATAACGATAAAGAAGAAAATGCATTAACTTAAGTATCTTTATTGCACTAATTAAATCTGAAAAATTGTTGTTTTATCTATAATATATTATCTATAATATGTATTTTATCAAACGGTAGCAATAATTGAAATAATAAAAAAATAACTAAATAAATAGGAGAGTACTCACAGATTCAGTTGTTGCTGATGGAAAGACAGGTGCCATCCTCAAAGCCCTCATGGACGCCTCCAGATGGTGTGCCGACAAGAAGAAATTTGGAATCTCTACAGATTCTGAACTGCAAGGAGTGGTTTAGCCAAAAATAACCCAGATATCATATACGGTAATAAAAGCAGCAAGGATATCCCCCGTCAATGTCAGATTTTTTGAACACTGCCCATAGACTTCCATTGTAAATTCACTTATAATGTAAGTCTATGGGGCAAGTGTCAAAGCTTTTTTGTTGGTTTTTACAAACTGAGGCACAGCATGACATTTTTCTGAGGTAAATCAACAGCATGCCAGATATGCTGTCAAAAACATATGCTGTCGTGTCATATAAAGCTTAGAAGGATACGGTTTTGTTCTTCTCTCAACGCTTTTATCATCTGTTTCTGAACCAGACTTCGTAGAGGGAGGCGAGTTTGGTTTCTCATCCCTTTCTTCAGGCCCACTGTTACTTAGGTCATAATCTTCAACCTCACTAATGCTAGAAAGATCACCGTCTCCATCCAGACCATATGGAGAAGGCTGCTGTTCCCGATGATCTGTGGCAATAGCGCTTTCACTCCTAAATGTATTCTGATCAGTTTCAGATCCTTCACAGATTGAGTCAGAAACAATGCCTTGTGATTCTGTAAACAGAAACTGCGGGTTAACATCTGGAACAAGTTCTCTGCTGCTTTCCTCTCCCTGAGTGTGGAAGGTGTCGTCATGAACATGATGCTGCAGTAACTCCAGACTCTCCAGAGATCCCATATCTGGGTCAGACAGTAGGCTGGTCCAGGGACTGGTTCTGTCTGTGACTGAAGTGACCTCATTGAGTGTCCGGGGCTGTATTAAAGTTTCCTCAAAGTCTTCATGCTCATCCTCATCTTTATCCTCATCTTCATCAGATGAGTGATTGCTGGAGCTGTGATGGAGCTTTTCATCTTCAAGAGCAGCTGGTGACTGTCTGATCTCTGCAGGTGCAGGAAAGCTGACGGGCGAGACGCCGTCTTCATCCTCCAACATCATATCGGAGTCTTTATGAAAGCGTGGCTCTATCTCACAGCTGTCAGACTCCGATAATATCAGCTGATCAATCCCATAAGTTAAACGCTCATCAACCGCATCAGGAGAGGTGGACCTTTTATGGGTAGTTGGTGCTCCTTCCGTCTGGTTTTCACTTAAGCCTGATTTAAAATATATACAGAATTTAAAAAATGCCCTTAAAGGTGCAGTGCGTATTTATGAGGATCTATTGACAGAAATGGAATATAATATACAAACTGCTCTACAGAGCGCTAGCTACTCTCTGCGGTCTCAGACGACGACATCTTTGTCCTGTGTCGACCACCGTAGCTTCTCTATGTGCTTCGAAAGGGAAGGGTGAGCGGTTGCAATTCACAACCTCACCACTAGATGCCACTAAAATTTACACACTGCACCTTTAAATAAACAGGAAATCACACAAACAGGTAACAACCCACCTTTTATGATGTTATTGACCTCTCCCACCAGCTGACTGGACTTCAGTAAGAGTTGTGTTGTGTCTGTCTCGGAGTCCCTGTGCTCTTCCTGCCTGGAGGTTCCTCTCAGCTGACTCAACTTTGGGAATGTTGGAGTGGACAACTTCCGGCTGAAATATCTTTGAATATCATCCAGCTCGTTGAGGTTTTTCCTTAAAATTCAACACAAATTCTATTAGTAATCAAAATGACAGCCAAATTGGAATGAATTGCCAGTCCAAATAAAAACCTGAAAAAAATCTGATCATGTTAGATATTATATCCAGTAAAAACAGTGTTATTGTGAAATATTATTACAAAGTACTGTTTTCTGTTAATATATTTTAAAATGTAATTTATTCCCGTGATGCAAAGCTGTATTTTCAGCATCATTACTCCAGTCTTCAGTCACATGATTCTTCAGAAATCATTCTAATATGTTGATTTAGAAACATTTATTATTATTATCAATGTTAAAAACAGTTGTGCTGCTTAATATTTTTGTGAAACTGCTTCAGGATCATTTGATGAATAATAAGTTCAAAAGAACAACATTTTTAAAACAGAAATCATTTGTTACACCGTGCATGTCTTTACTATTACTTATGATATGGTTTCGCTGACATTAAATCACAGTCTTTGAATGTTATTTGTATTACATGTGATGAACATGTGGACATATGGACTCTGATAATTATCTGATGTGACATCTTAACCTTTCAGCCAGGAGGCGGAGGACAGTGTGGCTACCTGAGGGCAGAGAAGAGTGTTGAACTGGATGGGTGGGAATCTCCAGCCAAGGAGGAACGAGACGCTTTCTCACCCTCATGCAAAGTCTGATGGAATATTCTTATGTTGTCCATGTGCTCGTCGTGGCGATCTGTCACACTGGATCTGACAAAACATCCCCATAGGTATTACTTCAGATAATAAATCTGATAATAAGGCAGATTACCTCTATACCATTTTCCCTAAGTAAATACCTGTCAGAGAGCAGTCTTTCTAACTGATCAGGAGGAGTGTTGATCCTCTGCTCTGAGAATCGACTAATGTGGCTGGGGAAGCTGCTGTATGTAGCTGTTGTTTGATAGCAGAATGGAAGTGCACTAAAGAGAGCCTGCAAAAGACATCATCATCATCATGTGTGACAACAGTTTGACTTTTTCAGGTGGAAAAAACCTTAGGTTAAGGTTTACCAGTCAAAAGCATTTTATGCTCACCAAGGCTGACTTTATTTGATCCAAAATACAGTAAAAAAGTTAAATATTTGTAAACTTTCTATTTCTTAATATATTTTAATATGTAATATTATTTTCAATATCATTACTCCAGTCTTCCGTGTCACATGATCCTTCCAAAAAAATAAATTTGGATTTGCTGCTCTGTTATCATCAATTATTATTGATGCTCAATTATTAATAATAGTTCTTATTTTTATAAATGTTGAAAAGAGTTTTGGCTGCTTTATATACACAGTATTTGTGGAAACTGATACCTTTTTTTTTTTTTCAGGATTCTAGATAGAACCTATTCTAGATAGGTTAATAGAGTTCAAAAGAACAGCATTTATTTGAAATAGAGTTATCAATTTAATAACTCACTTAACCCAAACTATTGAATCATAGTGTATCACATTTTCCACAAACATATTTAACACAAAACTGTTTTCAACATTGATAACAAATGTTTCAAATGTTTTCAGCAAGAAAACAAAATCCATTAATGGCTTACACTTGAGTCTGGAGCAACGGTCTCGTGGGCTGTCTGTCTCTGTGCCCGGAGGTCATGTACTGCCTTCAGAGGAGACACGGACACCTTTAGCTGTCCCTGACACTGCCCGCTGAAATCAGTGATGTTATACCAGCCACAAACGGACTGAAATCCTGACAAAAGCGGCGACAGGTCAACAGACACAAATCCAATCACCCGCTCGACCTCTGCAAAGGAAAATACATTGTAAAACTAGCCGTTTATACTTTCTGAAGAAAACATGAGAGGTGCCTGTCTGTGTAAAACTTGCCGCCCCGACGCTAATGTGTTGTGGAGGATTGCTATGTGTCATTACCTCCTTTATGCCAAACTTTAAAAACTAAGGACTGCTGGGGATCCAAAAGTAGTTCCTTCGACAGTCTGAAAACAAGAAACAGTCATGTGTTTATCATGGACCCTTTTCACAATTCCAGGGTTCTCGGAAATGGAAGTCGCCATAGTTGTGTAAACTTCTATAGTGGAGAACGGGAGACAACTGTTGCGTTTCCATTTGCTCCAATAGCAAAAGAAAAATATATATACACGACAGCATTTCTATGAGATTGATTACATTGGTTACATCCCATAACCATTGTATTATGAATACTCCTTAACTAGCTTAGTACATTGTTAATATAACATAATATAATAGTAATACATTGTAAATGTAAATTAATATAACATAATATAATAGTAATACATTGTAAATGTTAATTAATTTTTTTTTAAATTAAAAAATAAATAAAAATAAAAAGATATATACGAGGAAATGTCAAATGAGTTTAAATGGGTTTACTGGCATTCTTGCTGGTGGTCCCACACAGGGCAGTCACTGTCTTTGATCAATTCTGTGGTCACTGTGCCCGGGGCATCGGTGGTGGCGTAAGAAACACAGCAACTAGGCAACCCTCCACCCCGCTCAGCCAGAGGACAACCTGAGGATGACAACAGCATTTAAACATCATCAAGTCAAGATACTTACAAATGTGAATGAAGCAAAAAAAAATCCAACATCACTGAGGTTATTCTACCCTTCAGACTCAGATGCATGGCTCTGTCCACAGTAACGTTGGCTATGAAGGTGTCCTCATTGAGTTCTGTGGATGGTGGAGAATCAGAGCTCACGGCTGATTTGATGAGCTGTTTGCTGGGAGATTGAGATTGTCTAGACAGCACTGTGGTGGGGAGGACTTCTTCCCCCTCGTCTTCTCCTGAACTGTTGACCTCCTCACTGGCTTGAGGTACAGAGCCTGAGGTTACAGTGATATGGACTCTGACAGCAGCACCACTCAGGTTTACAGCAGAGCGCTTGAACAGAGGAAACACACCTACCACGGGAAAGAAACAGGCATTAGTCAGAGATGAAATATTATTGTTACAAAAATATTATATTAGATATGAGCAAAGGACATATCATTGAAAACAGGATTTTCCTTGAGAGAAAAAAATATATAAAAAGAAATATATATATATATACATATATACACACACACACTTTTTAAAAAAATTTTTTATACATTTTGGACAGTGCTATGCTTCCAACTTTGTGGGAAGAGTTTGGGGAAGGCCCATTTCTATTCCAGCATGACTATGCCCCAGTGCACAAAGCTTTATAAAAAAACATGGTTGGATGAGTCTGGTGTGGAAGAATTTGACTGGCCCATCATGCCAGCAAAGTATTATATTATAAAGCATCATAAGATTCCTATCTTTTATCTATAATTATAATTCAGTAGCTCTCTCGCTAAGGAATATGTGCCTTTATTGTTATAAAATAATATAAAATATAAATGGTCATGTAAAACTAAATTACAATTGTTTTTGACTAATATTATAGTGAACTAGGGGAAAAATAAAATTTAGCCCCTTTACAGGTAAACAACCAAAAGATCAAATAACTCTACCGCTGATTGTTTGATGGTGCTTCAAGGTCCCAGCAAGAGCAGAGAGATCCACAAAGGCAGAGCCCACCAGACGGTCAGCGTTATGAGGCCGGACTCTCTTCTCCTTCCCAAAGGCCACCCACAACTGTACCTCCAGCCTCTCCTCCCTCAGGTACCAGCGCAGGGGTTGAGTCCTTCTCAACACCACGCTTCTGCTCCCCTGAAATGCCACCGTGGCTAAACCTTCTTCTCCATCATTCTCTTCTGGAACAGGATGTCTAAGTTCTGAGCAAAAGGTCTGCTGGTTGTACAGTTTGTATCTGTAGTAGCAGTAGGTGGAACGCTGTAAGTCTTCGTGTCCTGGCAGCAGCAGACAATGGATGGGCAGCCATGCTCTAGGCATGGAAAGTGATAATGCCAGAGATTTTGTACTTTCTTCCAAAGTATCCTCGTCCTCAATATCAGCCTCTTCTTCACTGTCTTGCCCCATGTCCCATCCGAGTCCACGGGCTGAACTGACGACTCGCTCTCTATCTGCATGATGGGAAAAACTGATGGAGATTTCAAGCCCTCCTGCTGAAGTTAGACTGTGAGGTGATGTTGTACTTTGAGGTAGAGAGAGACTGTACCAGCCAGATATACCTGTAAATACACACACACACACACACACACACGCACGCACACACGCACGCACACACGCACGCACACACGCACGCACACACGCACGCACACACGCACGCACACACGCACGCACACACGCACGCACACACGCACGCACACACGCACGCACACACACACACACACACGCACACACACGCACGCACACACGCATGCACGCACACTATAAAAATTATATTAATATTCAATACCTTCATATCATAGATAAAAAAACAAAAATATGTCCAAGTAAAATACATAACTTTTTAAATGCTAAAATGTAAAAAGTAAATAAATTATATTCTATATATAAATTATCAATATAATATAAAAATCAACCAAACATTTAAATACTATATTCCATATATTTATATATAAAATCCTATTAATATTCAATATTTTCATACCACTTCTTCTATGAATCAAATCTGCAAGCTTAATTTTCACAGTGCCCAAGACAGCATCCTTCGATCTTCTTGTATCGACCACTACAATGAGATAAAAGAAACTTACAGTACATAGTATTTACAGTGCTGAAATGGAGTTGATCATACTAGTAATTAAAAAGTAAATATTAAAATGATACTAAACGGTAAGTGTAAAGACGTAAAAGCAAAAAACAAAAACAAATAGCCAACAGGAAAATATAATTTGCAAAAAAAAAAAAAAAAAAAAAAATTCTGATTCACTAATGTAATATACAGTGATATGTTGAACAGGCATACAAAACCCGCCTGCTCATATTTATTTTTCTTTTTATTCCTTACAACACAGAACTACACCCACACACATCTTTTGCAAGATTATATAATGAATGGCTGCATGTCATGTTTTTGTAGAGTCATTTGTAACCTAAACATCAAAACATCCTTGACAGAAGTGTGTCATGACAAAATGTCCGTGTCCGTCTACCTTTCCAAGTTGGGTAACTCACTTTTGCGCGTGTCTCTGTTGTAAATGGTGAAGACGGCCACTGCCTCCTGCAGGAGTTCAGCAAGACTGACACTCTCCCCGCTGTCTCTCTGCACCAGCAGGTTACAGCAGAACTCTGTGTGATGTTCAAACTCTGGGCAGAAACTTTTGGCCGCCACACGTGTGCTTCGAACTTCACTCTCCGGCAGGAAGGACAACTGCATGGTGATGAAGGAGTTGAGCCCCACTTCTGAGTAATACTGCAGCGAGCTGTCTGTATCTGCAAGAACTCTGAGAAACAATAGAAAGATGCTAAATAAAATATACATTAAAGGCATAAACTGTACTTCATGTAATGTTAAAGGGGTCATGACATGGATTTTATTTACAGCAAATGCAAATAGCACCTTTTGATGGCAAGCCCTATTTACACTAGCTCCGCCCAACAATGCCTGGTTGGGCCACACAAGATTAAAAAAAGCACGTTTCAACATCTTCAGTGGTGTAGTTAGTAGAGCGTAAGGCTCATGGAACTTGGTTTTGATGAAATCGACCCGGGTTTGAATCCAACTTTTTTCCAAGCTTGCTCTTCTCCCTTATTCCCCACCACATCGGAAACGCATTTACTTTCAATAAAAATTAAGAAAATGTTTTAAAAGTGTAAATTAAGTGGGTAGGGTTAGGGATAGGTGTAGGGAGGGCTTTCATTGTCCCATTTAATAATTTTAATAAATATAATAATTTACACTATGTTATTATTGCATCCAGTTAATGTACAACAATACTGAGGTGCAAATAGTATGTATGTGTCAAAATAAAGTATAAATAGCATCTAATTACTATTTACACATATTGCAAAGAACTGCTATTACATGGTGTAAATAGAATATATCACTATTTTTATTTAGTGTAAATAGCATTGCTGAGAAAATGCTGCTATTGTCACTTAGTGTAAATAGAATTAGGGTTGTGCGATATGACGATATATATCAGATGGACAAAATAAAGTCTAAAGTCTATCGCTTCAAATTATGCTGTATCGTTCATTTCATGGTGTTGCAAAATACATGGCAATACTTTTTTATCATGTGGATGACTGCAATCGTGGTGTTTGAATTCGCCAGTTGCTTCCATGCCACTGATTGGACGGGGTGGAGTCACGTGACTAAACGCGCTGTAGTATGTTTTTAAGGGGAAAGTATTAACAGGATTAAACACTTCTAAATAAAGAGAGAAAAATAAAAATCACATGTGAACTCCGCAACTCCTTTAAGGCTTGTCAGTAAATGGCCTATATACACTCACCTAAAGGATTATTAGGAACACCATACTAATACTGTGTTTGACCCCCTTTCGCCTTCAGAACTGCCTTAATTCCATGTGGCATTGATTCAACAAGGTGCATTCTTTAGAAATTGTTGGCCCATATTGATAGGATAGCATCTTGCAGTTGATGGAGATCTGTGGGATGCACATCTAGTGCACGAAGCTCCCGTTCCACCACATCCCAAAGATGCCCTATTGGGTTGAGATCTGGTGACTGTGGGGGCCATTTTAGTACAGTGAACTCACTGTCATGTTCAAGAAACCAATTTGAAATGATTCGAACTTTGTGACATGCATTATCTTGCTGGAAGTAGCCATCAGAGAATGGGTACATGGTGGTCATAAAGGGATGGACATGGCCAGAAACAATGCTCAGGTAGGCCGTGGCATTTAAACGATGCCCAATTGGCACTAAGGGGCCTAAAGTGTGCCAAGAAAACATCCCCCACACCATTACACCACCACCACCAGCCTGCACAGTGGTAACAAGGCATGATGGATCCATGTTCTCATTCTGTTTACGCCAAATTCTGGCTCTACCATCTGAATGTCTCAACAGAAATTGAGACTCATCAGACCAGGCAACATTTTTCCAGTCTTCAACTGTCCAATTTTGGTGAGCAAATTGTAGCCTCTTTTTCCTATTTGTAGTGGAGATGAGTGGTACCCGGTGGGGTCTTCTGCTGTTGTAGCCCATCCGCCTCAAGGTTGTGCGTGTTGTGGCTTCACAAATGCTTTGCTGCATACCTCGGTTGTAACGAGTGGTTATTTCAGTCAAAGTTGCTCTTCTATCAGCTTGAATCAGTCGGCCCATTCTCCTCTGACCTCTAGCATCAACAAGGCATTTTCGCCCACAGGACTGCCGCATACTGGATGTTTTTCCCTTTTCACACCATTCTTTGTAAACCCTAGAAATGGTTGTGCGTGAAAATCCCAGTAACTAAGCAGATATACTCATGAAATACTCAGACCAGCCCATCTGGCACCAACAACCATGCCACGCTCAAAATTGCTTAAATCACCTTTCTTTCCCATTCAGTTTGGAGTTCAGGAGATTGTCTTGACCAGGACCACACCCCTAAATGCATTGAGGCAACTGCCATGTGATTGGTTGAAACTTTATTATGAAATAATTTACTAAAGGTTTGGACAAATGTCCGGACCTCAAACCCATCGAAGCCTTTGGCTTCAGTTGCAGAAGTTATGGGATAACATTAGTGTTGAATATCTCAGAGGAAATATATTGACACTATGACACTATACCAGAGAGAAGTGCTGCTGTAATTGCTGCAAAAGGTGGACATACCAAATATTAAAAGTGGATAAAGTCCGACTCACTTCATCTGATATGAACATTATGATATTAAATCATGTTTTGGAGGCAAAATAGGTCAATATTTTCAGATCTGTCAGGAGGTGATCTAATAATTTTGGACACCACTGTATAAATAAATGCTTTGTTTATAACGAGGAGGACGTTTTATGAAACTTGCAGGATATTTTAATGGTACACAGATCTCTTATATGTCAAAAGATCAAGGCAAATTTGAGTTCTCATGTCATGACTCCTTTAAAAAATCTATTTACTCAAGCTTGATTGATGTGTGGAAAGCATTTGGGGTAATTTAGAATAGACTGACTCACTTGGCTGCAGCTTGCAGCCCGGCTGCTCTGTGCACCTGCACAACAAGTATCACTCTGCGGGAGGGCACAACCCCACTCTTCACTCCGACACTCCTCATTGGTCGAGACTTGTACTGAACGCTCACTTCCAGCAGCCCTACAGTCAAGTACAGACAAAAATAGATTTTTTTGTAACATTTGCTTCTAATTAATATTATACTCTATATATTATCTATATGCATTAGGTATTCAACTACCAGGGGACTGAGGCTGCATGTCAACAGGTCGGTCAGTTCTTGGTACCAGAGGGAGGGAGAAAAGTTGCGCATCGGTTTGACCCTGTTTCTGCATGGTTACTATTGCACACAGTTTGGACATGGGTAGCAGTCCTCTGGCTACTAGCTGATCTCTCACATTTGGATAATAATACCTGAAAAATATTTTCAGGTGGCCTGTAAGTCATATTTTTCAAACAAACAACCAAATAATTGCCAAATAAAGGAGACATGTTTTTAAAGGTTACAATGTAAAAAACGCATCAATAAAAATGTATAAAAATATTACCAAATAAAAACAAAATGTTTTTAAATGCTAAAATGTAAAAGAAAAAAAAGATAATAAAAATATTGATTAATAAATCAATAAATAAATTAAATAATATAATAATAAATAAATAAATAAATAAATAAATAAATAAAAGTAAATTAAAATATTGCCAAATAAAAGACATTTTAAAATGCTAAAATGGCAAAAATAAATGAATACAATCAAATGAAAATATAGACAAACAAAAGAGTAGTTTAACACATTTTTAAATGCTAAAAAGTAAAAATGTTAATAAAAGTGTCCAAGAATACATTAATTAAAACTGAGGACTAAGCTATAATTTCTACATTTACTGTACCTGCACCAAACCTCAAACTGCACTCCTCCACCATTCCTCAGTCCCTGATTGGCCAGTGAGCTTAGCAGTATTCTTTGCACTGGGAAGTCAGGAGGAGCCAGTAGGACATGAGTCTCATTATGTCCAAACACAGGGTCAGGCATACAGAGAGTGGTCTCAGTGCGGTATGCCTTGAGGTCCACATCTGTGGAAAAGAAAGTAGGTTGCGCTAAATGGAAAAAGACTTTAAGCCGTCTGATATAGTCAGCAAGAAAACGGCTTACTGCTCTCAACAACATGTGGGTCCATGTCCTCTCTCGACTCATTTTGTGCAGGGAAGGAGTACTGTATGTAACAGTCAGCCTCTCCCCACACTGTGGACTGCAGAGGCGTCAGACCCTTCACTCTCTCTACTCGAATCATGAAGACATGCTCACGCAGAACATCTGCAATGGTACTGGCCTAAAAGAACATTGATTAGAAACAATTTAAGCTTCATTTTTAAGCATCAGTGCTGCTTTCAGGAGTTTTAAAGTGAACTAGCCTTGGTTTCTACATGTGGCCGGTGGTCTAACATGTGAGCAGGTCGAGGCATTGGCGACACGTGGGTCAGCTCGTCATCCCTCATTCGCTGCAGTGCCGTGATCTGCTGTGCTAAACCCATTGCTAGAGACACCCTTAGGCTTCCACGAGTGCTGCCGGTGAATACGTCAACCACGGGCATATAACTGTCCACTCCAACCACTGGATACTGAGACTGCAAGAGCAGCTCAGAGATCTTAGGGTCTCTGAAGACAAAGTAAAAGACAAATTATGTTCCATATTATTTATAATATTATGAATTAGCTTTTATTTTTATACATTCATGTTCATTCTAGTTTATGTTTTAGTAATTTTAGTAGTTCAACTTAAACTTATTTTTATTTCAGTTAGCTGTCAAGGCAACATTTCTATTTTTTTCATCTAATGTTTATATTTTATTTTATTTCAATTAAAGAAAATGATTTTAAATAGATTTAGCTTTATTTAATGGTAACAACACTGTTTGAAATGTTGAATATTAATATATTTTTATTATTGTCATCATTATAATATAATATATTGAATATGTATAACATGATATTTGATTATATATGCATTTCACATATTTATTGTGATAGGAAATGTTAACAAAATACAATAATAATTAAAATTATAATTATACTACATATAACAAAATGTCATAAAGATGTTACACACACTATAGACCTACCTGAAGGACATGTAGAACTGGTGGAGAGGTAGTTTTACTAAACCAAGAAGTTTATCATGATCTGAGCTGCTGGCCCTCAACCAAACTTCAATGACCATCATGTTGTTCTTCATTCTCTCCAACAGTTTGCTGGTCAGTGCGATTGGAGCCACCTATATCATGCAATAATCAGGTTATAAACAAATAACATACACCAGATTTTCACATTTTCTAAATAATATTGTATTATATGATTCCTGATGATTCCCACCACTAATTAATATGGCTAAAACCTGTGAATTTTCCTCAATTCTCCATTGTGCACAAACCTGAATAAAGCTGAATGTTGGATGTTTATGACCCCAGCTCACTGCAGATCGAGTGCTTTCATCGGATTCAAGGAGCTTACAGTTCAAGTAGATATTGGGCTGCATTGGTGTACAGTTAAAATCTTTCCCATCAGGCACCATGAGCAACATATGAAGCAAAATCTCAGTGTCTTCCACTTCCTGCCTCAGAGGCTCATGAAGAGAGCTCTGGTATCTGACGTGTGGTGACGTGGATCGAGATCTGGTTGGAGGTATCAGGATACTCTGCACTTGATGAACACCTGCACAAGGAGACGGGTCTCTCCTGTGGTCGCTCACATTTAAACCCTTCTGCCCACCGTGCTCTTCAGTCAGATAGGAAGAGAAAGGTCTTTGTGGACTCAGCATGTGCTTTGCAGGTCTCTTTTTGTTGGAGAAATCATTCTTGTCTGCCACTAACTCGAATGAAACCTTTAAAAACAAAAAATATGCTGAAGTACAGAACGAATTGTTGGGTTCAATAAAATCTCCTACATTTTGTTCTTATGAATGATGCATTACCTTCAGAGGACCAACTGCCTGTTTATCACTGTTTCCATCCGGTCTTTGAACAGGCAGAGAAGCAGAAATGCTCAGCGATTCACTCTGCATCATGGATCTCAGAGGAAACATTGCTGACCCAATGAGAATGTGCTAAACAACAAACAAGACAAATAAAACCATCGTTTTTTTTTTAGGTTTCTTAGATGTGTGTATATTTTGTGGTAGGCACACACTGCACTTACCGTCTTTTGAAGGCTATTTCTGGAGTAGATCTTGAATATGATGTTCATATCACACCACTGTTTAATAGATGACCTACTGAACCTCACTGGAAACAAACTTTGGTGCTGAAACGCCACAACTAAAAAAAAAGATTTAAATCACCAGATTGTTACGCTGCTTCTTGGTTAAACTCGCTTTTGTTAAAGTTCCCTAAAACGAATGTACTCACCGCCCTCTATTACTTTACTAGAGACAACTTTTGTAATCTCTGAAGGTACTCGTCGAACATCCTCATACCCAGCAGAGACCAATGGAAAGAGGTACTCTACAATATAAAAGCTAGATAGACAGGACAAGTCAGGTTAGTTTTAAAACGCTGAAACCAATTTCTGCCATCTATATATTTTTTCTGATGAAATATCCTAAATGTCGTACCATTTCTTTGTGGTGAGGGGGCGAGGTGGTCTTCCTTTTCTAGAGAGACTTCTTGAAGTACTGTCAGTGGGAACTTTTAACTCACTGATGGTAAGCCTGGCAAAACGAATATCTCCAAGCAAAGATATTTTATCCATGCTAAGTCCAGAGAGATCATCTCTTGCTTCTGAATGCTGCACATCATCAGAATCAAGCCTTCAAAAAATATAGGCAATTTACACAACAGCAGATATGAACAAATTATTTTAAAATGTATTATATTCTGTACCTTTACACTGACGTGAAAACATTTACATGTGTTTATTATCATACTTCTTTAATCTTCAGCATATTGAGTGTTGAGCATTGCTTTCTGCATTAGTGCAACTGACCGGGCATTTTTAGCTGAGCTTGTGTGTTCTGGCTTCCCTGCTGGGCCTTTCTTCGGATGGTCCTCTTCCATACATTCATTTGATATCTGAAATAGAAGAAAAAATAAAGAATTACAAAGTTTTATGATTAAAGTGTCACTATAAGACTCCTAATTCTGTTTTGGGAGGTCTCCTACAATAAGTTCACATGCATCCAAAAAAATAAAATAAAAAAAAATAAAAAATAGTATACATTTTCTCATAGTATACATTGCAGCATCACCTATTTTCTCACAGTGTCAGAAACAGTTTGATAAAGGATTCAGAGTGTGTTCCCACTTGGCATGTTGGTTTCGATTAAAACGAAATCTGGTGCGATTGCTGTTAGTGTGAATGCTTCCAAGTGAACTCTGGTGTGGTTCGAATTAAATATAAACACAACACGACCAAAGACATCTAAACAAACCAAAAACAGGACATGATGTCACAAGATGTGCCCCTAAAAAGGACAGAATGCTCACGCATACCTGTTTTTTCTCGTCATCGCAACGTTCGGTACAGGCATCAGAACCGGATCTACTTCCTGCTGCTGTTTTGACTCCTTTACACATTTTATAAGCACTTCACGAGTCAGCTCCATCATATGTATGCACATACAGCGATCGCAATTAGCCCCGCACACAGCATTGTTTTGGATGTTCAACAAGTCCCGTCACAAAATATACATCATAAAAGTGTTGTTGTTTTTTGTATCTGTAGGTTAATTCTTAAAAAAAAAAAAAAAAATTACACTGTGAACACTAAGCGAACCAAGAATAAATGTATTGTTTTCTTTTTTTGGTCCAGAACAAAAGAGAACCGAACAACAAGTGTGAACACACCCTCTCTCTAAAATTTTCTTTATTTCTAAACCCCTCCTCATAGACCCTACACTTCTCTCTGATTTGTCAGATGGCCCAGTCTGTTTTGATTGGTCTACTGCTTACAGCGTGTGTCAGAAACCAAAGGGCCATTACCATATCTGGATTTCAGCTCTTCCTCAACCCTTGTAAACACAGTAATATAAACAGTACCGATGGAATCGGTTTTCCTAGATCAATTTAAGCCTGAGCAGAACCTATGTAGGTGCGAGCAGGAAGTAAAATTGGAATTACTGACAACTTGCATCAGGCAATCCAGAATCGCTTCTTTCTTTTTATCATGCACTTTGATCTTTGAAACAGCTATATTACACACTACGTGAAAGGTAATATCCAAAGAAAAAAAAAACAAATAGGGGCACTTTTAAGGAAACTACATATAACGTTTTGTGTGTTACACTGCATGGCTTACAGGAGCTTTGTAGAAGAGGTTCTCCAGAAGACTCTGATCATATTGAGGGTCATTGAGCTCACTGTCCATGAGCAAACTACTGTGATCAGAAACAGAATCTGGGAGAGAGCCCTCGCCATCCCAGAACTGCAGCACAGATCCATTAACACTGAGGAACAGAGCCATTACAAATATTAAAACCTATATTTTGCAAACACAGACAAAAACATTAAACTCACTCTAAAATATTTCCTTCATGTACATTTTCTTCACTTCATCTAAAAGTAACATTAGCCTTGACTACCTTCCCAGTAGCAGATCCACTGCCATGTCCTCTGTGTTGACTCTATTATGACTTGGCTCTTTGAGGTCCTGAGCAGGATGCTGGAGGTCCGATTGAAGGATGTTCTCCAGAAACTGTCCTGACGAGGGCCTATCTGGCCTTTTGGAGGAAGATGATGTTTAACACTATTTATCATTAATGTTCTGTCTATTTTGACTCCTCATTGGTATGTAAATGAAATAAAAGTGTTCATACAAAGCATCAGTGTTGTCTTTAAATATGGTCAGGGGAACGCCCTTCAGAGGAACATCTGACTCCACATCAGACTTTAAGGCTGAAACCACCATGGCATTTCTGAGTTTGCTACCACGCTCCAGAAGAACTGAAAAATAAATAAAAGTAAAATACATCACAAATAGGTAAACTACTTAAAGAACAATACAATGAATAAATACTAATTACCTAATTACTGTCACATGAATATAAATATGATATATTTTAAAACAACTCTAAAGAAACATTTCTAACTGGTATTGTTAATTATTTTGAACACATTTAAAATAACATCTCAGGGTCAATCAGCAGAATTTGGCAATATTAATTTAGCGATTGACAGATGACCCTTTAATTTGACCAATGCTTAAAAATTACTTGTGAAAAAAGTATTTCAGCCAAACTTTTGCTGTGTTCAACAATAATGTTCAATACGTTTTAAAATGAGTGAATCAAGTAAACGTGTTTTACCTGACAAAAGGTCAACAGGTGTATGGCTATTTGCTGGGAGATTATGGGCGGAAGTAGGTTTAGGTTTTCCAGTGGAGGAAGCTGGCATGACATTACCACTTTCTTGAAAATACAAGTAATCTTTTCCTCTAAAACAAGAATATTGAGGAAAAAACAAACAAACATGTTTTGATGAATGCTTTGTTGTTAACTAAAACCAAATCTGTTAAAAAAAAATTCATGAACTGAAATAAAACTGAAATAAAATAAAATATAAATATTAGATGAAAAAAAAAAAAAAAAAAAAACGTGCTTGGCCACTAACTGAAATAAAATTATGTACTAACATAAAAATATAAAAATTTAATAAAAATATTCTTAAAAAAGAAAGAAAGAAATACAAAAGCACATAAGAAACAGAACTGAAAAATAAATCTACGTAACTTTACAATAAGGTTGTATGTATTAAAAAAATATATATATATTTTTTTTCTTCTACTTGACTTGATTATTTATAATTCTACAGATATATACACTCACCTAAAGGATTATTAGGAACACCATACTAATACTGTGTTTGACCCCCTTTCACCTTCAGAACTGCCTTAATTCTATGTGGCATTGATTCAGCAAGGTGCTGAAAGCATTCTTTAGAAATATTGGCCCATATTGATAGGATAGCATCTTGCAGTTGATGGAGATTTGTGGGATGCACATCCAGGGCACAAAGTTCCCGTTCCACCACATCCCAAAGATGCTCTATTGGGTTGAGATCTGGTGACTGTGGGGGCCATTTTAGTACAGTGAACTCATTGTCATGTTCAAGAAACCAATTTGAAATGATTCGAGCTTTGTGACATGGTGCATTATCCTGCTGGAAGTAGCCATCAGAGAATGGGTACATGGTGGTCCTAAAGGGATGGACATGGTCAGAAACAATGCTCAGGTAGGCCGTGGCATTTAAACGATGCCCAATTGGCACTAAGGGGCCTAAAGTGTGCCAAGAAAATATCCCCCACATCACTATACCACCACCACCAGCCTGCACAGTGGTAACAAGGCATGATGGATCCATATTCTCATTCTGTTTACGCCAAATTCTGACTCTACCATCTGAATGTCTCAACAGAAATCGAGACTCATCAGACCAGGCAACATTTTTCCAGTCTTCAACTGTCCAATTTTGGTGAGCTTGTGCAAATTGTAGCCTCTTTTTCCTATTTGTAGTGGAGATGAGTGGTACCCGGTGGGGTCTTCTGCTGTTGTAGCCCATCCGCCTCAAGGTTGTGCGTGTTGTGGCTTCTCAAATGCTTTGCTGCATACCTCGGTTGTAACGAGTGGTTATTTCAGTCAAAGTTGCTCTTCTATCAGCTTGAATCAGTCGGCCCATTCTCCTCTGACCTCTAGCATCAACAAGGCATTTTCGCCCACAGGACTGCCGCATACTGGATGTTTTTCCCTTTTCACACCATTCTTTGTAAACCCTAGAAATGGTTGTGTGTGAAAATCCCAGTAACTGAGCAGATTGTGAAATACTCAGACTGGCCCGTCTGGCACCAACAACCATGCCACGCTCAAAATTGCTTAAATCACCTTTCTTTCCCATTCTGACATTCAGTTTTGAGTTCAGGAGATTGTCTTGACCAGGACCACAGCCCTAAATGCACTGAAGCAACTGCCATGTGATTGGTTGATTAGATAATTGCATTAATGAGAAATTGAACAGGTGTTCCTAATAATCCTTTAGGTGAGTGTAATATATATATATATATATATATATATATATATATATATATATATATATATATATATATATATATATATATATGTACTTTTTATCCTATTTCTATTATAATTTCTTCCTTGTGCTTTAAATGTGAATTTGCACGGTCCATGAGCGGACCTGTTTACATTTCACTGCCGTTTGTATATTCTGTATATAACTGTGTATGTGACAAATAAAACTCTTGAATCTTGAATTAGTTAACATGAACTAACTATGAACAACACCTCTGTTCAGCATTAGTTAATCTTTGTTAACGTTAGTTAATAAAAATACAGATGTTCATTGTTTGTTCATGTTAGTTCACAGTGCATTAACTAATGTTAACAAGATTTTAATAATGCATTAGTAAATGTTGAAATTAACAACGATAAATAAATGCTTTATAAGTGCAGTCCATTATTAGCTCATGGTAACTAGTTAACTAATGAACCTTATTGTAAAGCATCACCTAAATCTGAAAATATACACACAAAAACCCTAATTAAAATATGAATAGCTATTATTAATAAATAGTAAATAATAATAATAATATAAATATTATTAAATTAACACTGGGGATAATCTATTTCCAAATCATTGTAAAAATTTCACTTTAAAAAAATATTTTAATAAAATGAATTATCAAATTACAAAATCAGTCATAAGGATGAATGTTGAACAGCATGTCAACTGAGTGATCTAGTTTGTTCCACACTGCTCATTCTACAATCAAATCATCCAAAACATAAAAGCAAACCTGGGCATGTGACCGGAGCTGCTGCCAGCTGTCTCCTTCACACTCAGGACAGCCTGATCCAGAGATGGCAATACAGGCATGTTCTGGTCACTCTTTCTCCCAGGAGCCTGTGCGTCGAGGCTTATATCGGTCGTGGGTACTGAACTACTGCTGTCATATCCTTCTGTTAATGCTTCCAGCGCAAGCGTGACCTACAGTACACGTGAAACAATAACACACAATTAAACAAACGTGGATTTGATCAGCTGAATAAATGCAAAGTCAGCTGAGCTCAATCTTACAGCTGAGCATCTCACCAACCTGAAGCTCGCCAAGTTTTTCTGATGTCGGCGAAACAAGTGTGAAATATCCATTTATGGAGTGAGACAAAGAGAGCCGGGCAATCCCAGGGATTTGAGCTCGAGCTATAGGCAAATGATCAACCTTTGTAAGCACATCCAGCACCAATGAGCCCATATCTGTGAACAAACAAATATTATATTAAATTTTACATCTACACAAATGTAAAGTTAAAGGGATGGTTCACCCAAAAATTAAAAATTTTCATTTAAAAAATGACCATGTTGTGATGTTCGCACGAGAAACGCCGGCCCTCTGTGCTTCCACTTTACTTCTCACACGAACTTCACAATGCACTTACGTCATGTTTCACAACATCCCTCCCATGAATGCTCATTCGACAGCTGACCAGAAGCAATGGCTTATTAAAAAGATAAGCATATCAGATTTTTCTTACACACACACACACACACCTACTGTTTTGCTTTAGAAGACACTGGTTCATCCACTGGGGTCATACGGATTACTGTCACAATCGCTGTGTGTGGTTTTTCAAGCATCAAACGAGCAACACCAATTCACTTGCATTATATGGACCAAGAGATTGATTATTTCCCTTAAAAAACTTGTGTGATTATCTGAAGAAAGAAAGTGATATACGTGTGGGATGGCATGAGGGTGAGTAAATGATGAGAGAATTAGGATTTATGGGTGAACTCTCCCTTTAAATAGGTCTCTCTAAAAAGGGACTGCCAACAATTTACTATCATATCGGTTTCTGTCACCTGTATAGCAACCAAGTCTAACCTGTCAAATAAGACGTCAGCTGTTTTGGTCCACATCGAATTGGAAAGCGGGCTGTCGATTTAACCCCTTTCTGTTCAACGTGTCCATCTCTAGGCCTGAAGAAGGTGCCATTGGAAGACTCTCCCCACCATCTGAGCCTGATCAGAGTCACAGGAGGAGGTCTGATGATGGTCCACAGCACTTTACTCACTGTCACTCTCAGAAAACATCTCAGCTGGCCTTCTACCAGAGGAGGAATACTGGTGGATGGAGACACATCACTGAGCACTGCAGAGTGTGGAGAAAAATTAAGATATGAAGTTCATACAGGACAAAACAAAACATTTCAAGCCAACTAGTTTTTTCAACAAGTAGTCCATGGCGCAACTAACAGCAAATAAGCATCAGTCTGTCTCGCCAATGCTGACCTAAACATGCTGTCTAAGTAGGCAGCTCCTTATGTTCTGAGACACAGCTTTTGTCCTCACTAGGGTTACGAGATTTTAAATCTCTTTAAAAGACTGTTGGCTTAGCATTAGCACTAATGTAACTCACCTCTTTTTCTGTTGCTTACACCCTTTGAGGGCTTCACCTTTTTGTTCTTCATTCCTCACATCGAGAGTGTACTAAATGATATTACTAATGAATCAAAACTCACACTTTGTTGACAGTTGCGTTAACAAACAATACCACTGAGCAACGGCACGCCCAATCAGATCCCAGAACAACTTCTTCTCTTTGCTTTGACGAGCAGGCGCAGGATTGTCTAGCGCCGCTACATGAATTATGTGGAATTACAAGGGAGCAAACCAAATCGGTTAACCAAAATGTTAAAACGAAGTAATCCCGTAATCCAAAAATTACTAATTACACCTATACAGTTCATAATTATATGTACACTTACATCAAGTAGTATAATAAACAATAGGGAATTTACAACATTCAAGGAATTTAGCTTGTAATATAATGCAAAGGTAAAAGGAATGCATTAACTGACACTTAAACTGTAAATATTAATAATATAATTTCATGCAACAATTAAATAGGAACATTCAAGGCAATTTTGTTCATATTATGCAAAGTTAATTAGACAGGCATTGAATCTGATACTTGAACTGTAAACAGTAATAATAGTACTTTCATGCAACATTTAAGGTAAATTTGCTTTAAATGGTTAGTTCAGTAGTCATTAATTACTCACCCATGTCATTCCAAACCCCTAAGACTTTCGTTCATTATCAGAACACAACTGAAGATTTCTGCCCCTCCACTGACAGCTATGCAACTACTATTTGGATGCTTCAAAAGTTCATAAAGAGATTGTGAAACTAATCCATATGAATTGAGCGAGTCCAAATTTTCACTTAAAAAAAAAAAAAAAATCACTATATATGATGAACAGATTTAATTTAGGCTAGGGACTCAAAATATTTAAAATATATATATATATATATATATATATATATATATATATATATATATATATATATATATATATATATATATATATATACATACAGTGTAAAAATATTAAAACCTTATCATTTGACCTAGTTGATGAATCCTGGTGCTATAGTGCACTTTACCTCACTGGCTGTGTTGTGGCTCATTGGTATGTTTGGATTTGGAAAAGTTTAGCTCAGTAACAAAATAAGCAGTCAACAACTCAGAAGTGATGTTTCTGTACAAGAAGTCAATTTGTTGCAAATGATCTCTTATTACTGAAGAAGAAGAAGAAGAAGAAGAAGAAAAGAACCTGATACAGGTATCTTAACGACAAGCATGACTGGAGTACAGTAAAAGTAAACCATAAAGGAGGTATTTATGCTAAAAAACAAAACAATTAAAAATGAAATTATTAAACACTTGAACAAAAATGAAATGTTGCCTTGTCAACTAACAGAAACAAAACAAGTACTAAAATTGAAATGTTAAAGCTAAATATAAATATATAAAAAGCTATGTAACAAATTACATAAACTACTAAAAATGCAATTAAAACTAAAATATGAAAACAAAAGCTAATTCAAAATATGAATAAATATTACAACAGTATATAAACAAGATTACATACAGTTAAACTGTGGGAGAAGTTGATATATCTTTTCAGAAACTAGGACCCATACTATATAGGTAGTTTGTTAGAAGAAAATAGTAGATAAGACACACACAACCTTTCAAAAATACTATAATTTTAATTGTATAAGTACATTTGTCACAGTAGTAAATAGACAAACAGAACTGAAAATACCACAAAAAAATATATTCTTCAATCAGTATCAAAGTTATGCAAAATACAAACAAAAAGAGGAAGCTAAATAGAATCGGCAGTACTAATTACAAGCTCCCTGGCCTTTCCCAGCGATCTTTTTTGAACACTCTAAAAGAGCATTATGAATGTCTTTAGCACATGAAATCTGTGATTTTATCATACTGAGATACTGAGAGTAAGACAGAGACTCGGTTTGCACCGTGTCTGGCTTGGTGGCTGTAGGTACGAGATTTGGAGAATGCTTTGTGCTGTCAATGCTCTGTGAGAGGCACTCATGGGCCAGCCGCTGCAGAAAAATAAAGGTGTTCACATTAAGAAGTTGAGTCATCATGATTTAAATCAAAATCGTCATTTTAATACAATATAATTGAATGATATGCAACAGAAAAACAACAGCTCCTTACCAAGCAGAGTTCCAGTTGATCACAGAGAGCATAAAACTCTTCTAAACTTTTGTCAAACCGCTGAACTGCTGCATCATTACCTTTCCTACATTTTGAGAGATGAAATATTATGACACACACACACACACACACACACACACATATTTAAATATATACACATTTAAAGAAATAAATGTGTTATGCACCCATAATATTTTCCACACACCCTTCGGAGATGTTTCAATCAATGGACAACCATAGGCTACAGAAAGACAATGAGTTTAAAGGGGATCTTACTCTGTTGTTCTTAAGCCGTTGTCAATAGCAGTATTATGCCCGAAATGTAATGAAGCAATGGTCATGACATTCTGAAAACATAACATTGTAAATGAAAGTTAAGTTTCTGTCAAGTATTTGTAGCTCGCATGCTCAATGAAATACACCGAACAAACCTGTAAACTATCTTTGAGCAGTGGAATTAGCATTTTGAATCTGTGAACGGGGTCAAAATCTTGTTGTTGACTGAGCTGTTGAGCTTGCGGTTGCTGTAAAACAGCCGGCTGCTGAACGCCCATCTGAGCATTGTTGGTGTTCATCTGCTGCGACGCCATTGTTGATAATAAACTCGAGTACTTCCGCTTGAAGCTACTGCAACGGATGTGAACATATCAAACGGCAAACGTTGCTAGCAAAACGTGTCTTCACGCACTAAAGCGTGTAATCGTTCATATTAATAATCGAAATGATCGTTACATTAAATAATCCGTTTAGAAAGATTTGTAAAAATTCCCCCTGCACTAACTGCAGATGACTGGCTCTACTGAGAAAAGTAACAGGAACCACGTGACAGCGCCGTGTATATTAAACATTTTATTTTATCATATAAAGTATTTAAATCATTTCAGTTGATTGCCGAATCGCTCTCAAGAGTTGAAACTATTAGGCCAAGTTTCACAGACAGGGCGTAGACAGGATTAGGCCTTAGTTCAATTATGGCATTTAAGTAGCTTTTATAAACATGCCTTAGAAAAATAAACATTTTGTCTTAAGACAAAACTGACATATTTTAAGATATGTCAGTGCAAGTTGCTTTCAGTTAAAACAGCTCAAACATGCATTTTAGTCTGGGACTAGACTTAAGCCTTGTCTGTGAAACCGGGGTTTAATGTTTGCAGATGAAAACAATAGGCTTAATTTATTAATTACATAAAATATTGCTAATTTATAACTCACAAGTTGTTATGGAAACAACTAGCTTGAGTTTAGTCAGCGTTTTACTACAACACTGGTTATTTTCAAGTCGGACATGATTAAAGTATTTTAAATCAGATTAATTTTGTAACTGCTTGTGTTTTTGATTTACTAAAAATTAACCGGTTCGGGACACTGGTTTACCTCAGTATGTATTAAGCTGTCAGATTTAGATTTTTTTCACAATAAATAATACAATGAATGTAGTCACAGTCTGATAAACAGCAGATTATGGCCTGGTTTCACAGACAAGTCTTAGATTAAGCCAGGATTAGCCCTTAGTTCAATTAGGACATTTGTATATTTTATAAACATGCCTTAGAAAAAAACATTACTGGTGTGCATCTTGACAGGGGCGTAGCACAATATCACGTATGCATAGGCAGTCCTGCTGGGCCCCCATGTTCCTCAACCAAGTTAAATATATTCCAGACTTTTCAAGGGGCCTCTCTCCCCTTGGGGCCCTGGTAATCAGTACTGGTTTTACACCCAGTCTGACGCCCCTGCATCTTGAGGCAAAACAATGGCACTGGCATATTTTAATTTATATTTTAATACAATCAACTGTTTGGTTACCAACATTCTTCAAAATATCATTTGTGTTCAGCAGAAGAAAGAAATCTGGAACAATTAGAGGGTGAGTAAATGATGACAGAATTTTTGGGTGGACTATCCCTTTAAGCCTTGTCTGTGAAACCGGAGGTTTCATAAACCACGATGGAATCAACGTTTGTGAAATAAAAACAAATGGTGCCATCTAGAGGAAAATCTATAACAAATGTGAACTATTGTAATAACTTAATGGAGACCTCAAATTTTTTGAGGATCGTGATTCGAGGCTACACACAATCTGCTTAAAATACGACATGAATAGCCGTGTGAAGTTTGAACAGAATGATCGGTGTTATTTTGGTTCATTAAAACGAACTGTTCAAAAGAACCGACTCGCGGAAATGACTCGGACGTCTCCCTCGCTACAACCAAAGATTGTACTAAAGTGTTAAAACACGGTAATAACTTTATCAGTTAATTAGTTCAAATTTAATCAATCAGCTTCCGAATTCGTTCGCTCTTTGCCCATATAATGGGTCGTATGTCATTTATTAGTGAAAGATTGAGCGCATTTAAACACAGCAGCATCCCAGTATAGAAAGGAAGTTGTCACGGTAACCCGGATGTACACAAAAAAACACGTGTAGGTGCTTTGCGCGTGTGAGAGAGGGAGTGAGATGTAAGTACGGCGTAAACGTAAATTAATCTGAAATGTGTTGTGAAATAGGTTGAATGTTTTGGGGTGTATGAAAATTAATTTCTTCCAACAGTGGGTTTAACGTATTATAGTGGTTTACAGTGTTTATCCAACATTTACAATCATGTTTGCTGAAGAGGAATGGACTGATTCTCCATCAGCAGATGGATCTTCTCACACTGTTAAAGTGTCTCCTGCCCCCTGCAAGGTATTATGATTTTTGTCCCTTGTTTAACAGCGGTCTGTCACTTTAATTACATTTTTTTTTTACCTGGCACTTTTATCCCAACAGAATAAGGTTGTGGGTAAAAAAAGTCTTTTGAGAACCTTGCAAACATTGGGGTCAGTTCCAAACTGGGAAATTGAGAAATCTTTTGAGGATAGTGACGAGGAGAAAGACACCTCTCCTGCAGTACAGACGACAAAAAAGAAAAGGTGCAAAAAGCGTAAAAGAAGGTCTAATGCTGATAATGAAGGGAAGCAGCAGGATGAAGTAGATTCATCTGAAACGCCTAGGAAGAAGAAGCAGAAGCTAATGAAGAAGCCTGTAAAAGGAACAAGTGAGAGCATGTGCTAGCTATTTTATTTGTCCACCACCCTCTTGAACATTACTGACTTTTTCACATCAAATTGTGTTTGCAGGTTCTAAGGTGTCACAAGAGCCCGGAAAAGATAAGAATGACAAAGGAGTTGGACTTCAGTTGGAGGAAAACGAAAGTCAAGCAGAGACAAAGCTAAGCAGAAAGCAGTGGAAGAACAAGATGAAGAACAAAAGACGGTGTAAGAACAAATATCTTACAAAAACGACAGGTGTCGATGATGCTAATGCAAAGAAGGAACCCTTAGTTCAAACACAGGACGTCAACGGATCCAAGAAAGTGCAGAAGCAAAAGTCCAAAAAAATGATAGGTGTCGATAATGCTAATGCAAAGAAGGGACCCTTAGTTCAAACACAGGACATCAACGGATCCAAGAAAGTGCAGAAGCAAAAGTCCCAAAAAACGAAAAAGTCTCTTGAAAAGAATGCCATTTCCTCTGCCACGGACAATGTTGAAAAAGGCAAAGACTTTAAAACCGATAAAACTTCCAGAATAGACCACTCTCTTACCAACGGAAACGTCTCGCTTGAAGTGGGCGGAAAAGGGATACCTTCTAAAATGATCAAGAAATCACAATTGCAGGCAGAGAAATTGCGTCGTATTTTAAAGTCGGGTCTTACTAATGACCGTAATAAAGCCACAGAGGAACCAGAAGAACCAAAAGGTACAACAGTGAAGTTGAAGAGTGATGAAGAGCAAATGGCTCCTGACCCCTCAACTGCTTTAAGGGCAAAGATGGTGAAGCAGTTAGAAGCTGCTCGATTCCGCTTTATCAATGAACTTCTTTACACGTCGACCAGTGGTGAGGCCAAATGCATGTTTCAGCAGGACCCAGAGGCCATCGCGATTTACCACAAGGGCTACACCACTCAGGTTCAGCACTGGCCCACAAACCCTGTGGATTCGATCATTTCCTATATTTGTCAAAAGTGAGAGAACATGCCTTTTGTTGATTTTTTTTTTTATGTAGTATTGTGTGTGTGTGTGTGTATTACACATATACACTACATTTATAATACACACACACATAATATATATATATATATATATATACACACACACACACACACACACACACACACACACACACACACACACACACACACACACTCACCTAAAGGATTATTAGGAACACCTGTTCAATTTCTCATTAATGCAATTATCTAATCAACCAATCACATGGCAGTTGCTTCAATGCATTTAGGGGTGTGGTCCTGGTCAAGACAATCTCCTGAACTCCAAACTGAATGTCAGAATGGGAAAGAAAGGTGATTTAAGCAATTTTGAGCGTGGCATGGTTGTTGGTGCCAGACGGGCCGGTCTGAGTATTTCACAATCTGCTCAGTTACTGGGATTTTGACGCACAACCATTTCTAGGGTTTACAAAGAATGGTGTGAAAAGGGAAAAACATCCAGTATACGGCAGTCCTGTGGGCGAAAATGCCTTGTTGATGCTAGAGGTCAGAGGAGAATGGGCCGACTGATTCAAGCTGATAGAAGAGCAAATTTGACTGAAATAACCACTCGTTATAACCGAGGTATGCAGCAAAGCATTTGTGAAGCCACAACATGCACAACCTTGAGGCGGATGGGCTACAACAGCAGAAGACCCCACCGGGTACCACTCATCTCCACTACAAATAGGAAAAAGAGGCTACAATTTGCACAAGCTCACCAAAATTAGCCAGTTGAAGACTGGAAAATGTTGCCTGATGAGTCTGATGAGTCTCGATTTCTGTTGAGACATTCAGATGGTAGAGTCAGAATTTGGCGTAAACAGAATGAGAACATGGATCCATCATGCCTTGTTACCACTGCAGGCTGGTGGTGGTGGTGTAATGGTGTGGGGGATGTTTTCTTGGCACACTTTAGGCCCCTTAGTGCCAATTGGGCATCGTTTAAATGCCACGGCCTACCTGAGCATTGTTTCTGACCATGTCCATCCCTTTATGACCACCATGTACCCATTTCTCTGATGGCTACTTCCAGCAGGATAATGCACCATGTCACAAAGCTCAAATCATTTCAAATTGGTTTCTTGAACATGACAATGAGTTCACTGTACTAAAATGGCCCCCAGAGTCACCAGATCTCAACCCAATAGAGCATCTTTGGGATGTGGTGGAACGGGAACGGGAGCGGGAGCTTCGTGTCCTGGATGTGCATCCCACAAATCTCCATCAACTGCAAGATGCTATCCTATCAATATGGGCCAACATTTCTAAAGAATTGATTTCTAAAGAAAACCTTGTTGAATCAATGCCACGTAGAATTAAGGCAGTTCTGAAGGCGAAAGGGGGTCAAACACAGTATTAGTATGGTGTTCCTAATAATCTTTAGGTGAGTGTGTATATTTTTTATATATTATATATATATATATATATATATATATATATATATATATATATATATATATATATATATATATATATATATATATATATATATATATATATATAATATATATAAAAATACACACTATTTGTAATCATTATTTAAATCAAAAATAGAAAATATACATACACATTAAACACACAATACCTTTGTAGCGCATGGATTTTGCAGGTTCTTTTTATTTAATTAATTAATTTAGCTTTATATGATTGTCATAGCTACTATAGTTTTCTGTACTACAGTTTAATTTGTCAATTGTTATAAAACATCAGAGCAAACTTAATTAAATCACAGTGGTCATACATGGAATGATCTCCCATGATTAAAAAAATCTTTTGGATGTGACTAAATGTCAGTGAATTTCTTTTTCATTTTTTTCAGGCCAGCTTCTTTAGTTGTCGCAGACTTCGGTTGTGGAGACTGCAAAATTGCACGGAGTGTTAAGAATAAAGTACACTCTTTCGATTTGGCTCCGGTTTGTGATCTTGCCACTGCATGTGACATGGCAAAAGTAAGTTATTATAGTAATAAAGCTTTGATTTGTAATCCAGCCAAAATACTAAAGGCAGCACTGTTTGTTACTTTTTCACAGGTCCCTCTGCGTGATTCTACAGTAGATATAGCCGTTTTCTGTCTATCTCTGATGGGGACAAATCTGGGAGAGTTTTTGGCAGAAGCAAACAGAGTCCTTGTGATGGGGTAACAGTCTCATTTAATTCACATAAAAAATTCCTTTAAAATGTTGTTCTTAAAATCCAAAACCATTGTCTGTCTAGGATTAGCCCTTATATATATCCTCTTTTCCAACACAGGGGTGTTCTTAAAATTGCTGAAGTGGCCAGTAGATTTGAGAACGTGCGTTCATTCATTGGTTCACTGTCAAGTCTGGGCTTCAAGATAGTCAATAAGGTAATGTGGTGTTTATTCCAGTGCTGTTCAAAGTTTAGGGTCAGTAAGATTTATTTATTTTTATTCAGCAAGGATGCATTAAATTGATCAAAAGTGGCAGTAACAACATTTACAATGTTATAAAAATTTCTATTTTAAATAAAAGCTGTTCTTTGTACTTTCTATTCATCAAAAATCCTGGAAAATGTATCACGGTTTCCTCAAAACAAAAGAACAAAAACAAACAAAATCTTCAGCCTAGATAATAAGAAGAATGTTTCTTGAGCAGCACATCAGCATATTGATGAATGATTTCTGAAAAATGTATTAAAATAGAAAACAATTATTTTATATTCTAATGATTTTCACAATATTACTGTTTTTATTGGGTTTTTGATCAAATAAATGCAGCATTGGTGAGCATTAAAGAGACTTCTTTAAAAAAAAAAAAAAAAAAAAAAATCTTTATTCTAAACTTTTGAACTGTAATGTGTGTATATATAACTCTTGATATGATTTGAAAACGCAGTCAAAGAATACTTCAGCGTTTGTACAATAACATGTATCTGGTCCTCATATATTTGTCCACTTAAGGCTCAATCAAAACGGGGACAATAACTATAATGATAAAGTTTTAAATATCAGTCTAAATGTAAAAGAATAGCTGAGTCCACACCACAGCTATCATGATAATGACGCAGAGGAATGATATCATTGGAATCACTTTCAGAATGATTTTATTTATTTTTTTCCACTGATAAATGATTAAAACATTGACAGCCGAATCCGCCCTACTTTAAAGAGCTCGAGCATTTTAAGTGACAGATGACAAAACTGCAGTGCACACTTAGAATAAACAGAACTTTATTGTGTGTTGATGTGGAAGCGAATATAGTTATTGTTCTTAGTGTTTTGTTTCGCTTTTTACTTGCGTTTGTAGTTCTGAACCAAATCCTTCTCCAAAGCACAATGGGCAATATTCACCTTTAGAGTGTGCACAGATCCACGCTTCGAAAACCTACTAGAAATCGTAAACCATCAGGGGACTTTTGACACTCTTTTCAACATACTATGCTTTGGGACACAGTTATTCTAATCTCACATACTATTTAGCATGTACATTGGGACGCAGGGTCAGCGTGTTCGTTTTCCCATACCCTGATGAACGCTTGTTAGCAGCAATGCGTCAGTGTGTGTTTTTTATTTTTTTATTGTTTAAGCCATAAGTTAATAATGTATTTTTAGGCTTCATATGTTTTTCATGAGGCAAATAGTAGTTGGAAGACTTGATATTTTGGAGTTGGTGGTTTACACAACACCATTTTCAATTAAAAACTAAAAACTTATTGTACTCCAAAAGTGCCAAAATCTTGTTTCGAAGTGCAATGAACAATACTACAAAAATTCTAATTTGTGAAAACGCCACTACGAGGCGCGTAGCGTTTCTTTACACAGTAACATCACCAACTGCTCTTTTTCTGCAGACTTGCTGTTAAAAACATGCAAACCATAAAGGAGCGCTGTTAAAAAATATATCCAATCATTAGAATAATCTCCTCCTTAATTATCTTAAATGATTGTTAGTTGCAGGTCTATTAGGGACGGAAAGTCAGACCAACTTTGCAGTGTTGCAGACTAGGATTGTGCTGTTCTGCAAGTATGCACATCAATAATGAAATATATTTACAACCACACTAACATAACGTTCTACTTCCTCAGCTTTTCAGTAAAATAATGGAGATTGCAGCAGATCATAATGTATTAATCAAAATGTAGCTTTAATTTATTATATAATGAATGCAAGTTATTTCCACTTATTTTTCTTTAGGACACAGAAAATAGCCACTTCTACTCTTTTGAATTCACAAAGACAGGAAAAGCACCAGAGAATGTGAAGAAAGCCGGACTTCAACTGAAACCTTGCCTATACAAGAAACGATAAATGTACATAAAGTAAATCTTTTGCTTCTACATGGTTGGACTGTGTATGAAAGTTTTATCAGCAATGATTCAATTTAACTCAAGGGTCAAATCTCTTAATTTGTATTTGTAAGTTTTGTAAATCGATGTAACAGGAACATACATTAAAAAGGGTTTAATGTGATATTCAAAAAATGTTGTTCATTGTGAAAACTGTATTGGTTATATATTGTATTAAGCATTTACATGAAAAACAAACTGACTCTATGTGTATATAAATTCGTCAAGTATTTTATTCTCTTTTTACAAGTATCACAGTGACATTTATTTCACCTAAATGTCTTACAGTAGAACATCAACACATAGGAAGACCAGTCGTCATTTCAGAAAAGGGAGTAAAATATTAGTTAAACTCAGACTGGACAGTTGCTCTAGAACAGGGGTGTCCAAAGTCGGTCCTGTAGGACTTTAGCTCTAACTTGCTTCAACACACCTGCTGGAAGTTTGATTAACTGTTTCAGATGTGTTTAATTGGGGTTGGAGCTAAACTCTGCAGGACAGTGGCCCTCCAGGAGCAGGATTGGACACCCCTGCTGTAGAAGATCCTTTACAGATGTAATGATTCCCCCACCATATACCTCACGATCACCAGAGGGTGCTACAGCGTTACAGATTCAGTCAGTTTGTGCGCACTACAAGTCCAATTGGAATTGAAACAAGATAGAAGACACCAGCCAGACATTTTAAGTATATGTCTGTGCAAATCATCAAAATAGCAATCTAAAAAGATAGTAAAACATTTATTACAAATATGCTCATAAAAACAATGCTACTTAATTATAGTAAATCGTAATGCTGAACGTAATACCAAGCTACTTAAATCTGGGACTTTGCCCTAATCGGTATTCGAAATTGAGGAATAAGAACAAATATACCAAGAACACTGATGTAAGCCAATTGCAATACAAAAATACAGTGGTGTCCAAAAGCCTGTGTAGTTTCCATGTAATTTCGCTTTTCATTACCTTTTATTTTATATGCAAATTCATGTTTTTCTAGATATGTCCCCCTTTTTGAAAGCATGCACTCGAGCTGGCCTGAAGTCCACAAGTATGTGCAAAAACTGATATATTACCATAAAACCCAACCGTTGAGTCACACAGTGCTTTTAACATCAAAAACAATAGAATAGTGCACAAGCTCAGCATAGTGTGGCCCAGCCTCGCCTGGAAGCACCGTCCTCTCTGGGCAGCGAGGGTCCTGCATTAGAGCTGATAGAGACTCACGCTCTTTCCTGTTTTTCTTTAAAATAAATAAATAAATACTTGATTTAAATGAGCCATTGATATCATATTGGACAAGCTAATCATATAATACTTCTAAGTACCTTTTGTGATGAGTGACTTTTCCCACTTTTACTAGAAAGAAATAATTGGATAAGACATGTTAATTTATATAGGTCAATTTCTTTGTACAAAAAAAAGCCATCACTTTTGCAATTTTAATTGACATCATCAGTCTACCACCAAGCCATGAACAATCTGTTTATGTCTTGTGAATAGCAGAGTAGCGGTAGATGTGGTTTTCTTCAGCCAGCTTGCACAAGCCACCACATATCCTGTTTATGAACACTATGCATGTTATTGGTCTAGGTAAGCTACCTTGCTTCCTGTTTGCCTCCACTGATCTCACCTGTATGGTTATATTCCCCAAAAAACGTAATTGTATTCAAGGTTGTTAGAAAGCGAATCTACTCACCAGAGGACAAACAAAACGATGATCAAGATGAGGGTCAATGCAGCGGCTGACGTGAAGCAGGTGGTGATGAATATCACTGCAGAAAATTAAACAGAACTCTGAGTTAATTCATAGCACTCACTATTGTTCTAAGCAATAGTATATCTATATACTAGCAATATTGATTAATCTAGACTAGGACTGATATTTGCAAAACTCACTGTGTTGAGTCTCCTCACTAGTTACATCCACACGAATGAAAACTTTAGCCATGTGGTGGTGGTACGAGACTTGGCATATGTACAGTCCTGCATCCAGTTCAGACACTGGTTCTGTAAAAACTAATGCCATGCCATCAGTGTGTGCTACTGACCCGTCCTCCCTGGGATAAGAACAATTCAGAGGCATGGCTCAAAAGAAAAAACACTGGTGTGTGTGCAAAGTCAAGTTTTTCCATAGAAACTGATAGATAGTCTGACATTAGCACATACAAACAGTTAAAGGAATGGTTTACACAATTTTGCAATCATTTATTCACCCTCATAGTATTTCAAACTTCTGTGACTTTGTTTCGTTCATGGAACGTTCACAACTTCACGTTGCTCTTCTGAACAGAATGATAGTGAATGATGCTTGATGTCAAGCTACAACCTTTTTTATTTAGCTTTTTTTATTACAGTATTAGTAATTCACTGTTTTCGGTCAAATTTCAAATTTACATTTTATTATATTTCAGCTTTATTTCAACTAGTAAAAACAATTTGTAATGCATATAGTTTTGGTTTTAGTTGACAAGCTGTAGTGGCTTGTCAGCATCTGCCTCTATTCACTTTCATTGGAAAAGAGCAGCATGAGCTTTCTGCCGAATAACTCCTTTTGTGTTTCATAGAAATTCATACAAATTTGGGATGAGATGAGGGTGAGTAAATAATGACAGAATTTTTATTTTTGGTTAAATATTTCCTTTCAGATGTATACAGCAAATTGAGTGTTCATTCAAAATTACTAACTTTAGGGAACATTGCTCTGTGATGATAGTAAAGGCACTTTTTATTATGTGTCAAGCAAAATGAATACTCTAGAACTTCACAGTCTGATGCAGTAAAACATTACTGTGAAAACTTCATAACCCTTCTTTATTTATCCTTCTGGGTGTCTGACATGAAAGAAATCAATGTGCCACATTTAGGGTTTAAGAGAGAGTGCTATGGAATGGCACCTTAGGCCGTGATACTCATGATTATGTCTGCATGACTCATACCTGTAACATGTTGTCTTGTATGATGGTGCATTGCTGTGGGCTCTGAGAAGTATCTTCTGATTAGAGAGGTTTTCTTGCAATTCTAATCGCTGACCATGACTTCTACGATCAATTGTGGTTTTGTTTACAACCTCAATAGATGAGATAGCTGAGTGAAAGAAACGGCAGATTGCATTCAACAAGTAAAATACGTTGACTGAATGAACAGCCAGAAATCATGCAAGAAACGCTTACAGTATTTTGGAACACGTATCTTCCGTCTCTCATCCCCGCCGAGCTTGTTCTGGATAAGACATATCAACTCCTTCCCCTCATACTGACTGAGTTGAAATTCATAAGTTGAATTGATTTCTACTTTAATTCCATCGCACTTGGACTCAGTCGTTGCCTGTATTACGGTGTCTTCATCAGGAAGGACCCAGGAGATGTTGGGTTTCACCCCATCGCCGCTGTACTCGCACACAGCATGCCAAATATGAGTGTATCGCTCTTCACCCACAAACACGCGGCTTGCAGACGGACCTAATAGCAAATAGGTTTTCATTACTTGATGTATCAGCCAGTGCTTCTCTATTATATAATCTTAAGGCCAATTCATATTGCACCGTCAGACGCCAGCCAACGGCAACAGATATATTCATCAGGTTTTGTTGGATCAGTGTTACCCCATTCGCCATCTGTTGGTGTTGGTCAGTGCTTACTTTCACCGATTGAACATTTTTAATTGGCATTTGTCAGTTATGGAATGTCTGAGACATGACGTACTGTAATCTGATGACTGTCCGTGTTGGTCTGCATATGTCGATGCAGTGTGAATAGGCCTTTAAAAATGGAATGAAATGGAGATTCATCCATCTATTTTCTAAATGCTATTGATCTTAATTTTTTTGACATCCTATTTTTAATAAGAAAATGTTCAATGCACAGAACCAATCTCTGTTCTACATTTTTTTCTTTTCTTTTTTGATAAGCTGTTTCAATCAGATGTACACCACAATACAAGATCTGTTGGCCCTTCTTTTACATTGTGACTAAAGAAATATATTAAGCTTAATTGACAGCATTTGTAGTATAATGTTTACCACAAAAACAAAAACAAAAAAAAAGGACGAAGCTTATAATATTGTAACCACATTGTCATGGCAATGAATATGTAAAATGCAATATAACTTTACACAGAAAAGGATAGGAAGCAATTTGGTTCACTCTAAAATCATGTTAACACACATATAGTCTTGCCTATACTGTTAAAACAGCATTTTAACATGTATGGATTGCCCCATTTACTTCCATTGTATACAGTAAGTGCCTCACTGTAAACCCATGTTTTTTGGAGCAACAAGTCGCAATTAATTTGAGTGGTAATCAACATTATGCCACAACTGCTGTTGATTATGCTTAACTTTTACTGAACGCAGAATATTTCTTTAAGTTTAAGCAATAAGCAGCACAGCATACATATTTTCACAGTGATATACATACAGTGACAATTAGGTCACATTTAAAATGTGTGAATGGTTTGACATTTAGTTTCCTAATGCAATCAAATGAATACATTTTAAAGTGTGGCTCAATGGGGTTAATGTAATAATAAAACTTACCTAAACGTGGTAGGTCAATGGTCTTGTTCTCTGGTTTCTTTAACCCTTGAAGTTCAACTGCACAGGTCACGTTGCATCCGTCATGCGAGTAAATAGGAATACGTGCCACACTCTGAGCGGCAACCATATGACTCAGCTGAAAGTCAGGCTGACTCATCACAAACTTACTAGAACCAATGTCAGTGCCATTGCAGTCTACGGCCCAGGAGATGGCCGCTGCTGGAATCTGGCTCTGCACGGAACACACCAGCCATGTGTATGCAATGCCACTGTCCCATTTAATACTAGACTGCAGGGTTATATTTGGTGGTCCTGCAAAAAAGATAAAACTACATGTCAGAATGTTTGATAGATAGCTGATAAAACCTAATCTTTCTGTCGATCTGTCTGTCTGTCTGTCTAGCTATCTGTTGATTGTTCCTCCCGTCTATCTATTAATCATAGATGCCATCCATCCATCCATCCATCCAACACTGTTTTCAATGGTTTGTGTATGACAAACTTTGCTTTTCTAATTAAAAATGACAGATTTTGAAATTCTACATCAATTCTATATTCTACATCCTGTTTGCTACAACAATTCAAATTCAGGAATTGAATTCAAAATTTAAAAGGCATTCACCCAATAAGGTTCAGAATGGTGCACAACCCGGTTACATGTTTAAAAATCTAGAACTAATTTAGAGAATAAAGAGTCATTGTTCACGATGACTATAGCCATCAGTGTCTTACCACACACAGGAAGAGCAATCTGACGCCTCTCCTTTTCCATGAATGCAGGGTGGTCGACTACACACTCAGCTACGTATTCGCGTGCCATGCAGTTGGGCACAGTCAACACACTTTTGACAGAATAAGATCCATTATAGGATGTGACATTAGACTGAATTGTACTATTCATCTCTTGTGAAATGATCCAGGACACATTTGCAGTGGGAACGGCATTGAAGGCCAAACACTCAATGTGAATGTAATCTGATTTCTGCACTAAATTCACACTGATGTTTGGGGGAAATATCACTAAAAACAAAACAAAAAAGTTTAAAATGTAAATAGAGTGTAGAATGTGAATACAGTTTGATGATAAAACATGACAATAATGCAAATACAGTACCTGGCAATATAACTTTTGGATTGACTTCAATTGTGAATTGCAAGGAAACCTGGTGTCTACGGTAAGAGGCCTCACAGAGATACTGTCCAGCAAGGTGCAGATCTACAGGTCCTCTGATAAAGATATCACTGTCAACCACATCCACATCCTCAGGCAGTGGTTGGCCTACCCTTGATTAAATGAAACAAAAGTGCAGAGCAAGCATTTCACAACTTGCCTCAGTGTCTTTATGCTGTAGCAAGTATACTAGAATCTAATATTTTTATAACGTGGATGAAATTGTGTTGCATCAGTGCTCTTTTTTTATTATCATTCTACATTCATAATTAATAAGGCGATGATATTAATGCATCTTACCTGGAACAGTTAATTTTAAAACTTGGTACATTGCCCAAAACTTCCATACTGATTGTAATGTCCATGTCCCCGTCCTCAAACGCCAATGAGGTCTGATTCTCACTGTTAATGGCATAATCAACATCCTTCAGCTGAAGCGAGGAAAGATCTAGAGGGAACAAAAGTTTTAAAATTAGAAAGCGCTTCAAACATTCTACATATGTGTATCTATTTAGTTTAAATAGTACTGGTACTCACAGTAAATTGGCAGAGTGATAGTCTTTGTGTTTATGAAAGGAAGAATCATGTACTCAAAAACACATGAGATATTTTCTCCTTCATAAGGATCTGATGGGAACCGGTAAGAACTGATAACTGAATCTGGTTTGGAGTCGTTTCTGAGTAAAGGTGGTGTGTTTTTGAATTCAGGCAGTCTCCATGTGATATTTGGATGTGGCCTCCCCCCTGTTGCCATGCAGATGACCTCTTGAAAGTCTTCTCCTCCTTTTTGGACCAGGACGCTCTCCATGCTCATAATAGGAGGAACTGTTAAAAAGGAGAAATGTGCCAATAAGAACAGGGGAAGTTCATGAAAAACCCTCTAAGAGAAGCATATCTGTTAGCATAATCTTAAGGTTAAACAAGCTGACATTTGAGTTTTTTCAGCTGTTCCGTCTGTTTACCAAGCTGTTGGAGTTGCTAACTATAGCTCCAACAAGGACACTTGGTTTAGATGTCATGTTTCAACAAATAACAAAAGGTGAATTCACTAAAAAGTAGCGGCACTTTTGCGTGCATTATTTCAGTGCAAAATCCCATTCACTAACCACATGAAATTACAGGCACCAAATACTACTATGTAAAATAGGCCTTTATAGATTGTCTTATTACAAGTTTATAAGTATATAATTTACAAATCAAAATCTACTGCAATTAATTGCATTATTGCCGCTAACATAAGGCAGGAGGTAAACAGAATTTTATAAAGAGATGTTTATGTACATTTTCAATCAATCATGGCTGCAGTAATTGAACAAATGATGGAGAACAGCATTATAACTGGCATAAATCAAGATGCATAACACTTTCTGCATTTAAAAGGCATTTCCATGTGCCTGGATCCCAGTGAAGTGCTTGCTAAAACACTAACTCTGAGAACAGTTCTTGCTGAGTTCACCAGTAATCATAAGTTTGGTTAGCAAACTTTTTTTATATATTATGTGTTCTGTAATGAACTGTAAAAAAAAAAGAAAGAAAAGAAAACAAAAGGCCCCACTTTATATTAGGTGGCCTTAACTACTCTGTACTCACATCAAAAAATAACTACAATGTACTTATTGTGTTCATATTTTATTTCAAAACACATTTGCTGATATTAAGGGATACGGGTAAAGTTAGGGACAGGTGTGATGGTATGGGTAAGTTTAAGGGTAAGGGAAGGGTCAGCAGTATAATTATAAATGTAACTACAGAAATTAATTACAGATTACAGGTATTTTTAAGTACAATGTAAAATCATGCATGTACACAATAAGTGCATTGTATCAAATGATTAATTAAAATGTGAGTACATAGTAATTAAGGCCACTTAATATGAAAAAAAAGTTTTTCTACCAGAAGCACCTCTATGCTGTAGCTTCAGAGTACGAGACGTCTGTGGTCAGAAGGAAACATATGCATCTCTGGTGCAAGGAGCAGACAGTAGTAGAATACCAACTTGATTTCTCAGTTCTACCTTTTAGGTTTCATACTGAACAAACACACTGTAAAAAAAGTTGCTGCCAATCAACTTGGATGTTTAAGTCATTTTAACATAAATTACATTAAACTGACTTAAAAAAATATTAGTTGAATCTTGTATAACTTTTTTTTTTTTTTTTTTTTTTTTTTTTTTTTAAACCAGAAAATTGCTTAACTTATTTTGATGAGTTAATGTAAAGGTATATGTTGTCATAACTTACTGATCATACAATGCACAAATGCAGAAAAGTATTTTATGTTGTCTGACTCTCTCTGGCTTTTTCTAATAGTGATATCTCTTTTAATTACCTGTCAAAGCTGAACTTACCAAATGTGTCCACCTCAATGTTGGCTCTTTCAGGTTCAGTAAAAGCTGGATGCTTGACCACACAGGTAACGGTGCTCTCGTTATTCATAATTAGGGGCAAGCGCAGTACACTGATTGAACTAGTTGTGCCATTGAGATGAACTGTATTAGTCATGTGCACAGAGAAGATGTCATCCCTTGGAAGGGCACCAGAGATCTCCCATCCAATCTCAGCCTTAGGCTTGGCACTGGAGGCAGAGCAAGTGACAGCATGGTAGAGGGTCCTGTTCACAACTTCCTTCTTCAAATTTATGTCAATATCAGGCCGAGCTTAGAGGCAAAACATAGATACTGATTAGTTTTGCAGTATTACGTGATCTCAAAATGAAATAGCTCACCCAAAAAATTGAAAATGTCTTAATTTATTCACCCTTAATGTAATTTCAAACCTGTGGGACCTTTTTTCTGTGGTATACATACATTTTTTACTGGAAAAAACATTGGGGACTTGGGCTGTCAAGCTCCAAAACTGACCAAACAAGAACCATAAAAGTAAACCATTTGACTTGTGCCTTGCAGGAACCAATGATGTTTGATGTGACATGACGTGGCTTAGGGGGACATACACCGATCAGGCATAACATTATGACAGGTGAAGTGAATAACACTGATTATCTCTTCATCACGGCAACTTTAGTGGGTGGGATATATTAGGGAGCAAGTGAACATTTTGTCCTCAAAGTTGATGTGTTAGAAACAGGAAAAATGGGCAAGCGTAAGGATTTGAGTGAGTTTGACAAGGGCTAAATTGTGATGGCTAGAAGACTGGGTCAGAGCATCTCCAAAACTGCAGCTCTTTTGGGGTGTTCTCAGTCTGCAGTGGTCAAAACCAGCCACAGGGTCATGGGTGGCCAAGGCTCATTGATGCACGTGGGAAGCGAAGCAGGGGTCAGCATGAGCACCATGTTTGATGGGCATCGAACATCATTGGTTCCATGTGGTCCGATCAAACAGACGAGCTACTGTAGCTCAGATTTTATAAGGCTTTAATGCTGGTTCTGATAGAAAGGTGTCAGAATACACAGTGCACCACAGTTTTTTTGCGCATGAGGCTGCATAGCCACAGACCGGTGCCCATGCTGACCCCCGTCCACCACCGACAGTGGGCACGTGAGCATCAGAACTGGGCAAAAATGGTTTGAGGAACACAACAACAAGTTTGAGGTGTTGACTTGGCTTCCAAATTCCCCAATCTTAATTCAGTCGAGCATCCGTGGGATCTTTCTTTTCCTTTCGGCTGTTTCCTTCAGGGGTCGCCACAGCGAATCATCTGCCTCCATCTAGCCCCATCCCCTGCATCCTCTTCTCTCAGACTGACTACCTTCATGTCCTCCTTCACTACATCCATAAACCTCCTCTTTGGTCTTCCTCTCAACCTCCTGCCTGGCAGCTCTAACCTCAGCATCCTTTTACCGATATATTCACTCTCCCTCCACTGAACATTTCCAAACCATCTCAACCTGGCCTCTCTAACTTTATCTCCAAAACATCTCACATGTGCTGTCCCTCTGATGTACTCATTCCTGATCCTATCTATCCTCGTCACTCCCAAAGAGAACCTCAACATCTTCAGCTCTGCTACCTCTAGCTCTTCCTCCTGTCTTTTCCTCCGTGCAACTGTCTCCAAACCATACAACATCGCTGGTTTCACTACTGTCCTGTACACCTTTCCTTTCATTCTTGCTGGTACTCTTTTATCACTCAACAGACCTGACACTTTTCTCCACCCATTCCAACCTGCCTGCACACGCTTCTTCACCTCTTTTCCACACTCCCCATTGCTCTGGACAGTTGACCCTAAGTACTTAAAATCCTGCACCTCTTCTCCCTGTAACCTCACTGTTCCACTTGGTTTCCCTTCATTCACACACACACACACACACACGTATTCTGTCTTGCTGCGACTAACCTTCATTCCTCTTCTCTCCAGAGCAAACCTCCACCTCTCTAGACTTTCCACCACCTGGTCCCTGCTCTCACTACAGATCACAATGTCATCTGCAAACATCAAAGTCCATGGAGATTCCTGTCTGACCTCATCTGTCAGCCTGTCCATCACCACTGCAAACAAGAAGGGGCTCAGAGCCGATCCTTGATGCAGTCCCACCTTCACTGTGAAGTCCTCTGTCTCACCTACGGCACACCTTACCACTGTCCTACTGCTCTCATACATATCCTGCACCACTCCAGACCTCCTCATACAATATCACAGCTCCTCTCTTGGCACCCTGTCATATGCTTTCTCTAAATCTACAAAGACACAATGCAACTCTTTCTGACCCTCTCTGTACTTCTCCATCAACATTCTCAAAGCAAATAATGCATCTGTAGTGCTCTTTCTTGGCATGAAACCATACTGCTGCTCACAAATGTTCACTTCTCCCCTTAGCCTTGCTTCAATTCAATCAAGCATCCGTGGGATGTGCTGAACAAATCCGATCCATGGAGGCCCCACCTCACAACTTACAGGACTTAAAGGATCTGCTGCTAACATCTTGGTGCCAGATACCACAGCACACCTTCAGTGGTCTAGTGGAGTCCATGCCTCGATGGGTCAGGGCTGTTTTGGCAGCAAAAGGGGGACCAACACAATATTAGGAAGGAGGTCATAATGTTATGCCTGATCAGTGTATTTCACTGTTTGGAAATTAACAGCTCAATTTCATTTCTTGGAAAATGAACATACACACCGTTTTGCGGAATAACTTTTCTTGTGTGTTCCACAGAGGAAGAAAATTAGGTTCAGTATGACATGAGAATGACTAAATGATTTGAATGTAATTTTTGGTGAACTATTCCCGAACTCTACTTAAAATCTGTGGCTTAAATGCACTGATTATGAGGCACCCTTCAATATTTATACTCACCAATAACTCTGAGAAACATGGTGTCCTTTGCTTCATCCTCATCAGTGTTAAAGACACATGTATATTCTCCCTCCTGATCGAGACTGGTCACGCTCATCTTTACGGTAAGGTTTGTAAGTGATGCCGGGATGTCAAAGTTTTCTTTGGCGAAAGGAATTTGCTGATTGTAGCCTGCCATTTTCTTTGACCTCTTAGAATCCACCCGGTTCCAGGAGGAGTACATGACATTATTTTGTCCAGTGTACAGACAATGCAGGTAGATCTCCTCCCCCAAAATCCCTGTCACTGTTTGGTTGAGAACCAAGTCTCTGGGCTCTGAATCTATATATAAAAAAGAGGGGAATGAATATTACTCAAAGATTTAATTACATAGTCCATAACAGTAATCATTATGGCAACAACTAATTTTATGTTGTTGTTTATGTCCACCATGTCCCCTGCTAACCCCACATATATAAAGCACAGTCGGGGGAAGTGTCAGCACTTGGCACTCTTAATAAACTTTGACAGATTTCTTAATTCGTGAGAGGGCGGCCAACAAAAGGATTTCTTGACATGTCCATTTAACACTCCCTAACATTTTGTGAAATGAATCCTGAAGGGCATATATTATGTAACCCAGAGTAAATTAAGAAACAACATTCTTAAAAGGATAGTTCACTCAGAAAATTCAGTCATTTACTCACCCTTTTTTTTTTTATATAAGGGAAAATAAGACATTTAAAAAAAATGGCCTGGCTGCGTTTTGCCATATATTGAAAGTTAATGGGACCGTCAAGCTCCAAAATAACAAAAACCACCATAAAAATAATAGAAGAGTATAGTCCATGCAACTTTTGTGTGATACTGCAAGTCTTCTTTAGGTCATTTCGACTACTTTTTGTGGTGCTTCTGTATCATTTTTTTCGCCCAGACTCCATTCAGTGTGGTGGAAAAGAGCGGCCAGCACATTATTCAAATATCTCCTTTTGTGTTCCAATGAAGAAAGAAAGTTGATTTGAAATGACATGAGGGAAAATAGATGACAGAATTTTAATTTTGGGTGAACTATAAGGATCATTCACATGCACTGTTGAGAAAAGCTAAAATTATCTTAAAAATGCAATGCATATGCTTACAATGTTCAAAGAATAAAGGCCCTGATAAAAAAAGTGACGTCACATGCAGCATGCATAGAGTCTGGGATGGAAATCGAGTTGCTTTGCACGAGAGGAAGCAGATGTTTTTGGTTTTTCAAATCACGTGACACGACTTTCCAATACAGCTCTTTTACACACGTTGCGTGCTGCTGTAAACCGCACGCATACCACTGCACCTGATTCATTGTCATTTAACCGTTTACATGCAAACAATTCTGTTTAAAATCACAGCTTCTGAGTGCGTCATCACTACACTGGTTTGATGCAGTTACAAATCTTGACACCAGCAAGACAAAGAGAGAGAGAGATAAAACAAACAAACAAAAAAAAAAGTTGCAATAGGCATTTTTAGGTTTTATTCACTTTATTTTCTGAAAAAAAAAAAAAAAAAAGAAGATGCATCTTGCCTTGCTACTGTACATCTACTGAACAATTTAAACCACATTTTTCTCTTTTAAAGAACTTAATCTTTTCTAGGATCTAATTTCATCAGTACTTCCAAATAGATACAAGCCATAATTTATTGTTTCAATGCCCCAGCATTTGTATTCAGAATGAAAGGGACATGTGGTTAAATGTTTCTTCCCAAATAAGGATGTCTGCCGAAGGACAGTGGAAATGCCTAAAGCAGAATTTGTGAAAGAATCTTCATTCATTGCATGCAGGTCTTCTCAATAAGCAACAGATAATATCATTATGATAAGCATCACATACTCAAAATTCTGCTGCAATAACAGCCAAAGCTCAAAATAACAACAGCAACAAGTCAAATAACATTTAAAAGAAATAACAACAATATTTTTGTGCACAACTGCAGAAAATGGTCATTCCCTCCCTTTTTCTTAGGAAATGTCTTCTCAGTGTGAACAAAGTGATTCCGATTCAAATGAAATGCACAGGTTGTGTCCACGTTTTACCAAATTCTCCTAATTTACATTATTCTATATATATAGCCTACCATAAAATATGCAAGCTATTCAAAAGGGCCAGAAAATACAACAGCATAATCTGATTCAAGATGCTCAAATTAAGCCAAAAAATGATAAAACCTGAGAGGATATGAACCTACCTTGCAATTCACTGCTGTGAGCAAGATTCAGAACCATTCCTAAAATAAAAAATATTGGCAGGCCCATGCTGAAGTCATTAAAGAAGGCAACTGGCGCAAAAAACACTTGAATGTATGTGTCAGGGTGTGTGTGTGTGGTTGAATCTGTTAGGCTGTGGGGCAGAAGAGGTCATAGTCAGCTGCCAAATAAGTGAGTGAGTGTCTATGTGTGTGTGTGTGTTCCTCACCTCAACCCCCAAAATACTCACACTTTGAATAACCCTCAAAATGCTCGTCTCCACTATATTTTTAAATCATTACTTCAAAATAAATATCATGCCCATTTATTATGGTGTGGCAACAGGTTATGATCTTACGGTAATGAGATTATAATGAGTTGTATGCGTTTAAAAATTTTTAAAAAGATAAAACCCCAAATTTAAAAAGATATACCACAAAAGTTTCCATTTACATTATTCTGCCAACTATTCAGTCCAAAGTCATATTTGGAGACACAGGATTGGTCCCATTAAAATCATTTTGTGTTAAATAAACATTAAAATGACATTAAATCATTAGATTGATATATTAAGTTTGGCTTTATAGAAAAAGTAATTCTCATTGTGGAGAAGCAGTCAAGACAAGTCACGCTTTTCAACCCGTCACTAAAAGTAACCTACTGCATTTGTTTACAACTGTCAATTTGTCAGTTATCATTCTTAGTCATGCATCCCATTTGCAAAGTGAGTTGTAGAGAATAGAGGTCACCGTTTAGGAAACTACACTAAATCCGTTGACTCATCATACTGAGGTTTCAACGACATTTTTACTCATTCACTGAACAATGAGAAAGACATTTCAATCCACGGCAGACACTTCGCTTGAGGTTTCTCAGTTTCATACTTCAAATAGTGGGTGGCAGGAGCGTTTGCCATCTGTATTGTTGAGATGTATTGTCACTTGCTGACTATTACTGTGCATAAAAACAGTCTTAGACGGGCACAGAAAGTCTTACACATTCACTCAGACATATTCTCTCACACGTTTACACCACAGAATGACGGTTAAGGTAAACAGGAAGACTATGAGGCAAAAGACAACCTCAGTGCAGGGTTCCTGTCAGACACTGTTAAAATCTCTTTTAAAGGCAGTCAGCGGAGCTTGTGGAAAATAGTCCACATAGTGTATTTGTCACACATTCACTTTCTGGTGTTTTTATCAGTTCATGATAACTTTATGTTTGAAATGTCCTTATTGGTCTATAATGATACTGTATCATTGTCACCAGTTTGGAGGGACTGTAATAATTGCAATAGCTATCATTTCTCAGAATCACAGAAAATTGCATTCAAAAGAATCACTGTGTCTGCTGGTACTGCCTATGCTGTGATGCACTTTGACGACATGCAAATGCTCACAACTACACTGTAAAAAACTTAGCTGAATGTTACCGTATAAAATGGAAAAACTACATTTACCAAAACAATGCATGTCATTTTACTGTAAAAAGGTTTTTGGGGAAAATATGAATAATCTTTTACATTAAGACTAAATGTGTACTTATAGTAAAATGTTATAAGTAAAAAGTATGAGTCAATTTTTAGTATTTAGAGAAAACCGTAAAATGACATATTGCAACAGTCCTGGTATGGCACATTTTATTACAAACCCGATTCCAAAAAAGTTTGGACACTGTACAAATTGTGAATAAAAAAGGAATGCAATAATTTACAAATCTCATAAACTTATTCTATTCACAATAGAATATAGATAACATATCAAATGTTGAAAGTGAGACATTTTGAAATGTCATGCCAAATATTGGCTCATTTTGGATTTCATGAGAGCTACACATTCCAAAAAAGTTGGGACAGGTAGCAATAAGAGGCCGGAAAAGTTAAATGTACATATACGGAACAGCTGGAGGACATCTGGGGACTGAGGAGACAAGTTGCTCAAGTTTAAGAATAGGAATGTTGTCCCATTCTTGTCTAATACAGACTTCTAGTTGCTCAACTGTCTTAGGTCTTCTTTCTCGCATCTTCCTCTTTATGATGTGCCAAATGTTTTCTATGGGTGAAAGACCTGGACTGCAGGCTGGCCATTTCAGTACCCGGATCCTTCTTCTACGCAGCCATGATGTTGTAATTGATGCAGTATGTGGTCTGGCATTGTCATGTTGGAAAATTCAAGGTCTTCCCTGAAAGAGATGACGTCTGGATGGGAGCATATGTTGTTCTAGAACTTGGATATACCTTTCAGCATTGATGGTGCCTTTCCAGATGTGTAAGCTGCCCATGCCACACGCACTCATGCAACCCCATACCATCAGAGATGCAGGCTTCTGAACTGAGCGCTGATAACAACTTGGGTTGTCCTTGTCCTCTTTAGTCCGGATGACATGGCGTCCCAGTTTTCCAAAAAGAACTTCAAATTTTGATTGGTCTGACCACAGAACAGTTTTCCACTTTGCCACAGTCCATTTTAAATGAGCCTTGGCCCAGAGAAAAAGCCTGCGCTTCTGGATCATGTTCAGATATGGCTTCTTTTTTGACCTATAGAGTTTTAGCCAGCAACGGCGAATGGCATGGTGGATTGTGTTCACCGACAATGTTTTCTGGAAGTATTCCTGAGCCCATGTTGTGATTTCCATTACAGTAGCATTCCTGTATGTGATGCAGTGCCGTCTAAGGGCCTGAAGATCACGGGCATCCAGTATGGTTTTCCGGCCTTGACCCTTACGCACAGAGATTGTTCCAGATTCTCTGAATCTTTGGATGATATTATGCACTGTAGATGATGATGACTTCAAACTCTTTGCACTTTTTCTCTGAGAAACTCTTTTCTGATATTGCTCCACTATTTCTGGCCGCAGCATTGGGAGAATTGGTGATCCTCTGCCCATCTTGACTTCTGAGAGAGACTGCCACTCTGAGAGGCTCTTTTTATACCCAATCATGTTGCCAATTGACCTAATAAGTTGCAGATTGGTCCTCCAGCTGTTCCTTATATGTACATTTAACTTTTCCGGCCTCTTATGGTTACCGGTCCCAACTTTTTTGGAATGTGTAGCTCTCATGAAATCCAAAATGAGCCAATATTTGGCATGACATTTCAAACTGTCCCACTTTCAACATTTGATATGTTATCTATAGTCTATTGTGAATAAAATATAAGTTTATGAAATTTGTAAATTATTGCATTCCTTTTTTATTCACAATTTCTACAGTGTCCCAACTTTTTTGGAATCGGGTTTGTATATATTATTTAAATTGTTGTATTTTTATTTTTATCAGTATTATACATTGTGTCACAATTCACTGTAGGTGAGTTGTACGAACCCAAGTACAATTTATTAAGTGCAAAACAAATACAAACAAAACAAGACGATGACTTGACTATGACTCGACTTGAGAAACATGAGACTATCACAGCAGGTTGACACCCACTAAACAAGGCATGATGGCAACCATGCGTGCTTAAATGCATGAACACAGGGGATCACTTGACAACAAACAATGACAAAGTAGAACTAAATCAAACAAGAACCAATGAAAAGACGAAATTGATTACAATGTATACGAGGGGTGTTTCTCAAACGGATTTCTCAAACATCCTTCATTCGGCCTGTTTTGAAAGATGCATCGGATGTATTTTTCGCGGCCTTAAAATCACCCACAATCCTTTGCACACATTCCAAGTCAAGAAAATAAACTGACAGAAAATGAATTGGTACTGAGCTTGTCTAAGTTTATTTCAGAAATGAAAGCATAGATGTTATCTTTTGTTTTGTTGTAAATTAATCACTAACACTAAACAATAATGTAAGCTGTTAGGAGACCGCAGATGGCTGTCATTCACTGTATTGCATTAATAGAAAGCCAGTTAATATAAAGATTTGTAATACAAAGGATTTTTCCAAAATTAAGTTTCAATAGTATTTTCGTGCCGTGACCATGGGAGCAGGAACATGTGTGACGTATCCATGCACATTTACTAGACTGTCTCATTCTAGTGTTTAATTGCTGAGGAGGACACTAGCCTACAAGCCTCAGAAGGACTGGACTAGGAAGGACGCAGTCTCGGTAGGATGCAGCCTTCCATTTGAGAAACACTCAATGAGCCAACGAACCAATGAGAACATGACACATGAAACAAGAAACCACATTTGATGCAAGCTGCCATTAAAACTAAGAAGAAATAGAAGGCGGCTGCATTCAAAATTGCATACTCACTTGAGTAGTGTCATGAGAGGTATGGGTGAAAAGGAGCGAGGACTCGAGTGCAGGAAGATATAAGGTTTTATTTAAATAATAAAATAAAACAAACAAACAAAACCTACCCACAAGGGGGAAAACCTGGACAACGCTCAAGCACAGTACAGCAAACACAAGGTGAAAAAATATACAAATTGGCTGTACATACGAAAACGCAAGGGTGTTGGTTTCAGATTTATCCACTCTGGGACCCGGTTTCAAAAAATATCGGTTTCATGCTCCCAAAACGCCAGATCCATCTGGACAAATGCTGACATGATACAACATTTTTACATATACAGCTAAATGGGGCCTAAATAGGGAACAAGCAAAGCAGGTAATGAGGGGGAACAGGTGAGGCAAATTAATCAATAATCAGATAACAAGAGGGGTGGGGTCAAGACAGTAAGAAGAGCACAAGGAATATGTGACAAGCCATGTGCTCACACCAAACATGACAAACACTAGCACATGGCCAGCAATGACAAATATCACCCATGTGCTCACACAAAGACAAGACAGACATGTAACATTACTCCCCCCTTCCGATAGGTGCGACGTAGAAAGACCATCTGGGATGGGGGGGGTGGGCACCTTAGAGTCCTGGAGGTGATGGGACAATGCTGGCAGTTCAGAATGACTCCAGGGTGGTGCTAGTCGATCAGAAAGCCAAGGCGACTCAGGCAGGTCAGGGAGCCATGGCAGTTTGGGAAGCCAGGGCTGCACACACCGTTCAGGGGGCCAGGGCGGCGCCGGAAACTCGGAGGCCATGGAGGCTCAGCCAGTGTAAGAACGACCTCCTCGGCCATGTCAGGGATGGCCTCCGTAGACTGATAGCCCCCCCCAAAAAAATTTCTTGGGAGGAGTTACCGACCCTGGAGAAAGTTAATTGGATGGAGTCCTCTCTGAACTGGGGACAGGAGACAGAGACAACTCTGGACTGGGGACAGGAGGCGGAGTCCTCTCTGGACTCTGGTCACGGGCTGGAGCCCCCTCTGGACTCTGGACTCTGGTCATGGGCTGGAGCCCTCTCTGGACTCTGGTCAGAGGCTGGAGCCATCACTGGACGCTGGTCAGGGGCTGGAGCCTTCACTGGATGCTGGTCAGGGGCTGGAGCCATCACTGGACACTGGTCAGGGGCTGGAGCCTTCATTGGACGCTGGTCAGGGGCTGAAGCCTTCACTGGATGCTGGTCAGGGGCTGAGCCTTCACTGGATGCTGGTCAGGAGCTGAATCCTTCACTAGACGCTGGTCAGGGGCAGGCCACGGCAGGGCAATGCACTTAGGCAACTCTGGGACATCCTCCAGGACGACTGCAGACTGCTGTGGGATGACCTCCGTATCCCCGGTGGCCTGCTCTGGGATGGCTTCTGAAGTGCCAAAAGGCCTAGAGGAGGCCCTGTGCTTATTCCAAGCACGCAGGACAGCCAAAACATAAAAGCCCAACACAGCCCTCTTGGCCATGTCCGGACTGATGGGATCAGCCTCCAGGTCAACAGCAGGCTCTCGGACTGTCTCTGGGCTTGGGAACACTGCAGTCGGGTTCTCCCGGACCACAGGACTTGAGACCACCGACGTCGGATCCTCCAGGACATGGTCCGTGTCCTGGTTAAAATCGCTTATTTCTCTGGATTTAAGCATTCTTGGAAACATTTGTGACAATGTACACAAGTCGACAAAATATATAACATTGTTCTAGTGGTTTTTGGATATTTTAATCCAAATATCTTACACACTGTGCCTTTAAGCTACAATGTGGCCTTCTAGTTTACCACCTTTATTTTTATGGTGGCTATTAGTCTGAAATGGAAGTGGGAACATTAAACGTGTACTTAGAATTTGAAAGGAATAATGTTTACATAAAAACATCTAGTACTGGTGACAACGGTAACAGATGGCAGAAGATTTGGTGTCCACAGCACATTTCTGAGAGGAAGCCAAACTTTCGCTCCCCACGCCTGGCAAGTCGTTCACCACTCACTGTCACTGTGTAGAACTAGCAAACTAGGAAGCTTTTATCATGCCAACAAGCTCTGATGTCCCAACACTGGGGTGTCCACATTTTCTCCAGCCAAGGGAGGATGTCAGCAGAACACCCTTCTCACAGTTGAGCTCAAAGGACATCTACTAAGCCCAAAAGAAGTGGTTTCTACTTTCTACTGAAAGTCCAGGTCTGATGAAAGTATTGCATGAGTAGATGAACGCAGATTGAGAACAGAATGCTATTAATTAAGTGGCAAGTAATTACAATTGCATCTCCTTTCATGCAAGCATTCCTTATTATTTCTTCAAGCTGACACAACAGAAAATCCACATGCAACCTGTGAATGAGGGCATAAAGTGCTGTGTGTAGAGGCAGGACATTGGAAAGAATAATCAATAAATTTCTTGAAGCCGAATCATACATAAATGCTCACTTAAGTGTGCTATATTTTGTGCCCTGGGGAATGTACTTTAAACATAGTCAGCACTCCACTTGACCACCCCAACCAGGTATAATGCATTTTTATGAGGCCATTAAAACATTATGTTTTTTATTGTTTTCAGCGATAGAGCTAACATTTTCCAAAACTTGTCTTTTGTGATAGCCACTTAATCAAACTAGTGTCACTTTCAGAAGGAAATTTGAAGTCCCAACCATCAGTAGTCATATAAAACAAGTCATCTCATCAGTCATGCAGTCAAGCACAACACATGACTGCCATCTAAGGGTAAAAACTCTAACTGACACAGATGTCCATTAGGGCCACTTAAAAAAACACATTAGATTAACTTTTGGAGGAAGGTACATTTACATTTATTCATTTAGCAGTTGTAACAGTATTAACCGCATGCATTAGGTGTAATCAGCAGTGTGGCTAGAATAAAAAAAAAGCACATTAATGCTTTCTATCTCATACCCTCAAATTCTAAAAATAAATAAATGCGTGAATAAACCAACATAAAATCTCCCTACAAACAGTTCTTCCCATGGGAGTGTCTCTGTGCTGATCTAACAGTTTCAAAGTGATGCTCATCTAAATGGTCTGTCACATTTGCTGTTGCAACTGTCTGTTCATTAGCATTATTGATCTGGTTCTAATGACCTTACAGTCAGCCTTTACTGTCAGCGTCCTTGTGTATGCTTGAGTGTTTTAAATGCATTTATATTGGTTCCACAACTAGTTCCACTATCAGGCTTCTGATAGTGTCAAACAACTAAACGATGACCTTGCACTGATGTTATCACAAATCAAATGTGGACGCAAGATAGAAGTGCTGTCCGCTTCTGTAGCTTCCAGTCCACATACTGGGCACAGCTCAACCTTTAATGTGATACAACAGAGACAAAAGATTCTATTTACCCTCTGTTTGCTTGTGCTGACTGTAGAAATACATGTGGCCAGGAGTATCAGTCAGAAGCACTTTGCCGTTGATGTTTATAAACCACAGCTGTAGTAGATCGTTGCCGATGGCAAGATCGATTTCCCTAATAGGCCGATGTTAATTGGAAGTAATTAGTCGTGCTATTAACGCTCAATGTGAGGTATTTTCAGCTCAAGATATAAACAATCATGCACCCTTTTGCAGAAAATCAACCTGAAACACGAATAAGAAAATTAAAGAAATGGAAAATATCAACAAATAATTGTCCACACAACATAATGCTTTGAACAGCACAGTGATAATATACTAATATTATTCTTATTTATATATATATATATATATATATATATATATATATATATATATATATATATATATATATATATATATATATATATATATATATATATATATATATATATGCATATTAACATGTGAATAAAATAAATAAATGTTAAATAAAATGTTAATATTTTAATTAAAAATAAATGCATTACTGTGTGTGTGTGTGTGTGTGTGTGTGTGTGTGTGTGTGTGTGTGTGTGTGTGTGTGTGTGTATACATATATACATACACACACACACACACACCAATCAGGAATGACATTACCTAATATTGCTGCCAAAACAGCCCTGACCCATCGAGGCATGGACTCCATTAGACCCCTGAAGGTGTGCTGTGGTATCTGGCACTAAGATATTAGCAGCAGATCCTTTAAGTCCTATAAGTTGCGAGGTGGGGCCTCCATGGATCGGACTTGTTTGTTCAGCACATCCCACAGATGCTCGATTGGATTGAGAGCTGGGGAATTTGGAGGCCAAGTCAACACCTCAAACTCGCCGTTGTGCTCCTCAAACTATTCCTGAAATATTCCTGAATCAAACTATTCCTAAATATTTTTGCTTTGTGGCAGGGAGCATTATCCTGCTGAAAGAGCCACAGCCACCAGGGAATACCGTTTCCATGAAAGGGTGTACATGGCCTGCAACAATGCTTAGGTAGGTGGTACGTGTCAAAGTAACATCCACATGGATGCAGGACCCAAGGTTTCCCAGCAGAACATTGCCCAAAACATCACATTGCCTCTGCCGGCTTGCCTTCATCCCATAGTGCATCCTGGTGCCATGTGTTCCCCAGGTAAGCGACACACACGCACAATATTTAGGGTATGTTTACACAACAATAATGTACTGAAACAGACATCCAAATTACTAAAGAAGCTGTATTATACATGCCAGGCCTGTAGTTAAGGGCCAGTTGTTCAAAAAGTGTAATGATCTCTATACAGCCGGTGATGATCTGGAGTTTGAAAAATCCCATGTTTTGCTATCCAGGATCAGTTAATCCATTTTCTGCTGGTTTTTCAAAGCAAAATTGGATCGGATTACCCTGATCCAGATACACACCTTTTCTGATTACCAAATCTGGATTACTCGTGCCCTACAGAGCCCCTAAAAGGACATGGTGATTACAAAAATATGAGATGGGGGGAAATGGGGGGAAAAATTCGCACATAATGAACTTCTGACTGAGTCATCTCTTATGATTGTGCCAATGCAGTTTACAAACAAAGTATTTGATGAATGTATACTATGTGCAGAGAGCATTCATTCATTATCATTATCTCATTTTTGACCGAGGTGGCTCTTAGAGACTTTTGCATTGGAAGTCTTCATACACACACACACACACACACACACACACACACACACACACACACACACACACACACACACACACACACACACACACACACACACACACACATATATATAGAAAGAAAGAAAGAAAGAAAGAAAGAAAGAAAGAAAGAAAGAAAGAAAGAAAGAAAGAAAGAAAGAAAGAAAGAAAGAAAGAAAGAAAGAAAGAAAGAAAGAAAGAAAGAAAGAAGTACAAACAGTTGATCAATGTTTTGATACCACATTTTTCTACAGCATCTTGGGTGGTTAAAATTCTAAATTTTCTACTTTTTTGTCACAGCAGTAGCCGAAGTTCTGATCAATGGGTAGTAAATCACATAATTTATATTCATTTAGCTTTGTACTACAAACCTTCTGAACGACCTTCCTGGTTTGCAATTCAGGCAAAAGCCAGCCATAATTCAGTCAAAACACCTCTGTACAGAACACTCCCAGAAATTTAATTATTTAAAGCAAATGCTATGCATCAGTGGGGGGCTGATATGCCCAGAGAATATATTTCTCTCCACAAGGGCATTCTGGCTAAACAAATAAATTGGTTGTTTGTTTAATCATCCCAGAATAAAGATACAAACAATTCTATAAAATCCATGTTGTTTATCTACAAGACAAGAAGGGCTTTAATCTTTTTTTTTGATACTTTGCAGCACTTTAGTGCTTCTTTATTGCAATGGAAAATACTTAAATACAGACATTTTGTAACTGCAGCTTCCAACAAATCATGCAAAACCACTAAAAATGAAAACCGGCCACAGTGGAAAATGTTGCCACCTCTATTCACTCAAATAGCAGCTTCTTCTACCAAAAGCAAGAAACCAAAATGACTCTATAAACTTTTAACAGATAAGAGACATTTAATAGACCTCTAACAGCAAAGTTACGATTGCCAAATCAATTAAACAGATCTCTGACCTGTAGCCCAACCATCAGTAGTCATTAAAACGTGTGAGGTTCACCTCTTAGCTAGTTAGTGACTCATTTGTCCAGCAGCTGGTGTCCAACAGCTAAACCTAAAAGAACAAGGCACCATTATTCTACATTTTAGAGTCTGACATTTTGCTACTAATAGTTTTCAGGACTAGAATTTTAGGTCAGTAAAACAGTCTGTCTGGAGCCAGACAGTTTTATTGCATTCTGGCATTACAAAAGCAGGGAGAAATGAAATTGCATTGTCACGGCTTCCAGAGCCCTTATCCCCAATGACGGAATGACATAAACGCACAAGCCCTCCAGGTATCGCTGCCAGTGGTGAATTTAATAACATGACTGGGCGCCTAGGCTACACAGGAACTGAGGGGACGCACAAAGCTGTCAGAAGGCCTTTTGTTACTCAGACACCAGAGGTGCCACTAGCGAGACGGAACTAATTGAAAACACTATATTACTCAGTGATTTACAGTCAGTGGGGTTACAAATATAACTTTAAGTTTTTGCCTGCTCACAGGTTATTTAATTACTTGGTTGTTTGAGGGCGGAAACATACTTTACGCAGGTACGCAAGCTCGGACAAACCTCAGTATGCTACTCAATGGGGCGATAAAGGCCCTGTCCCAAATGACACACTTCATAATCACTTTTGGTCTTGTGAACTTACAAACCCGATTCCAAAAAAGTTGGGACATTGTACAAATTGTGAATAAAAACAAAATGCAATGATGTGGAAGTTTCAAATTTCAATATTTTATTTAGAATACAACATAGATGACATATCAAATGTTTAAACTGAGAAAATGTATCATTTTAAGGAAAAATAAGTTGATTTTAAATTTCATGGGAAATGACATCTCAAAAAAGTTGGGACAAGGCCATGTTTCCCGCTGTGTGGCATCCCCTCTTCTTTTTATAACAGTCTGCAAACGTCTGGGGACTGAGGAGACAAGTTGCTCAAGTTTAGGAATAGGAATGTTGTCCCATTCTTGTCTAATACAGGCTTCTAGTTGCTCAACTGTCTTAGGTCTTCTTTGTCGCATCTTCCTTTTTATGATCCGCCAAATGTTTTCTATGGGTGAAAGATCTGGACTGCAGGCTGGCCATTTCAGTCCCCGGATCCTTCTTCTACACAGCCATGATGTTGTAATTGATGCAGTATGTGGTCTGGCATTGTCATGTTGGAAAATTCAAGGTCTTCCCTGAAAGAGACGACGTCTGGATGGGAGCATATGTTGTTCTAGAACTTGGATATACCTTTCAGCATTGATGGTGCCTTTCCAGATGTGTAAGCTGCCCACGCCACACGCACTCATGCAACCCCATACCATCAGAGATGCAGGCTTCTGAACTGAGCGCTGATAACAACTTGGGTTGTCCTTTTCCTCTTTAGTCCGGATGACATGGCGTCCCAGTTTTCCAAAAAAAACTTCAAATTTTGATTGGTCTGACCACAGAACAGTTTTCCACTTTGCCACAGTCCATTTTAAATGAGCCTTGGCCCAGAGAAAACGCCTGCGCTTCTGGATCATGTTTAGATATGGCTTCTTTTTTGACCTATAAAGTTTTAGCCGGCAACGGCGAATGGCACTTTATGGACTTTATGAATGGATTGTGTTCACCGACAATGTTTTCTGGAAGTATTCCTGAGCCCATGTTGTGATTTCCATTACAGTAGCATTCCTGTATGTGATGCAGTGCCGTCTAAGGGCCTGAAGATCACGGGCATCCAGTATGGTTTTCCGGCCTTGACCCTTATGCACAGAGATTGTTCCAGATTCTCTGAATCTTTGGATGATATTATGCACTGTAGATGATGATAACTTCAAACTCTTTGCAATTTTTCTCTGAGAAACTCCTTTCTGATATTGCTCCACTATTTCTGGCCGCAGCATTGGGGGAATTGGTGATCCTCTGCCCATCTTGACTTCTGAGAGACACTGCCACTCTGAGAGGCTCTTTTTATACCCAATCATGTTGCCAATTGACCTAATAAGTTGCAGATTGGTCCTCCAGCTGTTCCTTATATGTACATTTAACTTTTCCGGCCTCTTATTGCTACCTGTCCCAACTTTTTTGGAATGTGTAGCTCTCATGAAATCCAAAATGAGCCAATATTTGGCATGACATTTCAAAATGTCTCACTTTCAACATTTGATATGTTATCTATATTCTATTGTGAATAAAATATAAGTTTATGAGATTTGTAAATTATTGCATTCCTTTTTTATTCACAATTTCTACAGTGTCCCAACTTTTTTGGAATCGGTTTGTACAATGGCTTCCTGCGTCCAAAATCGTATAATCCCTTGAGTAGGTAGCCTACTTATTTTTAAGAAGTAATTACCTCATGACTGCTAAAATGTATGTTCTATATAATATGTAGAGTGTGTGTTGTATTCTGTAATCTGGATGTATTCGTAGAAGTTGTCATTATCATGTGACCTACCAGCATCAGTTGCGTTGCTTCACTGCCATTCACAAATCCACTCCTGGCCTCATGGGATAGTAAAGTGTCCCCATTCAGAATCTTGCCGGAAGTAGGTAATCTGGGTACTGAATGCGAGTACTGTGAATTTGGACATACTTCTTTTGTCACATGCTGTTTTTTTGCCTACTATATAGTAAGTATGCAATTTCGGATGCAGCCATTCTCTTCAAACTGTTGCCCCACCATTGCTGCATTCCAGTTCATTTTTATTATGCCCTTCACTTGCTAACTTCCCATCATCTCGCTCACTCGGATGTGCGTCATTGCTTATGTTGCATGAGTGCCCACTACTGGCGGAAACTTTGCAATGGGCTGAACTGGAACATCCTAAGCCCTTGATCACTTGAAATCCACTATGGAGTTGATTTATTATTTATTTGTTTCCTTTAATTATTTAATGCAGCATTCTATATAGGTGTGTTTGGGTTGTTTTAAATGTTTAAAAAAATTATTACAATATCATAGAGTTGTTTGGGGTGGGGTAAATTAAATGCGATATGCGGTGACGTCACAATTGTGTTGCATTGTGATATATGAAGCTGCCTGAAGTGTACATATGAAGTAGACTCGCTCCCTCTGTCAAAATCAAGAGAGGAAGGGTCTGTCCTTATAAACTTCCCTCGTCCACTTCACAAAGTGGAACGCACTTCAAAATGGTGGCAGGGATTCCCCCGATGGCAAGTGCGTGTCTAAAAGTGGAGTGGAACGCAGCACATGACGGTACTTGAAAGAAAGTTAAAACTTGCCATAAATGTACTCGTTGATGTACACGTATTTTTACATTGATCTATCACTATTTTCTTTTTCTGTTTACGTGGTAATATTCTAAACGAAGAGCAACATTTAATGTATTTGCCTGCATCGGCCATTAGCTAGTCAAAGTAAAACCTGAGCCACTCAAATTAAACTGCATCTGCATTCTGCTAATAGTTTAGTCCCTGGATTCTTTATCAAACAATTCTATAGGCTGAACAAGACACTAAATGCTTTTATACTTTATTTTTTCTCAATTTTTTGGGGGGGTATGTTGTATATAGAATTTCAGTAACTTTTAGTTAATGCATCATCTGATCTGATCTGAAACATTTTGGCAACTGATAACATTACATACAGAGCATGACATTAGTTTCCTCTCAATGTGGTATTGATTAGAAAACTGCAACAGGGACCCAGAGGAAAAATTACATTGAAGAAAACCAAGTAGGCCAAGGTTAAGAGGTGTCACGTGAATGCTTCCTTAGTTGCTTTTTCAACTCGTGGAGTAATGCTCAACTCTTTTCTTCTCCGTCTCCTGCACAGTTCATCTTTCTTCCTGTGGAATTTTAGTTGGCACAGACACATAATAGAGCATTCGGGGGCAATTTAGACTTATTTATTATATGTTTTAATGGCTTTCGGGGTGTAACCATGGATAAAGTTAAGTGCTATTAAACACTGAAGTCTGAATTCACATTCTTACCATTTTTCTTCTCATTAGGTTTCTTGGCAATGTGATTGAAAATCTTAGCAATGCACTGCACAATTCTTCATTGCTCTGACAGGGAGAGTCTATTTTGCTTCCTCTAGCGCAGCAGGCCAAAACAGAGGCTAGCTTCTGACCGTCACAGCATGAACGCAGCACAGCCCAACATTAAATCCCTGTAATTAGGGCTTCAAGCTGCTTGCCTTTAATGGCTTTTAAAGGGTGGCTGTTCCCCTCACATTCTATCATAAGCAATTTATTAGACTCCTTAACCTCATCCTCCTCCCTGCCATTGTAGAAATGTATTTTGTGGTGAACCACTTTTAAAATATAGCGAAACCGTTTTAAAACTGGGTTCCTTAATTACTGATGTCTTAAGCTTTCATTAAAAGAATCAAGAAGGAACACCAATTAATCAAAGCAAATGACTACATTTTTACTGTAGAAGAACATTTTTACTGAACAGCTGCTATGTTGCTTGGGAGATGGAGAGATGGGCAAATGTACTTGCACTGTTTTGGAATTGTTCTTCTTTGTGAAAAAGTTAACTTTATTTATTTAGTTAGCAAAGCAATTTTTAGATATCCATTATTTTTCTTTGTCTGTCCAAAACTTTTAAATTTAAACGTATTATTAAAAATAATAATAATAATAATAATAATAATAATAATAATAATAATAATAATAATAATAATAATGATAATTAATAAAGCATTGATTCCTTTTATCTTATTTTTATTGCACTGGGTTAATATCATATTTTAATTATATTATATTATTTATTAAAGCAATTTTTAGATGTCCATTATTTTTCTTTGTCTGTCTAATGCTTTAAATGTATCATTGTTAAAAATATTATAATAAATCATTGATTCCTTTAATATTATTTTTATTGCACCATATTATATATTATATTATATTATATTATATTATATTATATTATATTATATTATATTATATTATATTATATTATATTATATTATATTATATTATATTATATTATTATTTTTCTTAAAGGTGCACTATGTAAATTGTTTTGCAGTAAAATATCCAAAAACCACTAGGCCAGTGTTATATATTTTGTTCAGTTGAGTACTTACAATATCCCAAATCGTGAGAAAATTGCTATTTTACCCAATGAACCGGGACGTGTGAGGGAGTCGCCTGTCAATGGCGTCATATCTGCGTTACGATCGGTTTCCGGTGTTATTTAGCAGAAACGCTTTACTCTCACTGCAGTGTGCAACAAGTGTCATAGCAGCCGCCGAGCGAACGCACAGAGTAATGTCATAACATCATTTACAACACACTCAGATGTGTCTAATATGATGAACAGAGCTGCATACCTCATACTCATGAAGCGGAAATGGCGCCGGCAACTGTGGCATAATAAAAGTCCCGCTGCTCGTGAGTCGCATGTTGCGTTCATCTTATTAACAGTCGCTCCAGCGGCCTTGCTCTGCTTCACACTACAGTAACGTTAATAATCGCATCCATGAACTTGATTTCTGCCCGAGTCCTATCCCGATTATTTTCCACCGGCTGTGAGGTGAAGACCACATGTCCCAAGATTCTGCGCTCAAACTTGACGTCAAACTACGGCCTTTGTTTTGAATAGGCGACCTCTAGCGGACAGAAAAAGTTACATAGTGCACCTTTAATGTAGCCTAAATATTTTAGTGGTGCTTTTACGGTTGGGACATTGTGACATATATATATACTCAACATTCTCTCGTGCTGCTTTTTATAAATAAAACATACAGTAAAAACAGCAATAGTGTGACATATCATATTATATTAATATTTCTGTGATTTTCAGCATCATTACTCCAGTCTTCAGTGTCACATGATCCTTCAGAAATCATTCTTATATACTGATTTGGTGCTCATTTTTGTGTGGAAATTGTGATACATTATTTTTCAGCATTATTTGTTCAAAACAGCATTTATTTGAAATAGAAATATTTTGAAACATTATAGGCCTAAATGTATTTACTTTAACTTTAGATCAATTTAATGCATCCTTGAATAAAAGTATTAATTGCCTTCTAAAATTTTTATATGTTTCTAATTTCCAAAGATGGCAGTTAGATTTGTAGCAATCTGTGGTATATGGAAGAAAATGTAAAATCTTGCAATTTCCCCCATGACAATGGTAAAAAAAAAAATAACAAAAAAAACAAGACTTTAAAAATCAGTAGTTGCAGACGTTGATAGATGTTTTAATGATAGCAGCAGTGCTGATGAGTGACCATGTGCACACACCCTATTAATATCCTCACACACATTCTAATTATACAGTCCTTGAACTCACATGATGCTTATTCTGAGATGGTGCTGTGTAAAATCCTCTGTTATTTCTTGTGGTTCTCGTCTGGTTACCGTCCACCTGTTAGCGCAACAGGTGGGACAAACACTCTAAAATCCCTCAGCAACACAAGGAAACCATTTCAGCAAGTACCTCACTGGCAAAAGAAACATTACAAGATTGACAGGTGGCTGTACATGGTATTACAATCAATAGACTCCGGCTTGAAAAAGAAAACATTAAAGAAGCCAAAAGTCCAGAACTTGAGGAATTGGGAGGTATATATTGTTTCAAAGGATTTACATTCATGTAGGATTATATCTGCCTCAGCACTGCAAACACTGTGAGGTAGATTCACTGTCAGTTTTCAGTGAAATTGTTGCCCACCCAAATTGTTCACAGGGCTTACATGCCATGATCCCAATTAGAGCCCAGGTCATGAGAGAAGCTTTAAATCACACATGTTCTCATTAGCACAACCACAAACTACTGAACTGTATTTTTAGGTGTTGGTTCTCAACAGATCCCAAGACTAGTCAAATGGTTGGAGCCACTATGTGCAAGACATCTGAGGTTTCTCATGGATACAGTAACTAAAAAAAAGCACTTCTCACGTTTTGTCTTCACCCTGAAATACCCTCAGAAATCAAAGCAGTGATGAAATGTAACCCGTCTTTGTTCTCAGTCTCACTGGGGTTAAAAAAGTCAAACAGGCCTTTTGCATTCATTAAGTTTCTGTATATAAAACGGCTCATTTAGAGAGCAGTTTTAAGCCATTCAAAGATGCCAAGTCTCATTTGATTGTCCGTGCAAATGTTTAGGCAAGGCAAGGCAACGCAAGTTTATTTATATAGCACATTTCATACACAATGGTAATTCAAAGTGCTTTACATAGAAAATGAATTAAAATAGTGATAACATATGCATAAGAAATAAAAATGTGTAAGAATTAAAAATAAAAACAAGGATAATTAAAACAGTTGTAAAGAGAATTAAAAAAATAAGATTAAAATTATGATACTCGATTCTCTAACTTCGGATCTGGATATCAAAGTTACAAAATCTGGACACCACCGGTGGGGCGTTTGCCATTATACATTTAAACCAATAAGATCTTAGTCTAAACCTAAAGTAATATTAACAAACTAAGAAAAAATAAAACATTGGAAAGCTTACGATCTCTAATTTTCATATTTGTCTGATTTTCAATGATTTTCAAATTACACAGGAACAGTAATTTATTCATTTGCAGCAAGTATATTTTCAGACTCTTATAAGGCTTGTTCAGACCTTTATTTTGAAATGGTGATGATGAATATGAAAAATCATTAAATATTTGCAGAAACCTCAGTTTGTTTTAATGCCAAGAGTCCAAAAGACAACATCCATTCTATTTTGATTCTCCATTTGTGCAGCAAGCTATAACACTATAAACTAGCTATAAATTGTTCTTTCTGCATGTATTTTATGTTTGTTAGAGGTTGAATTCAGATCAAATACTGCCAAACTGCCCATATTACTACTACTACTTCATAAATAGTACAATTTATGGAAATAAATGTTTCAGATCATGTTTCAGTCTTTATATAGTCACCAAAGGAGTCTGGTTTGTGGAAAAGTTTGGTACTGCAAAAAAAAAAAAAAAAAAAAAAAAAAAAAAAAACATTTTTTGAGATATCAACCAAAAATCTGACCTTGCAAATTTGTATGGCTTTGATTTTCTTCATATATGTTTTAAATAAAATATAAAGAATTATAGTTTTAATTTTCATATAAAATTCTATCATTTTTTCCAATTTCATACATTTTTTCACTACAATAGTTTGCCAAGTGTCTCTTTTAACTGAGTCTGTGCTCCAAAGTATTCAAGATTTACAACAATGTAAAGTGGAAATGTCATTTTGGACTGGCAGTTATGTGTTATGTTGTATGTTTTATATATTGATTATGATGGATGGATGGATGGATGGATGGATGGTTACTGTAAACGGCTGTTAATTCTTTACTGTTAATTTAGATTGTTTTTTTACAGTTTGAGCAGGCAACAGGCTGCTTTTTCTCTCTCAGTGAAGAAACTCTAAACAACAAACAATCGTGGGAGTCATTTGGTAAATATTGGAGAGCCCTGTCCTGCTCAATGACTTGTCCTCATTCACAGAGTGCAGCAAGCCAAGTTTCTATGGAGACAGCATGTTTCTGCTGATACAAGAAGAACCTCTTTAAACCCCCCACATTCCCGCATTTACCTCCAGTGTCACTCACATAATAAGACGTGAAGCATTGACCCATAGGGAACACTTGTTCAAGACAGAGGTAGAGTGAAACTCTATTTAGTTCTCTGGATGAATTTTCCAACCAAAATCACATAAGGCATTCTTTCCACAGGACCCCACTTTGTGTTTTAACTATCACCCACTCTCTCACCCTCTGAAGCATTTCATTATTTCCAAATCCATGAGCTCAGACAATTTGTGTTCTGCTGTGTCAGTTGTGCCCTTTGATGTGAACTCCCCAATGCTGGCTTGTGTTCATTAGCCAACAATGGTGTGATCTTGTGCTCATTTTTTCTAGGAATAACAAGAATGAGTGTAGCCTGCTCTATAACCTTTAAATCCAAGCTACTGGAACCCAGTGGGAGTCCCAGTTTCTGACCTGAGAAAATTTGAACAACACTTAAGTACTTACAGGAGCACATGGTTAAAAAGACCCTGATGCCCTGATCCTTTGAGTGGAGATACAGCGGGACCCAAAAGAGCACACTGAAAATCTGAAATTCAGAATCTGACTTTTAACCTGTGAGATTAGTTTTGAGATTTTGAAAAGTATTTTTTTTATATTTTATTGCTCACTACTCTAAACATAAAATTAACATTTGTTATGTTAACCTGTGTGTGACAATATGTGTGTGTGTCAGATTTCTTGCTTCAAAAAAACAAAAAACATTTTAGATTAAAAAATATATAAAAAAATATCTAATATCATTAAATCTCACTATTTTTTTTTTTTTAAGGGGACAATGAACATTAATTAACATGAGTATTCAAGTCCATCATGAAAATGTGCCAGATTTAGCCATATAGGCTATTTTTCATCTGTCATTTTTCCTGGCAGGCTGATGGTAAAACTATTGACTAACTATTAACTATGACTTTTGCCTCAGTAAACTCGGAATTACTACTTATTAATAGTTAGTAAGGTAGTTGTTAAGTTTAGGTATTGGGTAGGATTAAGGGATGTAGAATAATGTCATGCAGAATAAGGCATTAATATATGCTTTATAAGTACTAATAAACAGCCAATATCCTAGTAATATGAATGCTAATAAGCCACTAGTTAATAGTGAAAATTGGACCCTAAACTAAAGTGTTACTATAATTTTATAATAATTTAACTTGAACTTATATATACATAATTTGTATATACATTTGTATTCAAGATACAGTCTATAAAGCAATATCTTGTAGTATTTCTGCAGTGTTTCGCCTGAAGTAAATTTATAGTTTTAAGGATTTGTAAATATTATACATTTTACTGGAAAATAAGTCAAAAACTAAAAATTACATTAAATTAAAATGAAACTTCATTAATTCCTTTGCTCAAGTGCTGCTGTAAGTAACGTGAAATGGAGGATGCAACAAATACTATGGCATTGTGATAATATAATTAATTATTGTATTCAATATTTATATATATATATATATATATATATATATATATATATATATATATATATATATATATATATATATATATATATATATATATATATATATATATATATATATATATATATATATATATATATATATATATATATATATATATATATATATATATACTATATATATATATATATATATACTTTTACTAATTTGGCCCCCACTGTACATAGATTAGATAACCTTTGGACAAGACTGACACAGATTTAGTCACTTTCACTTTTTTTAAGATGTGTTAAGTGTAAAACATTGAGGAAGTGATGCTTATGAAAGATAGCTGAAATTAGAGAAGTAGTGAGAAGGTAACTTGAGGCCACCAGCAGAGAGATTTTTATACTCAAACTGCACAAACGTGCTGCTGAAAGCAGTGATGGATGAGATTGGGGCCACTGCGGTGAAACAACACGACAGCACAAAAGCTGTCCCGCTGTAGAGAAGACACTAAAGCCACTTGAGTGTTGAAAGCAAGACAGCGGGTAGGACATGAGGGCGACTGAGGGTCTGCTTGCCTCCTGTAGCTTTCCCTGGAAAAACCTTGAAGCTGCTGATTAACCACAAGGATGAATTTGATGTCAACTTTAACTTTAAATTACTTTATTTCAAATAGGTCACTTCGGATTAAAGTGTCACCTAATGTAAATTACAACAAAAAAATGTTTGCGAAGGCTACTGGAGTAAGGCTGAAGCTTCTGGGGGTCTCATTTTACTAGGATCACATTACAGGATCAATCAACAGCAGGGAGAAATACTCAAGACTGTAGCAATGGGACAGATCCAGGGCTGGCGTTGTGTGTGGGTTGTGTCTATGTTTTTGTGTGGTTGGTCAATACAGAGAAGAATAGACAGCATGATGTATCAGGGCTGTGCTGATGTGATCGATTACCTCTCATTGCCAAAAATCTATTTTCCCTCCCAGTGATGGAGAGGGTGCTGAGTTGGACCTAATGGAGGGTGATGCGCTGGGTCAGTAGCCAATAATCACAGGTGTGAAGCGTTCTTTTACATGGGGCTTTGTGGATGTCCCTTTGGGTCCCATTTTATGGTCAAACTCAGTTTTAAAATCTAATCACGTCCAACTTTGCAATGAAGAAAAAAAAGGTTGGTATTCCAAAACATAAATGTCCTTAATCTTTTAAAGGTACATAACATTCTGCTGACACAAATGGTACAAATCGATGAAAAAAAAAAAAAAAAAGTGCATAGTTGGTGTCCATGACTGATTGGACCTCTAACAGCTTTATCTGTTTATTGACAAAATTTGAAGATTTAAAGGGATAGTTCATCCAATATGAAAATTCTGTCATCACTCTCATATCATTATTAACCTGCATGATTTTAATTCTTCCACTGAACACAAAATGAGAAAGTCCACTGCTCTTTTCCATTCTGAAAAAGTGACAAGGAGGTATCAAGCTCCCAAAAAGCACTATTAAAATAACATAGGTAATTTATTCAAATACTCCAAGTCTTAAGAATCCACACAATTGCTTTGTGAGGAACAGTTGTTATTACTGAATATTCTTCTTTGTTCATTATAAGAGTTTCTTAAAATAATTAAAAATCTTTAAAACAAGATCAATTTACCCTGCAACACTGCATAAAATATTATTTGCCTAGATTGTATATTGAATTTACGTATTTTCTTTTACTGCACTGGCATTTTTAATTTATTTTTTCATTTGTTTTTAACTCAGTTTTAAAGAGTTAGTTCACCCAAAGAATTTTATCAATTACTCACCCTCATTCTAATCCCATAAGACTTAAGTTCATCTTCAAAACACAAATGAAGATTTTAAATGGACACTTCAAAAGTTCATAAAGAGATCGTAAAACTAATCCATATGAAGTTGGTTTAGTACAAATTTTCTGAAGAGACACAATCGCTTTATATGATGAACAGATTTAATTTAGGATTTTATTCACATATAAACACTGATAAGAGAATCATAAACTGAAGCTAAACCATATTTGGTTGACACACGAGAACAAACCACTTAAGGAAGCTCAAACGTGCTGTGTAACACACGAGAATGAACCTCACTGGTTCTTGCTGAAGCTCAAACGTGCTGCGTAACATGAGAATGAACCTCATTGGTTCTTGCTGAAGCTCAATGTGCTGCGTAACACGAGAATGAACCTCATTGGTTCTTGCTGAAGCTCAAACGTGCTGTGTAACACACGAGAATGAACCTCATTGGTTCTTGCTGAAGCTCAATGTGCTGCGTAACACGAGAATGAACCTCATTGGTTCTTGCTGAAGCTCAAACGTGCTGCGTAACACGAGAATGAACCTCACTGGTTCTTGAGGAAGCTCAAACGTGCTGCGTAACACGAGAATGAACCTCATTGGTTCTTGAGGAAGCTCAAACGTGCTGCGTAACACGAGAATGAACCTCATTGGTTCTTGCTGAAGCTCAAACGTGCTGCGTAACACGAGAATGAACCTCATTGGTTCTTGCTGAAGCTCAAACGTGCTGCGTAACAAGAATGAACCTCATTGGTTCTTGAGGAAGCTCAAACGTGCTGCGTAACACGAGAATGAACCTCATTGGTTCTTGCGGAAGCTCAAACGTGCTGCGTAACAAGAATGAACCTCATTGGTTCTTGCGGAAGCTCAAACGTGCTGCGTAACAAGAATGAACCTCATTGGTTCTTGCTGAAGCTCAAACGTGCTGCGTAACAAGAATGAACCTCATTGCTTCTTACTGAAGCTCAAACGTGCTGCGTAACACGAGAATGAACCTCACTGGTTCTTGAGGAAGCTCAAACGTGCTGCGTAACAAGAATGAAGCTCATTGGTTCTTGAGGAAGCTCAAACGTGCTGCGTAACAAGAATGAAGCTCATTGGTTCTTGAGGAAGCTCAAACGTGCTGCATAACACGAGAATGAACCTCACTGGTTCTTGCGGAAGACCTATATAGTAAACATGGACTACTATTTTTAACAGCCCCATTTCCTGTTATTGTATGGAAAAGAGCAGCTTGCACATTGTGCTGAACATCTCCTTTTGTGTTAAAATGACTTGGAATTGTAAGAAAGTGAGTAAATAATAATGACAGAGGCCAAGATGGATCAAAGTATAAACACATTGTATACAATTTATCACAGTATCAGTGTTACATGACACAAACGCTTTGACATGTTCAAAGAGAACTTTTTTATTATAAACAGAAGGCATCGAAAACAAAGCAACGTCTGTCCCTCATTTCCAAAATGATTTACAAGTCATCAATCATTTGTATAACTCTAATATGTACAAAATAATTTTTCAAACTCCTGAGAACTAAATATAAAAAAAAATGAACATGAGAAGATAAAAAGCACATTAACTAAGCGTGAACATCCTCTGCTTAATGTTCTGGCCTCATACAAAAATATGTTTATTCCATAGACAAATATCTCCTGCCAGAATATGTACAAAAAAATAATATATACCACAACTGGCCACCGTAACACTCGCAAGCGCTACTGTTGTAAATTTCCAGTGAGTTTGCACCATTACAAGTGCTTTTGAACTTGCAACAAATCCAGAAATACAGTAATAGTGGGAAACACAAATAACACTTCAGGAATACACAAGGCAAAAGCGTCATTGAATGATGAAAGAATAAATATCTGATGCTTTTATGTACGTCCAAAGGCACTATGCTTGTATATATACTGTATTTTTTTAAATATAGGGAGAAAGCTAGAAATTTTACCTTATAACCAAACTGCCATCTTTCACTCAGTTTTGCCATTTCTATAACTTCATGAAATTGTTACATTAAACACGCATGCAAGAGTCAAAGTTATTTTGTGTTTGAAATTACTTTCTGAATGAAATGAGAAAAAGGCTATTAAAATAATGAAAATACTAGACTCAAGAGTCTTTTAAGAAGAGTCAAGACTATCTTTTTGATCATTAATGATACAAATAACTACCCCATTAATATAAAAATGAGAAGCAGCCCAATTTGTTGAAAAAAAAAAAAAAAAAAAAAAAAAAGATTTTTGTCTTGAAAACTCAAAACAGACTGTATCACAGCTGTAGCAACACAGCCGCTGATTTATGAACAATGAATCCAGGCGTTAGCAACTGCCGTATCTTTTCCAGCAGGCATGCAACGTGTGACCATTGAGACTTATGGAGAAAAACAACCTTGCGTGCTAGCGAACAGATGCTCAGCACAACTTTAAGATGGAATGAAGCGAGGTCTGTTTGCAAGAGAGCAGAAAATATTAATTACAAAGTTCGATCTTTGAGGTGAAGCATTCTAGAGGAAGCCCATGCGGCACATGTCTGCTGCGCACCAGACGGTTTATTCTGGGAAATGCGAAGCTCTCGACACAGACATGGGAGTGTATGAGTAGCAAGGGTGGAGAGATGGAGAGAAAAAAAGAAATCAGTATCAAATTAAAAGGAGTGAAGTAAACTGGCAAAGGCCACAAGGCTTCAGTAAAAACCTCAGGGGCCGACCGTGGTCCTTTTGATCTGTCGTGGCGAACGTCAACCCCCCATCAGCCTATGACAGGTCCTCGGCACAACCACATAAAGCAGACTCCTTCCATTGCTCTCTAACTTATCCATTAATGAAAAAGACATTCGTCGTAAGAGGGGTGTGTGATGAAATATCAAAATATAGACAAGCCGGGTTCAAATTAAACTGCATGTGTTGAGTGAAACACGCCGTATTTATATGCATACACTGCAAAAAAGTTTGCTAATCAGTATTTTTGTCATTTTTTTTCTGGAAAAATATTTATACATCTTTAAAGCATTAAATTTAGCTAAGAAGTAAAATTTGCATAATACATCTTGAATAAAATATTTTTTCTTATTCCACTGGCATCTTTTTTTATTTAAATTAGAATTATAATCATAATAGTAACAACAATAAAAACTTTCTTCCAAAACTTAAAAGTTTGAAGATACTTTATCATATTACGCAGTTTTGATTCACAAAAAATGCCTTATTTTAAATATATTTATATTATTTATTATAATATAATACAAATAGCTAAGAAGCAACATTAGAACAATACATATTGAATTTATTCATTGGCATTTTTTCTTGTTTGAACTTCTTTCCATTGAACACCAAAAGTAAATTTTTAATATTCTTTACAATACGATGCATTTTCTTGAGAAACAAAAATAGCATATCACAATATAATATTAAAATATTAAATATATAGCATTAATTTAGCTGTGAAGTAAAATTTGCACAATACAGTACATCTTACGCCACTGGCTTTTCATTGTTTTAAACAAAAATAGATTTATTAATTATATTAATAACAACAACAAAAATCTTCTATGGAACACCAAATGTATTTTTTTATATTCTTTATGCAATATTTTTGCTTCTCAAGAAAATGTATCTTATTGTAAAGACATTTTTCCTTAAAAACTAGACCAAAATACTGATTAAAAAAATAAAATAAAATTCCCTGCAGTCAAACATAAGACTCAAAACTTTCAAACTCAGGCTATGTGACTCTTCATGTGATGTTTTGCTCCTACACTGGAGAAGTCATGTACATACATAATTAATAATAATGAAAAAAAAATGAAAGGAAAGAACCAAGAATACTCTGCACCTGGTTTTAAAGCTAACAGTTATGTGCAATGTGGTAACTGGAATGGTTACGCACACAGTGTAGCTTAATTTTAGCAGACTTGTTTTCTTTGTGTAAATCCACCCTGTGATCATAAACCATGTAAACCTCTCCCTTTACATCCTGAAGTCACAGCAGTCCACCAAACGAAAACCATCCAGAACATATCTGCAGTATATTACAGCCGTTTGCTACACGTAAAACGTGAGGATGAATTCGTAAACTGAACTTGGAGAATACATAAAATACATTTTAAACATACACTTTATCTCACTCTGCTGAGTTAAATAACACTCTCTCCACTGACTTTTAAATTATTGTTGTCCAGTAAATGTTCCCCTGCCTTTTCAAACATACCATTCCCTGCGTGAAATCACAGATCCATCCACGTGAGATACGTAGTCGCTGTCTGTGCCGTTGTCGTAGCACTCGTCCTGCAGGTAAGGGGAGCCGTTGTGTAGAGGCGGCCCACTGGGGTTCACGTTATGATGGTTGTGGTGGTCGGAGTAATACGTGTCCTCTCTCTTAAGGCTGAGATTGTCACTCCAGGCCTCCATGTCTTTGTGGTCATTGGGATAATCGGGATAGATAATGTCTCCTTCAGGTTTAGGCTTCAAGTCCTGGCTGCCATTGCCTGAGTCGTCTCCGTACACGTCATGAAGCTCATGGGGCTGAAGTACATCCAGTTGAGACTCTTTCTGCATGTCTGATGGGCCGATGTACTGTTTGGTGTAGTAGTCTCCTCTGAATGTTCGGCGTTGACGCATGTAGAACGCTCCCGCTAGTGCCATCAGCAACACCAGGATCAGGATCCCACCGACAGCACCGCCCACAATAGTGCCCAGGCTGCTGCCCGGCGGAGAGGCCTGAGTCGGGGAGGTGAAGTGGGCACGCTGATTGATAGGAACTGTGATGGTTAAGCTGGTGTCAGGCAGGATGGACTTGGTGGTGGTGGTGGTGGTGGGGGCTGCAGTGGTCGGTGGCGGCTCTGAGAGGGCGAAATATGGGCGAACATTAAAATACAGACAAAGAAATAGCTCATTAGAGGCAAGTTTTTAAAGAAAATTTTGTCCGGTACTAATAGGCTGCTATTAAATGTATACTATTGAAAGAAAGTAAATTTAGCTGTGAAGTAAAATTACTATAACACCTAGAATTAGTTTTATTTACGGAGAAAATAAAGGAAAATTGTGCAGCTATAGAATCCTATAATAGATGGTTGTATTATTATTTTTATTTATTTTTCTGAAAAAAATTCAAAAACTTTTTTCCTGTTGTAATTCTGCTCGTTTCGGTTCTGTTGTTATTACAGGACCCACTTTTTATTAGGTGACCTTAATGTGCTAATATTTAAATTAATCATATGATACAATGCACTTATTGTGTACATACATGTATGTATTGTACTTATATTTAAAAAATTACTTGCATGTAATTACATCTGTAATTAATTTATGTAGTTACATTTATAATTACACTGCTGACCCTTCCCTTACACCTAACCCTACCCTTAAACTTACCCATACCACCAGACCTGTCCCTAACCCTACCCTTAAACTTACCCATACCACCACACCTGTCCCTAACTTTAGCCTTAAACTTACCCATGCCACCACACCTGTCCCTAACTTTACCCTTAAACTTACCCATACCACCACACCTGTCCCTAACTTTACCCTTAAACTTACCCATACCACCACACCTGTCCCTAACTTTACCCTTAAACTTACCCATACCACCACGCCTGTCCCTAACCCTACCCTTAAACTTACCCATACCACCACACCTGTCCCTAACCCTACCCTTAAACTTACCCATACCACCACGCCTGTCCCTAACTTTACCCTTAAACTTACCCATGCCATCACACCCGTCCCTAACCCTACCCTTAAACTTACCCATACCATCACACCTGTCCCTAACCCTATATTGAAACGTACCCATACCACCACACCTGTCCCTAACTTTACCCTTAAACTTACCCATGCCACCACACCTGTCCCTAACTTTACCCTTAAACTTACCCATGCCATCACACCTGTCCCTAACCCTACCCTTAAACTTACCCATACCATCACACCTGTCCCTAACCCTACATTTAAACGTACCCATACCACCACACCTGTCCCTAACTTTACCCTTAAACTTACCCATGCCACCACACCTGTCCCTAACTTTACCCTTAAACTTACCCATGCCACCACACCTGTCCCTAACTTTACCCTTAAACTTACCCATACCACCACGCCTGTCCCTAACTTTACCCTTAAACTTACCCATGCCATCACACCTGTCCCTAACCCTACCCTTAAACTTACCCATACCATCACACCTGTCCCTAACCCTACATTTAAACGTACCCATACCACCACACCTGTCCCTAACTTTACCCTTAAACTTACCCATGCCACCACACCTGTCCCTAACTTTACCCTTAAACTTACCCATGCCACCACACCTGTCCCTAACTTTACCCTTAAACTTACCCATACCACCACGCCTGTCCCTAACTTTACCCTTAAACTTACCCATGCCATCACACCTGTCCCTAACCCTACATTTAAACTTACCCATACCACCACACCTGTCCCTAACTTTACCCTTAAACTTACCCATGCCACCACACCTGTCCCTAACTTTACCCTTAAACTTACCCATACCATCACACCTGTCCCTAAACCTACATTTAAACTTACCCATACCACCACACCTGTCCCTAACTTTACCCGTATCCCACCTCAATATCAGCAAAAGTGTTTTGCATTATATTGTACTTATTTTTTTGATGTAAGTACATAGTTAAAGGATTAGTTCACTTTAAAATGAAAATTTCCTGATAATTTACTCATCCCCATCTCATCCAAGATGTTTGTATCTTTCTTCAGCCAAAAAGAATTTAGGTTTTTGAGGAAAACATTCCAGGATTTTTCTTCACATATTGGACCTCAATGGCAACCAACTGGTTGAAGGTCCAAATCAATGCAGTTTCAAAGGGCTTCGAAGGGCTTCAGAGGCTCTGCACGCTCCCAGCCGAGGAATAGGGTCTTATCTAGCCAAACCATTGGTCATTTTCAAGAAAAAATAAACATTTATTTACTTTTTAACCTAAACTGCTCATCTTGCGCTGCTCTGCGACGAGCCACAGATTGCGCGATCACGTCGGAAAGGTCACGCTAGACATAGGCAGAAGTACTGCCCCAAGCAAACGTGCGAAGACTAATACACACTCCCTTTAAAAAAATAAAAATAAACTCCATCTCCAACTTCAAAATCATCCGACATCGTTGTTTAACCTTTTTTTTTCAAAAGGATGTTTGTATTTGTCTTCGCATGAACGCTTTGTAAACACGGGGTCGGTACTTCCGCCTACGTCTAACGTGACCTTTCCAACATGATTCCGCAATCTGTGGTGTGTTGCAGAGCAGCGCAAGATGAGCAATTTAGGTTAAAAACTATAGAACTGTTTAATTTTTCTTGAAAATGACTGATGGTTTAGCTAGATAAGACCCTATTCCTCGGCTGGGATCATGCAAAGCCCTTTGAAGCCCTTTGAAACTGCATTGATTTGGACCTTCAACCCATTGGTTGCCATTGAAGTCCATTGTGTGGAGAAAAATCCTGAAATGTTTTCCTCAAAAACGTAATTTCTTTTCCACTGAAGAAAGAAAGACATAAACATCTTGAATGGCATGGGAGTGAGTAAATTATCAGGAAATTTTCATTTTGAAGTGAACTAATCCTTTAAGGCCACCTAATATAAAGTGACCGTATTACACATTTATGGTTACATTTATACTAAGTCAGCTGAACTGACTGTTTACATAATTTTTTGTACTGTGTCCTTGACTCCTATATATAAAAAATATAAAAAATAATAGATTTATGCTTACAACAACACCAATTTAAAAATTTTGTCCGGTACTGACAAGCCTATATTTAAACTTATATGATTTTCTCTGAATAGATAAATAAAACTCTAAAAACTAAAATCAGTTATTTTCAAAACACAACATCATAATGTACAGTATGAAAAATGGATATTGAGTTTGTGATTTGCTAAATAATTACATTTAACTGTATTATGAAATTATTAGTGTTGTAAAACCCAGTTTAACAAAATGGATGACAACGAAACCAAGCTTAATGTAAAAACAAGGAAATGACCACGCATGATTAAATATCCAATATCAACAAATATGATAAAAAAAAAAAATCTGTTAGGTTCAAGGAAAAAGTGCTTTAGAGGCAGAGGTTATCTTTCAAGATAAAAGGACAGAACCTGCAATCACAAAGAGGACAAACAAAATCCTGCTGATGTAACGGTAGGTTCAGGCACCCAAGCGCACAATCATTTGAATTTGGAGGCCTGTAGAAGTACTGTAAGAATAAACAAGATTTAAAGACTGGTACATCAAGATTTTCTGGGGACATTAAAAAGGGAGAGGATGTTAAAAATATTGCTCTTTTGGCTGGTATGAATGTGGAACCATTCGGTGTATCCATTTCCTGTACGTCAACTAGGGACAACATTCATTTTAAGAGTCTCACTCTAAGCCCAGTTCCTGATTTTCACTATATCATTTAGTTTTTCTCTGTCCTTCCTACATCCATGTTTGTGCACCACTGAAGTCGAAAACCTGCCACAATATTTGGATTATGATTTGACCACAAGAGCTCCATCATAGATGGGCAACTTCAGTCCTGGAGAGTTTAGCTCCAACCCTATTCAAATGCAGCCGAACCAACTAATCAAGGGCTTCAGGATTACTAGGAAGCTACAGGCAGGTGAGTTTTTATCAGGGTTGGAGCTAATCTCTGCAGGACCTGAGCTACATGATAAAGTTTCCTCATGTTTTGCTGCCTGAGGAAGAGCCAAATATGTGGTAAAAAGCACAGTGGCATATATCTGATTGAATCAAAACTGCTGCGAGTTTGATCCAACTTCATTTACGTCATTGCTGAAACCTCACAGGCCAAATGTATACCCTTCTGGCACATTCTGCCAGCTTTTTTCTTTCTTTCTTCCTTTTTTTTTTAAATGGAATTTTCAACAAGAGATTCAGGAATTCACCTATTCAGTAACAGGAAATACAGACTCAATGAATACACACAATGAAGTAACAGAACACAGAAAAGCTGTTCCAATCTGTTCCAGAATTTACCAGGATGCACTGCAACAAATTTAGTGAAAAAACACATCCAAGAAGGTAGATTAAGTCAAATAAATAAATAAATAAATAAAAAACATTATCAATAAATACAAACCCGATTCCAAAAAGGCTGGGACACTGTACAAATTGTGAATAAAAAAGGAATGCAATAATTCACAAATCTCATAAACTTATATTTTATTCACAATAGAATATAGATAACATATCAAATGTTGAAAGTGAGACATTTTGAAATGTCATGCCAAATATTGGCTCATTTTGGATTTCATGAGAACTACACATTCCAAAAAAGTTGGGACAGGTAGCAATAAGAGGCCGGAAAAGTTAAATGTACATATAAGGAACAGCTGGAGGACCAATCTGCAACTTATTAGGTCAATTGGCAACATGATTGGGTATAAAAAGAGCCTCTCAGAGTGGCAGTGTCTCTCAGAAGTCAAGATGGGCAGAGGATCACCAATTCCCCCAATGCTGCGGCCAAAAATAGTGGAGCAATATCAGAAAAGAGTTTCTCAGAGAAAAAGTGCAAAGAGTTTGAAGTTATCATCATCTACAGTGCATAATATCATCCAAAGATTCAGAGAATCTGGAACAATCTCTGTGCGTAGGCCGGAAAACCATACTGGGTGCCCGTGATCTTCGGACCCTTAGACGGCACTGCATCACATACAGGAATGCTATTGTAATGGAAATCACAGGTTGGGCTCAGGAATACTTCCAGAAAACATTGTCGGTGAACACAATCCACCATGCCATTCGCCGTTGCCGGCTAAAACTCTATAGGTCAAAAAAGAAGCCATATCTAAACATGATCCAGAAGCGCAGGCATTTTCTCTGGGCCAAGGCTCATTTAAAATGGACTGTGGCAAAGTGGAAAACTGTTCTGTGGTCAGACCAATCAAAATTTTAAGTTCTTTTTGGAAAACTGGGGCGGCATGTCATCTGGACTAAAGAGGACAAGGACAACCCAAGTTGTTCTCAGCGCTCAGTTCAGAAGCCTGCATCTCTGATGGTATGGGGTTGCATGAGTGCGTGTGGCATGGGCAGCTTACACATCTGGAAAGGCACCATCAATGCTGAAAGGTATATCCAAGTTCTAGAACAACATATGCTCCCATCCAGATGTCGTCTCTTTCAGGGAAGACCTTCCATTTTCCAACATGACAATGCCAGACCACATACTGCATCAATTACAACATCATGGCTGCGTAGAAGGAGGATCCGGGTACTGAAATAGCCAGCCTGCAGTCCAGATCTTTCACCCATAGAAAACATTTGGCGCATCATAAAGAGGAAGATGTGACAAAGAAGGCCTAAGACAGTTGAGCAACTAGAAGCCTGTATTAGACAGGAATGGGACAACATTCCTATTCCTAAACTTGAGCAACTTGTCTCCTTAGTCCCCAGACGTTTGCAGACTGTTATAAAAGAAGAGGAGATGCCACACAGTGGGAAACATGGCCTTGTCCCAACTTTTTTTGAGATGTGTTGATGCCATGAAATTTAAAATCAACTTATTTTTCCCTTAAAATTATACATTTTCTCAGTTTAAACATTTGATATGTCATCTATGTTGTATTCTGAATAAAATATTGAAATTTGAAACTTCCACATCATTGCATTCGGTTTTTATTCACAATTTGTACAGTGTCCCGACTTTTTTGGAATCGGCTTTATAGAGTGCTACGGGAATTACATAATTTTATAGGCCAACCTGGAAGTTTGGAAGTCATCACCCTTGTTCCCTCTACAAAAACCCAATAGGATATTTCCATTAGCTTTTGGATTATTGCAGAAAGTAAGTTGTGACCAACATAAGTTTATGATTCTTACACGATTTGTTCATCAAGATAATTTTCACAAATTATCACGTTTATCAGTTTTTTTTAAGGGATCATGAACTGAGAAATCACATTTTCCTTGAGATTCTGACATATAAAAGATCCTCACACTATAAGAATATCCTGTAAGTTTCAGAACTGAAAACTTCTTTGAAAACAGCTTTTATTGTAACCAAGCCCAGAGAATGACTCATTGTGGAATGCGTCCATTGTGGAGAGCATTCTTCATTGTTGCAACGTTGGCCCCGCCCACTAGCGTGTTAGTGAGATGAGAAGAGATGCAGGATCACTGGACTAAAAATAACAACCACATTCCTAACATTAGGATCCTTTGGAAGGTAATTTATTTTCAACAATGTGAATGTCACAGTTGAGCATTATTTATTTGTATGCGGTACATTTCACTGTGGATTATTTGGTAAATCAGTCGCAATTTCAGTGCAGGCTTTGCAAACAGACTTTTACGGTATGGACTTTGACAGTAATGCCACAACATCCAAGTAACTGTTTTAATTCTAATGCCTGATCTGTGACCAGTGATTTCTGATATGTAATGATTCATGTACAGTCAGATGTCCTTTTTCTATGTGCCAGTAAATCAAACCAGTGACTAAACACTCAACTTCACTTTTTTTCTTTTTAGTAGGATGAAAATAATCTGTTATTTAAACTGTGATTAAATTATATATAGAAAGCGATCAAAGAACACTCCCTTTGATATCACTGTCAATCTAACAGCACAAGTTTATCAGTGATGGAGTTCTGGACTCGTGCCAATCTCTTATTTACAACATGTTTGCACTGTTAGTTTTGATGAAAGCATTCATTAGTGTGCAGAAATCAATGCAATGAAGAGATTACTGCATTCATGCGCTCAACATGTATGTGATCATCTACAATGCTCATCACTGCAACCTTTCATGCCCCAATCTAAATATAATGCTATAAATAAACTTTTCATGATTAGTTAACCTTGAGAGCTGTAATAGTAAAAACGTGCTAAAGGTTTTCAAGAGGGTTCTTAGCTATTTCATATGCAAAGATGCTAGCTAATCACAGCAGTGGGCGTTTACACTGAAGTCTCACAGCAGACACACCCCTTAAAATCAGAAAGCTAAACCAGGGTAGGAAAAATGCTTTTTATTTCTAAATTATGAATTATGATTGTTGTTATATAGACTGATAATTATGAACATTTTGATGTAAACTATATAAGTGCACCCCAGGAAAAATTATAAAACAATAAAACAATGCAGTTAATGACCCCCTTTAAACCTAAATACATTCGCCAGAAATAAAAGTTTTTGGTTAGAATAGTTTGCAGGATCACAAGAGTCCTGACAACCTCTGTGGTCCCATTTAGCCACTAAGTAGACTTTAGCAGACTTTTCAAAACATAACAGCTTAAAAAAAAAGTTGGATATTACTGATGTATTTTATGTCATAGAATAAAACATGAAAATATGTTGAGTTTGTGTTAACCACATACCTTATTTCAGGCATTAAAAACCCATTTAAAAACAAAAAACAAAAAAACAACTGACTTTTTACCAATGGAACTGGAAATGCTTATTTCTGGGTTTTAGAACTCATTCCTGCAGCACTATTCAATGGAATCAAACATTATTCAATGGAATCAAACATTTATTTGACCAATTATGTGTGTGTGTTAACTTCAAATTTTATTAGAAAAATCTATCAGTTAAGTCAATTCTCTCATGCACTATGGAGATCTATGTGTGTGGTGCACAAAAAAAAACAGTGTTTGTCAGCCATGTCATTTTTATCCAGCTTCACCGAGTCAGCAACTTGGTATCTTGTTTATGCCTCGCTTGAGTAAATAACTGTGTGGGTAAGTATGAATGGTGTGTATTTCAAGAGGGAAGAGCAGAATGTCAGGACATAATTTATCACCCAGTGATCCTTATTCAAACTTCAGACCCCTCATGGACTAAACCATCATCACTTGTATGTGTGGACCTGAAAGGTTACAAGAAACTTCTCACCTAGTACCAAGAAGCGTACATCCTGAAAGCTCTGCCCAACATCGTTCTGAACTTCACACCTGTATTGTCCAGAGTCGCTCAACTTTAAAGGACGAGTAAACAGAAGGCTGCCATTAGATGTGTCCACACCTGCAGGCATTGGTGCGTCCAGCCTGGGGAGTGACAAAAGACAGATTATCAGTTTAGAGCTTGTTGACAACAAGTTTTGCAGCAGGAAGACACCCTGAATATACTTTCAGCAACAAACAAAATCTGGCCAAAATTAAGTTCATCAACAGTTTGCCAAAGCATACTTTCTAGAAAAGTATGCTAGTAAACACCATCGAACTACCATTGGTCTGTGGTCCTTTGACATGGAAATCTTCTCTGGCTCATTTCTTCTGTTCAGTCTGTCGAGGTCAGACGTGAGTAAAAAAAAAATGAAATATAATGGAAATTGGAGTTGTTGACACTGACACTTTCTTTTAAAGCAGTTTGCTTTAAAGTAATCTATTGTATAAAGTGCTATATAAATAAATATGCCTTGACTGGAGCGTTGAATTGCAGCACTTGTGCAAACATATCCACATTGATGTGATTGGATGCTTTCTTAACTGCTGTTTTCTCACTGCTGTCATTTTTGTTGTGTTCATTTTGTCACTGAGAGGAAAGGGTGTAGCAAATATTTTACATATTCATCTAAACTCCTATACTTTGCTAACAGTATACTTAACAGTATTTGAACTTCTCTTTACCCCTAAGCAAAATGTGAAAAAGAACTGTGTCGTGAGCTTATCAGGGTCTTAATACTCATTAACAACCATAGCTAGATTTTACCACTGAATTGACATGTCTAATAAGATTAGAGGTAGCATGATGTAGTGTAGATGAGAGCACAGACCTGGTCCAGAGGTACAAAAGAGCAGGTGGGTTGGCACTGGCTCCACAATCCAGCTGTACATTTTTTTGTCCCACATACCATGCTTCCTCCTGGCCCATCACCATAACATCTGGAGCAACTGTAACATAATTTAAATCACTGTTGCATGAAATTAAAAAGGCAGAACATGAACATCACCTTGCTATAAAAATATATAGTGCTTATCAAAAGTTAAATCCTTTTCTTCCACAGAACACAAAAAAGGATATGTTTTAAGGCTGGGTTTTCTAAAACATAGAACTTTTTTCTAAAACTTTTTGATTTCGATTCAATTTATATTTATATAATTTTTTTTATTTATGGTTAGTTCATCCAAAAAAAAAAAAAAAAAAAAAGTAATCAATTCCAAGCCCCTAAGACTTTCTTTCATCTTTGAAACACTCAAAATGACTTCTGTCCCTCCATTGGCAGTCAACGCAACTACTACTAAAGACTCTGGGCCCTTTTTTAATGATCTAAGCACATGGTCTAAGCACATGGTCTAAGCACATGGTCTAAACACATGGTCTAAGCACATGGCACAGGTGCACTTAGGGCATGTCTAAATCCACTTTTGCTAGTTTAGCGACAGAACAAAATGGTTGGCGATGGTCAAAAAGGGTTGTCCCTATTCTCTTAATGAGTCATGGGTGTGTTTTGGGCGTAACGTATAAACCATATCAACCAATCAGAGTCTCATCTCCCATTCCCTTTAAAAGCCAGTTTGCGCTTGCACTATAGCCTATTTATATGGCGGAATATAGACACCCTCAATCTGACGAGTCAGTTTAAATACATGTGTGTATTGCCACAATTGCTCAAATAATTAGCCAATTTAATTCGTCATTACTACAAACAGGTAATTCTGATACATGTAATGACTATCCATTATAACATGTAGGCATTTTTATCTTTATGTACACAATAATAGTCTTTTACACTATAATCCTTTTATTTTTAATATTTGGCATGTTTGTGTGCTGCTGCACGTAACACTCTGTGTGTGTAATAAGCAGAGTGTACGCGAATTGTGCACCCGCCTATAGGCACATATTACTAACACGCCTTTTAAACACGCCAACAATGCACCTGAACAAACCTCGTTTCCATGGGTGAACAGATGGGTGTGAGTGCATTTGCTATTTAAAACAACATGGCGTGGGACGTGAAAATGATAACTGCGTTGGGCTGAAACTTTCAAAAAACACTTGCGTCGCGGCTGCCGTCGCACAGCACCGGGTGTATGATAGGGCCCTCGATCACTTTATATGACGAACAGATTGAATTTAGGGTTTTATTCACATATAAACATCGATCAGCAAACATAAACATAAGCTCAACTGTACTGCATAACACACGAGAATTAACCTCATTGATTCTCGCACAACAAGCATGCATGAGCTTCCGTTTATCTCTTTATTAATTTTTTTAATCATCAAAGTGGTTCTTGCGTGGACTGTCAGTGGAGGGACAGAAATCTCTCAGATTTCATTATATATATTATACATTGGGCACATATATATGTATATATATTTGCATTTCAAAGATGAATGAAAGTCTTACAGGTTTGAAATGACATGAGGTGAGCTAACCATTTAAGGAAAAAATATATCTCTTAACTAATGCTGTAAACTATACAGGAAACCCCTAGTTGGCCCATTACTACAATATTAAATGTTAAAATGAACAATAAACTTTGTTTTCTGTAGCATTTATTTATTCCCAAGCAATGAAACTATAAATTATTTTAATGAGACATTAAAATTGAGCATAACACCATTCTCACGCTTTAGACTTGAGTCCCAGAAACAGCAAGGGGAGACATGATTGGCTAACTCAATTACACAAAACCTCAGGATACTGGCTTAGCTGTGGCTGAGAAAATAAACTGACATATAATACTGAGAGAAGATTCAGGAGTGAAACAGCCTTGAGATTCAACCCCAGCAGTCTATATAACAACAACATGATCAAATTCTTATCAACACGGGCAGTGTTCTACTTTATTATTGAACAATGTAAATCACAGTTGCCCATTTAAAAACTACATTGGAAAAAAAAAATCTAAATCAGACATTTTCATCTTTTTCAGTAAAATATATAAACATTTTAGAAGAATAATTGCATAAGATGTTAAGACTTATAAGAAAATGGATCTTGCTTTATATGTAGTTTCCTTGCCACAATATCAAATTGTGTTGCTCTTATTTCAAGCATAGATATCACTAAATTTGTGTAAGATTTATGATTCAAACAAGACTTACTAGCTTTAAGTAAATATATTGTGTTTTAAGGACATATTAGATATTGTTACTTGAAATCAAAATTTTGCAAGGTCAGCTCTGTCTATGATTAAACCATTAGTATTAATACATGTATGAGGTTGTAAAGCTCAAAAGTAGTTCTCTCACTTTTAAACACTTTGGAAGGCAATTTGTGATTTATTGAGTACTAAAGCCTCCCTCTGTCAGTATGAACTCTCCCACTTGTATTTCCGCTCCTGTTGCTGCCCTTGCTGTGCTCAGATCAATATTTCATAAAGCGCCTCCATTAAGCTGCACGCCGTTCAAACAGACAGCAGCCAAAAGAAAGCACATCGAGGATTGAGGCATTAAAATAACTCCTATTGAGAGTTTATACAGAAAACCCATGGAACTCTTGAAATACAAAACAAGAGTAAAGTTATTCTACAGTGAGAACGTTACACTCACAAAACACATTGAGCCGGTAGGGAATGCGGAAATCTTTGGATAGGGCTGGGTGACGAACAACGCAGCTGAGGGACCGGCCAAATGCATCCCGGGTGGGGGCCAAGAGGTAGTGTACTAAAGTGGTGGTAGTGCCTTCAGGCTCCGTCTGCGAGGCGACTGATGTCTGACCCGGCAGATCTGATTCCCAGAACACCTCTGCCGCTGGGCGACCCCTTTCAGCTGTACATGTCGCCACCAGTGTTTCACCATCTCCAGCCACCAGAGACAAGGAGCCAGGAGACACATAGACCTTTGGTTCCACTAAAGGAAAAAATAAGGAAGAGATGAAACAAAACTGAATGATAAACACATTAAAAAATAATAATAATAAAAAAAATAATAGTACTTTTGTTTAGCAAAGACTAATTAAATCAATTAAAGTAACAGTGAAGACCTTTGTAATGTTACAAAATATTTTCTTTTAAAGGTTTCCATAAAAATTGTAAGCATCACAACTGAGTTCCACATTTATAATAATAATAATAATAATAATGTTTCTTGAGCATATTAGAATGATTTCTGAAGGATCATGATTTTCTTCAGTGTGACACTGAAGACTGGAGTAATGATGCAGGAAATTCAGCTTTGTCATCACAGAATAAATTACATTATAAAATACACTATATTGCCAAAAGTATTTTAGGCATGCAGATGCTTCTACAAACATTTGTGAAAGAATGGGTCACTCTCAGGAGCTCAGTGAATTCAAGCGTGGTACCGTGATAGGTTGCCACCTGGGCAATAAGTCCATTAGTGAAATTTCCTCACTACTAAATATTCCACAATCAAATGTTAGTGGTATTATAACAAAGTGGAAGCAATTGGGATACAAAGACATTTTGGACCATTTCATGCTCCCAACTCTGTGGGAACAGTTTCAGGATGGCCCTTCCTGTTCCAACATGACTGCGCACCAGTGCACAAAGCAAGGTCTGTAAAGACATGGATGAGTCAGTTTGGTGTGGAGGAACTTGACTGGCCTGCACAGAGTCCTGACCTCAACCCGACAGAACACTTTTGGGATGAATTTGAGTGGAGACTGCGAGCCAGGCCTTCTTGTCCAACATCAGTGCCTGACCTCACAAATGCGCTTCTAGAAGAATGGTCAAAATTCCCATAAACACGCTCCTAAACCTTGTGGAAAGCCTTCCCAGAAGAGTTGAAGCTATTATAGTGGCAAAGGGTGGGCCAACTCCATATTAAACCCTACGGATTAAGAATGGAATATCATTAAAGTTCTTGCAAAGGCAGGCGTCCCAAAACTTTTGGCAATATAGTGTATATTAAAATAACTTTTAAAAAGTCATTTTAAATTGTAATAATTTCACAATATTTCTGTTTTTTTATTGTAATTTTGATCAAATAAAATGCAGCCTTGGTGAACATAAGAGACATTATAAAAAAATCTTACCAACTCTAAACTTTTGAATGGTACTGCATAAAAGTACATTTCAAAGAAAATAAATAAAATACTTTTATTATGTATTACAGTACTTGACTACAAGATTACTCTAAATGCACATCCCTCAAAAAAAACAACAAATAAATAATAAAAATATGGAAGGGTCAGGAAAAGCTGTACAAAATGTGTTACTGATATTGAACCTACAATGATATACAACAAGATGAATAAATAAAGAAGGGGAAAAAATAAGTCATGTAAAGGATGGAGGCCTTTGTACTCCCAGAATTTATTGATTATCCCAAACCCACAAATTCGCATTAAAAATGGATGATCTGAAATTACTGAGTGCTGAGGTAGGAGTAGCACAACATCCCTGAGTGCATCTGAGTGGCTTCTGTCTCTACAGAAAAGTGGCATATTAGTGTCTTAATATTACTGAGAGAGTCTACATGGATTTATAGAGAACAAAAGGAAAGACACACTGTGTATTACAGCTGAATCAATCATTTTGAAATGTTTTGCTGCCATGATTTGTTCAGCTGCCCTGAGTAATAAAACTCCACACTTGTTGAATTAAAACAACTGACTCAATTTCAACTGTTTTTATTTCTGAAATAACATTAGACCACTCACCTCAAAGGTTGCATTCACACTACAAGCCAGTGTCCAATTTCGATATTCACAGGACCTTATAAATGTGGCCCATATAACTGGTCTTGCAACACACATGCATATAACACTTACCCTGCTATGTTTATAAGATACTCAATGTGATTTCATATTTTATTATTACATGAAATTATAGTCTTATTTTAATGCATCAGGATTATCATTACCATGACAACATAACAGTGACATGCCCTTTAAAATAATCATAATAACTATATACTGCAAATGTGTAATTGTTTTAAAGAGTCAAACCAAAATTTATTCAGTTCAACATTTTCTCCCATTATCACAGTTTATTCGCCATAGTATAGAAAATGGTGATAAACTATGACAAGAACTCAGAGTTAAATTGTGTCAGAACAAATTCATCTTGATAATGCCAGATAACTTTGATAGAAAGGTATGTAATGGATTACAGTCAGCCAATCAGCTGCCAGCTGTTAAATTTAAGTACACAGTTAGATTATACCAATTTAGGTCAACCAATTACCAAGCAATGCTTCATTTAGTTCAGTCTGTGGTGTAAAAGGTCGCATTAGCAGATAAAGATAAAAGAAGATAAAGAAAACACTTAGGCAAATCTTGGTCAGGTCAAAGTGTCTTAATAATTTCGGTCCCAAATTCTTTATGATTTTTACTGGTAGTCCACTGTATGAAGAATATTTGGGTATAATATGTCACAGTTCACTTTATTTTGCTATCCTCACTTACATAACTGAACTATAGTGTCCTGCACCCACTAGTAAAAAAAATAAATAAATAAATAAATAAATAAATAAATAAATAAATAAATAAATAAATATATAAATAAATAAATAAATATATATATATATTTTTTTTTTATACAATTGTTTTTAATTGACAAATGATTAAAATAATAACAATATAATAACAGATTAGAATAACTACTGTATATATTAATAAACAAATACAAACTACAGTATTGAATTTTCAGCATCATTACTCCAGTCACATGATCCTTCAGAAATCATTCTAATATGCTGATTTGCTGCTCAAGAAACATTTATTATTATTACCAATGTTGAAAACAGTTGCTGCTGCTTAATATTTTTGTGGAAACCTTGACACATAATCTGTCAAGATTCTTTGATGAATAGAAAGTTCAAATGAGCAGCATTTATTTGAAATAGTCATTTATAAATGTTAAAAAGATGTCCTTGCTGAATAAAAGTATTCAAGTATAAAAATCTAGTACTGTACTGAATGAAAATCGGCATGAAATGCTGTTTGTTATTCGGCCAACAGTGTTGTGAACGCAGCCATAATATCCTTTATTAATAAAAACTTATGAATCCTATTTTCATTTGTCCTTTTCCCTCTTTCCTCCATCACTCTCTCTAGAGAATTGCAACAGCTGTGCTCTTAAGAAACAGTTTTACCATGTGGCCCAAGAACGTCAACTTAATCCCACACGCAAGGCCGTCTGCTCCACACACCTGTTCTACTCTGTTTACAGGCCGGTCCTGTATACAAGAAATCTAAATAACCCCAGGGACCCCATATGCTAAATTTAGCCCTGCGGCACCTGAGCGGGGAGAACCATAGTGCATCACTGAGCACTGACATCTGAATGCCAAGATCAGACCCACCCTGCATTCATCCAACCTGAACCCGATGCCATCTGCATCACGCTGGAGCTCTGCTGACTCAGAGCTTGCAGGGGCATCTTGGCAACTCATTCACACCCAACCCTCCTGATAAAAGAAATAAAGAGCCAGCTGATCTGATGGCGCAGGTTGTGGGTGGGCGAAGGCCCTGGAGTGGACCAGGGTATTGATTTATCATCAGACCAGGCAGGATTTAGGGCTGGGTCACCGTCGCCTACATAAATCCAGACCCGAAACATTCCTGTTCTGCGTTGCAAACTACGACTGTCGCCAAAACTGTTCCTCAAATAATTTCTGTCATTATAATGGACTGCAAGTGAAAGCAAAATAATTGTGTTAAAAAAAAGGAAGAGAATGAATTGTGGGTACAAATTACACCACTTAGCTTGTGTGCCATATCTGATGCGGTTTATTGTAAAAATTCACACGGTCGCGGAGAATTCCAGCGATGATTCACCACTGTTAAATTTACAGGAATAGGAATGGCGCCTTTAAGCTTGTGTGCAAAAACACAAGCTCGAAGCAGTTGATTGGACAGTGACATTTATAGTTTTAGGGTTTTGAGTAAATTTCTCCTTCTCCTTTGAAAATGCCATGGAAAAATACGGCTTTGCTTTAACGTCTGAATCTGTAATAGCATTACAGACTGGATTGATAACATTTTTACTTTTGGTTTCCACTTACAATAAGGAAAAGATTAGCTTCTGTCTTTTATGTTTTGCAGGAACGCAGGAAATAAACGGCACCCGCAATACAAAATAGAACAAGGAATGTATTATCATGCCAGTGTATGACAGATATTTTTGTCATCTTTTAAGCATTTGACAATACTTCATTTCACTCAAGCAGAAAAGGGGCTGTTTTGAAGGGTGTTTTCCACCCCTTTCTATAATTACAACACACAAAAATAAGCCATTCCAACACAAGTTTCTAAATCAAACTTCCCTATAATTCCAGTCTTGTTTTCAACAGAGAATTGTTGTAATGTTAGTTAAATCTTTAAAGTGCCTTGCATAAATAAATGAGTTTATCTATGCTTTGCTATTGCTTAAACTTTTTTGTTCTTAAAACCAATAAACAAAACGATGGATGGATGGATGGATGGATGGATGGATGGATGGATGGATGGATGGATGGATGGATGGATGGATGGATGGATGGATGGATGGATGGATGGATGGATGGATGGATGGATGGATGGATGGATGGATGGATGGATGGATGGATGGATGGATGGATGGATGGATGGATGGATGGATGGATGGATGGATGGATGGATGGATGGATGGATGGATGGATGGATGGATGGATGGATGGATGGATGGATGGATGGATTTTTTCAAAACGTAAACCTCATCAATAAAAAGAGATATAAAAATGTATGACCCAACAAGCTGGTTCAGGTGGATTTCTAATGTTTAAGAATTAAGAACTCACAAGTATTATGCAATTATACAATGTGCAAACTGTTAGCTCACAAAGATGTACTTACCCATAATGTCCACAGTTGTAGATGCCTGCATGTTTCCAAGTTGGAAGGTGACCACTTTACAAGTGTAGGTCCCAATGTCTGCAAAACTCATGCCCTCCAGGACAATGGATACATCTTGCATCGAAGGTTTGAGGAAGTGCACTCTTTTGCTGTACTCCTCAGCTATGGAGGTCCCGTACTGGGGGTTGAAGACGGCTAAAGTGATGGTGCCAGAGGGCAGCCGGCGTTCCCAGGAACTCTGGGTCAGGCTAAGGTCTGTGCTGACCTCCACCCTACAGGTCAAAGTAACATTTTTCCCCAGCACTGCAGTCACCTGCTCAGGAACCACGACCTTGTTGGCCCACACACCTGGAGAGACACAGATCATCAGGAATAATGATACAGGAAATAGATCAACAGTAGCCATCTCCCTCTTTTCTTTTTTTAATGATTTTTGATTTAGCGCATCAAAATTTACAAACAAACACAGACAAATGGAGTTCTGGCATGAAACTCAAGATGGCGCAGGCTGATGGGTCCTTAACACATTTGGTAGCGATCGCATTGTTTTTCTACATAGCTCAGCTAATTGGTTGCTGTTGCATCAATGGCCAATGAACTTCGGCTCAACATTCAAATACTGGTAGTGTTTGCTGTTAGCAGTCCGCAGTGGGCTTTCAGAAACCCTCACCTTCCCCAGTTCCACCTGTATAGATCTGCTACGGTGGGTTATTTCATGTATGTTACATGTGCAGCAGCAGCAGCATGTCTTACATGCTCACAGCAATGTCTGTGAATGTATTGGCAGTAGCAAGTCTTGGTACTTGCTCTGCAGCAGCGTAGCAGATCTATTCTGCCAAGACCAAATACATTAACATTGCCATTAGGGCTGCAACAATTAGTCGACATTATCGACAATAAAAAATGTTTGACAAATACTTTTGATCTCATATGACCTATTTGAGGGGCCTGTACTACAAAAAACAAACAAAAAAACAAAACAAAAATGCTGTCATGTAGGGCCACCAACTCTCACTTATTCAAATTCATGCAATTGACACTGTTCTCACGCCACGCGTCCATTTTCTCACGCAGTGAAAGATGCAGAGCAAAGAGGACACAGACAACATATGGACAGATCAGACAGAGCAGGTTAATTTTGATAGAAAGCATAGAAAGTCTCAGCTTTAAATTCTGTCAATTTTACTATGGAATTCAAACAGTACATGTGGTTTTGGCACTCTTAAATGTGGCGTGACAGATCGCTGTAACACCTCAGGTCAAGTGGCACGTAAACCTATTTTCTCTTCCTATTTTCTATTACAGCACGAAATAAATATGAATGAACATCAAAAACTATGTTGAAAGATACAGTACAACATACTGAAATTAATCCATCTCTAATGTAATCACTTAATCAGAGTTTCAACTGCAGAAAGACGTCAATAAATAAGCTTGAAAACAATATGTCACAAAATGTTACATTTACCTCAGGAATGCCATTTCATAAACTTGATAGTTAGTTACATTTTTCAAAAATATGCACAATATTACATATTTTTACTCTTATTAAAAACATATTACAATTCCCAGACTTAATAAAAACAAAGTGCGTCATTGTAACAGTTGGACTATTGATGACTTCTGAGGAGGAAAGAAAACCTGAAAAAGTTTAAAAATACATTTTCAAAAGCTGAAGTAATTTCCTTGTTTTATTTATTAGTTAAAATATGTATGACTCAATATTTTAAATAATTACAAAAGTGGAAAAATCATCAACGATTAGTCGATTAATTATTCCAACAATCGTTAGATGAATCGATCAAAATAATAATTTGTTGCAGCCCTAATTTCCATATCTATTACTTTGCCAATCGCTCAGAGAGTTGTCATGACAGAACTGTTGTATACATAATGCAAAGCAGTTTAGAAGCACCTTTATATTATACTGTGAATCAGTTTAAAATGTTATATGCACTTAAACAGTTCCATCTGTCTAATCTTGCTGACATCACTTCCATCAGGAGAACCTTTGAAAGGTCATAACTGAAGTACAGTAGTGGGAGATCCAGTAAGGCAGATAATGAGGACTCGTGTTTTCCCCAGCCTTAATTACGCCCCATGCGGGAGGCCTTCCTTCTCAACTGCACCAGGCTGGGAGCGCTGTGCCACACAGCCCGTGCTTCACATTCATAATGAGCACCATACAGACCCCCGCGTCACGCTGCGGGACGCTCCGACTGTCCTCTCCGTTAACTGTCTGAGCACCTTGCCCAATAAAAGCTGCTGGAACAAGATGAAAAACACCAAAAGCCAATTTGGGAGTTCTTTTACTCTTTAATGGGTCTCTTTAATCTGCATCTGTGCCCTTTGCATGTTTATTTGAACACACTGGAGTTATTTGCTGATACATGCAAACATGATATTCTGGTGAGCTGGCAGTTAACATTACAATGGTAGAGACTGATTTAAAAAAAAAGGTGTTGGGAAGAGACCATCAGGGATGAATGCAATCGTACTATATAGTGTAAGTGAACCGCTATTGATGATGTATGATTAGATAAAACTGTGTTTGTATGTTCTCACTCACTTTTCTGACAAGCATGACTGATGCACTGTAAGCAGACAGAATATATACTATATCTCATTTCTGCTGGATTCCTGTATTCTGTAGAACATTTGCAGTACATTCGTGGCTTGTAGACGCAAGTGCTGTTATGTGCTGACTAGGGGTGTAATGATACCCTCATGTCACGATACAATATTATTGCGATACATCAAGACATATGGTAAGAGGTTACCAAAAAATGTACTGTTGATTAAAATGTTAAATTTGGTATTACAATGGGGTTGGAAATGAATATGCTTGGACTTGGCACTGGTAACCCAATGCACAGGACAATGGTGACACCAGAATAAAAATATTCATGATTCTGAAGCTGAAAATACAGAATTATTTTACACTAATATGTTCTCCTGTGTGGTCGTTACCAAGAAACAGCTGCTGCTTTGATGATGCAAGCGTACAGCAGTTCGGACCCAAATAATATAATGTGAACACAATCCAGTGGGGTCAGGGGAAGGGGATCAATCTAACTTGGGTTCAGACTTAAATATTGGCAAAATTCACATTTTACTTTTTTCTTCTGGTAAAAAAAGAAATATAATATAAAAAATATTGATGACTCATATACTGCACTGCACAGTTTAAAAGTGCCTTAAGTATATGCATACTATCATTTAGAAGTTTGGGGTCGGTAAGATTATTTATTGTTAGATTATAGATTATTAACTTATTTTTTAACAAGTCTTTTATGCTCACCAAAGCTGCATTTAATTGATCAAAAATGCAGTAAAAACTAATATTTTAAAATATTATTACAATTTAAAATAAATGCTTTCTATTTTAACAAGAGAACAGTATTTACCTGAAATTGTTTATAACCATGTAAACCAGTCTTTAATGTCACTTTAGGTCAATTTAATGCAAACTTGCTGACAAAGTGTTAATATCTTTAAAAATAACTTTTAAAGGCACTCTAAAAAGTATTTTTGTTGTGATGAAAAATTACCATAAAAGCCTAATATATTAAATATAATACATATAAAAATAATATAATATAATATATAATATATAAAGGTTCAATAGGCCATTTTTATATGTCAGGCTTTACAGGGATAAAAAGACAAACTAGAACAGTGTGATTTGGAAATCATCAGACTTCTGTACTGTTTCACAATTTTCATGACAGTCCTAAAATTGAAGGAATATTCTAGTTAAACAAAACTGAAACTCTGTTGAAAGCATGTGTATCATGCTGTTGATTAGCAGAAAGAATAATTTTCACTTATCCTCAGTTTGCAAAAAGAAGAGGAAAAAAAAGAAAATGGAAAATCCATGCACAACAATGCAATTATGATGAAAGTCAAAGAGGAAAGTGTACTAGGAGGTTTAAAAACAGAAATGGGAAATTTTATTTTTCTGTTAAAGCATTAACATGAATTCACTGCCATACATTTTTTTTTATATTTGATTTGTAAAGCTGTCTCTAGTGGATTAACTTATGGTTCTGCATTACTGACGTACTTCTCGTTTGCTTCATGTAAACAGTGCTTTACAGATAGTTACACTTCAGTTCCATGGGCTTCCCTAGTATCCTTGCACGGATATGAAGCAAAGATGAAAAAAAGAGAAATATCACAAAATTTGATCATTTGAAGAATGAAATCCAATGGGCTCCAGAACAACATAGGATCTTTTGTGTTCCATAGAAGAGAGAAAGACATGCAGGGTTGAATGAAACAATATAAGGGTGAGTAAATGATGACAGAAGTTTAAATTTTGGGCGTACTATCCCTTTAACGGTCAATTTTGGTTAGTAAACAACAGCACACTGCAGCTTAGCCTCATGCAAGAAATCATGGTGTTCTGAAAACAAAACAAATGAACACGTTTCCATGAAGATCACTGGAAAACAGAAAAAATTATAGGCTACAGAATGGGAGCTGTGCAAAACATATTCTGAGAGAAACACAGAGCAGTGAAAATAAAAATCTCCTCAGTCATTAAAGCCCACAAATTGCTGCATTTCAGATGGAAAAATTGTTAATCGAGACACTAAGCTTTCCTCTTATACAGCAGTTAATGCTGCTTGAACAAATGACTCCGCTAAGAACTATTCATACCATCAAAACACAAGGTAAAACCCGTCCATACTATTTAAAATACATAGAATGGGTATACGAGACCATATCATAAAAAGCGGGTCCATGGAGGCACTAAATAGTGGCTGATATTTAGAAAACTTGGCAGCTGCATACTAGTGGTAAACCTCTGCTATTATATCTTGCCTGTATGGGTGCAGGCTTTCCCTCTGCCTGTTCCCCTACCCACCCTGTAATTGCAAGAATACCACCATACACACAAAGACAGAGAGGAGGGTGTGTGTGTGTGTGTGAGAGAGAGAGAGAGACAGAGTATACTGCAATCTGGCTGACTGCTTGAATATCAAATTTGCTGAGACCAGAGGATCACCCATTTCAATTCACACCGAGATCGTTAAAGAGTCATTTACGTCAATCAGCAAACAGAGAGCAGGGTGCTCCACTATGACGCAAGGGGACTGTTCTGTTAAAGGGATTGTTCACCTAAAAATGAAAAACTCACCCATTTTAGTCATAACCTGTTTGACTTTCTTCTGTGGACTATTTGTCCATACAATGAATGTCAGTAAGGTCCAATATTGACTTATATGGACAAAAACAGTTAGAACATTATGTAAAACAACATAATTTATCTTCCGCAGATGAAAGAAAATTATACAGGTTTGAAACAAAATGAGAGAGAGTAAATTGTATTTTTATGAACTATCCCTTTAAAAGGTACACTACATGTACCTTTGTAGACTCGCCATATACATAAACAAAGAGAAGTAGTTCCGGCTACAATATTCTTCTGCAAGTATTGCGGTTTTGTTTATTAACCGCTAAAGTGCCAAACGTTACATAGGGTAGCTCTAAGTTCCAATGAACACTCGATTATTGTATAAAGTACCAGGGATGTGGAAAACTACACAGCTACATGTATTAAAACGTTATTCAGGAAGCCATATATAAATAGGGTCAGGAAATTTCACATATGACATGTCTTTTGTTCAGAAACTCCTAAACAGAATATAGCAGATTATAGGGGCCTTGAGACATGCCTTTAAATGATAAATGTGACAGTCCTAAAAATGCAATGCTAATGGCACAAGATGGAGACAAAAAAACAGCAAGGTGAGACAAAACTGCCACAGAGGTTTGTATGTCTATAAAGAGCAACATTTAAAAAAACAGAACAGACTAAATGCACGCACAGCCCATTGACATATATTCAACAAACCTACTACTACTACTACTACTACTACTACTACTAATAATAATAATAAAAACACTAAATAAACTAGCCAACAGGCAGTGATTCTTAATCAGGAAGCTACAGCAAACTGCCAAGGCGGAGGCAGGATGACTTAAGAGTACACGGGGTGTAACGGTTCTCAAAAAAAAAACCAAAACAAAAAAAACGTACCATTCTCCACCCACAGTTTGGCACGCATTTGTACCACGGTTAATCGCAAATCTGATGACGTATATATATAATATGGTGTGTGAAAAAAAAACAAAAAAACAATGGATACACTCCACATGAGTAGCTGTCCAATAAACTGTTAGTATGTAAATCTGTTGCTGACATTACAGTTCCACACGTGTTGGTGTGTTGCAGTTCAGTATGGCAAGCAAAGGAGACAAGCCGCTGATGGAGCCGCTGCCTGCAACATGCAAACTTCCTGTCTGGGAACATTCTGGCTTCCCAATGTTACAACAGCAATGGTCACAAAGCGTGGACAAAACAGTTTTTGTAAACTTTGTTCAATGCAAGTGTCATATAATTTTTGCCGTCATCACCCGGGTGTTGACAGCGCACAAGTGCAGGTGAGACAAAAACAGCACACATTGCCTTCTGTGTTTAAACAGGTATTCAGTGCTAATTCAGTGCTGGGTAGGGCTCGACAATAAGGACTGACCAATGGCCAACGTGAATGGCGCTCGGGACAGTGACAGTTCTGGGGCCTTTCTGCATCTTCACGAAAGTTTATAATTTGCTTGTGTTTTTAAGCCTTGCCATTATTCTAGCAAACATAGTCAGCTATGTCTCAAGTGAGCGTAAACAGTCAAGAAACACAATGTATGTGTACAGTATCAGTATATTGGATCCGTGCATTAAAGTCTTAAAGTGACAGCAGCCTAATATTTCTTCTGCTGACAAAGAAATCACTCCCTGCTCTTGACTGAATACATTTAAGTTTAATAAGGTTGTCTTTATTTAATTTATACAGTGAAGATTATATGCAGTGTTATTTTACATTTGATCACTTTATTTAATTTCTGTACCTGAAAACTACTGTTAGACCTACCTGAAAAGCACTGTTCATTATATTTATACAACTGACCTATTGTATTCATTTGTGCTATTGCTTGTAGTTTGGTTTTGTTCTTATTTTACTTTATTTTTATCTGACAGTAGTCCTTTTTTCCTGAAAATCCGAACCGTGCAGAAACAGTGACCCTAAAACCCTTACACAAACCAACCTGTGAGTAATTTGAACCGTTACACTAATTAATATATTAAAATAATATACTATAAAATAAACTGCTAATTAAATTTTGAAAAAAATCCCCCCATATATAAATACATGTAGCTTGAGTCACAAAATGAATTATTTGAATATATTAATACTGTCAGTTTGTATTAAAATTCTTAAAAAAAAAAAAAAAAAAAAAAAAGCAGATTTATCATAATTACAGCAGACATAAAAGAGATATCTTTATCTATACTCATATACTCTATACTCATAATATTCCTGAATATTGTGTTGGACAAGGAGGGACCTTCCAGTATGTAGCAGTGTTTCTACAAATCAGAACAAATGTAGACACCCAGTGATGGTAATGAAGAGGATATATATTGGGTAAAAACCTTCGTCTTGTTCGAGGCTACAATGTTTCCACCTATTTAAATGTCAAACTCTTTCATATAGGGATTCAACTGAAACGGAGGCTGTTCAGTAAAGCAGTTTTACCAAGAGGCCTAATGAGCAGTTATAATGAATGGGGCTTCAAATTTTGCTCAACTATCAACAAAACTTTAGATCAGGCAAACTTCAGATGTGGTCTAACTTTTGATGTCAGGCTGCCACATCAAAACTCAGGTAAGAGGAAGGGGATTTAAAGTTCTTAGGAAGCATGGCAACATAATTCTTACTCTTGGTCCCTTTTTGCGTCAATGACAACAGCACTCGAGCTGCATGAATGTGTACAACCTGATAATCATGCTTTCAACTACTAACTGAATACATTTGTATTACTTTAACATTGGAAAAATCAAAGTCATTTGGCATTTCATATGAAAAGGTTTGGCCTGTTATTTATGCTTTATGTTAATGCTTGCCCTATGCACGTTTGTTGTGTTTAGGGCAGAACAACACACAGTCTGTGCTGTCTCCACTTCACTGCAGTCTGAGCTGTGGGAGCAGCTGTCACCTGTCTACCAGCCAACCCACCACTGACCTCGCAACCCTGCCCTGTCACGTACACACATACATTCTACAAACACATCCAATGGTGCTCATCAGGGAGGATAACGAACACACACTGACAAAAATATCGGCCCGCAGTCGGCTGCGAAAACAACTCCAAAATCCTATACACACCACCGTGATGAAATGCGTGGTATGCTGCACAGTTTGGACATCCACAAATGGCACATGTTCCATCTTGGCCTATCTAGAATTTTAGAAGTAGAGTGTATTTGAACTCTGCCTCAAACCACCCTGATTAAACCAGAATTAAAAGGAATATTTCAGGTTAGGCTCTATCGACATTAACGATGGGAATTAATTATAAAAACTACAGTATATAATAACTATAACTGTAGACTATATTCGCCTTTCTATTATTTTCTGGCCACAGATGCTGTTGATAGTAAAAAAAATGATGTCATTAATTACTCACACTTATGTCGTACCAAACCCATAAGACTTTTATTCATCTTCGAAACACAAATGAAGATATTTTAATGAAATCTGAGAGCTTTCTGTCCCTCCGTTGACAACTACACAACTAACACTTTGACTCTTCAAAAAGTTAATAAAGAGATCATAAAACTAATCCATATGAATTGAGCGATTGAGTCTAAATTTTTTGAAGAGACTTGATCACTTTATGTGATGAACAGATTGAATTTAGTCTTATTCACATATAAACATTCATCAACACACACATCAGATACGGTAAACAGAAGCTCAACTGAACCTGCTTGACGTGCGAGAACGAACCTCATTAGTTCTTGCTGAAGCTCAAATGTAGTAGTAGTCAGTTTATTGTCACATCACCAAAGCACATGTGCCTTGGAGAGTGAAATTCTTGGGAGCGTGCTCCAGACAATTGCAGTAACAGTTAACATAACCATACAACCTTAAGCAGGTAAAAACAGAAAAGTGCAATGTGCACATACATATAGTTAGTACACACAGTGTACTATTGGACATACTTACAGTCAGTACTACATTACACATTATACTCTGAAAGTACATGCATACAGTTAGCACCACGTTAAACACTATACACATTAAACACTATACACATTAAACACTAAGCACTATACACGGAATATACACATTAGACACTATACACATTAGACACTATACACAGATATATACACATTAGACCCTATACACAAACGCAATACACAGAATATACACATTAAGCACTATACACAAGAAACACTATACACAGAATGTACACGTTCTACATTATTGACATTTATACGTATAAAATGATGATGATTGTATGTGAACTGGATACAGAATGTCATGAGTGTGCATCGGATGTATCCAGTGGTAACCGGTAGATAGTGCGGTGATAAATGAAGTGTGTGTATATAGTCCAGTGTTGACTGTTATAGTTGAGTGCGGTGTGTGGCATGCCATATTGTGGGAGTATGCTGTAGAGAGTATTAGTTTTGAGCGTTCAATAGTCTGATAGCCTGAGGGAAAAAGCTATCCCTAAGTCGGCTAGTGTGGGATCGGATGCTGCGGAGACGTCTTCCTGAGGGCAGCAGAGAGAGCAGTCTGTGGGACGGGTGGCTGGAGTCACTGATGATCCTCCGGGCCTTCCTTGCACACCGCCTGGTGTAGATGTCCTGGAGGGAGGGAAGCTCACCTCCAACAATGTGGCTGGCAGTTCGCACGACCCTCTTCAGAGCTTTGCGGTTGCCAGCGGTGCTGTTTCCGAACCAGGCCGTGATGCAGCCCGTCTCTGTGCTGCGTAACACAAGAATGAACCTCATTGGTTCTTGCTGAAGCTCAAACGTGCTGCGTAACACGAGAATGAACCTCATTGGTTCTTGCTGAAGCTCAAACGTGCTGCGTAACACGAGAATGAACCTCATTGGTTCTTGCTGAACCTCAAACGTGCTGCGTAACATGAGAATGAACCTCATTGGTTCTTGCTGAAGCTCAAACGTGCTGCGTAACATGAGAATGAACCTCATTGGTTCTTGCTGAAGCTCAAACGTGCTGCGTAACATGAGAATGAACCTCATTGGTTCTTGCTGAAGCTCAAACGTGCTGCGTAACACAAGAATGAACCTCATTGGTTCTTGAGGAAGCTCAAACGTGCTGCGTAACATGAGAATGAACCTCATTGGTTCTTGCTGAAGCTCAAACGTGCTGCGTAACACGAGAATGAACCTCATTGGTTCTTGAGGAAGCTGTTCTCACACGACAAGCGATCATGCTTGAGCTTCCGTTTACCTTTTCTGATGTGTGAGTTGATGAATGTTTGTAGGTGAATAAAAGTATAAATTCAATCTGTTCATTATATAAAGCGTTTGAGTCTCTTCAGAAAATTTTGCCTAAACTGCTCAATTAATATCGATTAGTTTTACGATCTCTTTATAAACTTTCATAAAAGTGTCAAAGTTCAAGTTTCAAGTTTATTTGTCATTACACATGTACAAGTACAGTATAACGAAATGAAGTTTGGAGCAAGCCTCCGGGCCGCAGCCGATTATTCAGGCGCCGCCACACGCCGCCACACGCTCTCCAGAAATGTGTGTTAGTGTTAGTAGTCGTCAACGGAGGGACAGAAAATTCTAAAATTATTTTCTGTGTTCCGAAGATGAACGAAAGGCTTGCAACATAAGGGTGAGTAATTAATGAAGGAAATTTGTTTTTTTTTTAACCCTGAATATTCCTTTAATGTGCGCCACTGCGCCAGTAATGCAGTCTTATGTTCAGAAACACTATAGCTATTATGTTGTGCTCTTTCAGTAGAGATGAACAGATGGCCTCAGCCTCAGATACCTGAATCAAGGCCAGCGAGGCAAATTTGTGTTCATTGCATTTGCTGTAAACCTGTAAAACCACAGAAATAACAAAACAAAGACTATTAACAAAGTCTTTGATCTGTAATTTAAGTTATTGAAAGGCAGTGTAAGCATTTAATGGATACAATTACCAAAGTTTGCTTGAGGATACCATAATCTGGAGGATTCCATCATTACCTCAATCCAGGCCTGGTTTAACAATACATAAAAAACTTCAAAAAGCATCTAGGCCTGGCAAAAGTCATCTGAGGGCCAACACAGCTCTGCCGATCAGATTTTAAAAACTCAATAGGAAATGAGAGGTATAGTATGACTGCATTAAATAAAAAAAAAAAACTGGCAAAGGTAACGAGGAACAAATTGAAAGGTCGCTACACGGAACAAAGATGAGTGAGAACAAGAAGGAAATGAGGGGAAACAAATCAGAAATGAATTAATGAAAGAGATATGCTTGGTCTTTGAAGCTTTCCCTGTGTTTGTTTTTCTCTCTCCTGACATCACTAACTGCTACAAGCTGTTCACGAGGTCCAACTGTATATTCGAGCCCTCCACTATGCATTCCACTCCCCGTCTCACGCGCCAAACGCCCCAGCGTGAACCGAGATCTCAACCTGACCTCACCCTCTTGTGAAACATCTTAACTTGATTTCGGTGTGGGGAGACTTGTCCCAGAGCCCCTGGTCTTTCTGTCAGGTCACTGGGAGGGAAGAACCGGCTGATGCATCCCCTATATTCAGATTCCCAAAAAAGCAGGAAACAAAAGCAGGCCAAACTCCTCTCTCGCACGCAACGGCTCACTCAGATTAGAGCTGTTTTTAAGGACCACGGTGATGTGGCAGGATGAGACCAATGAGAGGATTTTAAATGAAGGCTTTGTTAACGTCATAATAGCAGTGGAGAGGTGATGAACGTCACCAGAAGTGCACTATAAAAGATATAAGGAACTTTATGAGAAATCAAACTGAGGTAGGGTGATCTGATGAATTCATCAACTAGTTTACCCAAATTTAAAAAAATCATTTAACTATCATCTTTTTATTTTTTATTTCAGAAAATAAGAACACTTGAAGTAGTGCACCAGGATAAAGCAAGACTTTAGTAAATAACAGCTTAACATTCAGACTGTTCCTCAAACAAAGCTATCAAATGACTTGCAAAGACTTCAAATATAGTACTGCATTAAAATAAATGTTGCATGGACTGCTTTTATAATGCTTTTGCACTTTCATTGTATTGAAAAGTGCAACATGAATATTCTTGTGAACAAAGAAACAAAAATACAGTTCACTGTTGTTATTGTTAAATAAGACTCATTTTTTTGTTAATTAAAAAAGCTGAAATAAAAATTAAATATAAATATTAGATGAAAAACTAATTAGGAAGTTTGCATTGGCAACTAACTTGACAAAATAAGTACTAAAATTGAAATAAAATTTAAAAAAGACAAAAAATAACAAAATGACTAAAACTTAAAAATCAAAACCGCAAAACCAGTCATAAGGGTCAATTTTTTAAATTGAGATTTATACATCATTTGAAAGCTGAATAAATAAGAAATATTGAAATATTGAGAAAAATATTCAACAAAAATATTGAGAAAAACACCTTTAAAGTTATCCAAATGAAGTCCTTAGCAACACATATTACTAATAATAATAAATTTTTGATACATTTACAAAATAGCTTCATGGAACATGATCTTTAATATTTTAATGATTTTTGTCATAAAAAAAAAAAAAAAAAAGATCATTTTGACCCATTCAGTGTATTGTCGGATATTGCAATAAATATACCCGTGGGACTTATGACTGGTTTTGTGGTCCAGGGTCACATAAATGGCAGTGAAAACAATACATCAGTGAACAATATGACAGTGAAAAAATACAATATGGAACAATATGACAGATGTGACTAATTTCCTAGCAGAAAAAAAAAGGGTGACGCTAGAAGAACCAACAAAAAAAATGAAGTTTGACCACAAAAAAAAACAAAAACAAAAACAAAGAAATAGTGGTGGTTAACCGACTCTGATTCCGAGACTCTTGCTAAAGCTGCTAAATACAGATTGAACAAGAGACAGATACACTATTGTTTCAATTTACTGTCAGTCTTCATTAGATGGGAGCTTGAGTGAGAGGACAGTGTGACTTCAATTGAATTGCCTCACCTTTGGTCACACTGCCAATAGTGTAATAATGAATGTCAGAGACTAAAGAGATGTGACATGCAACAGCTGTACTTGACATACCAATGGTAATTAGTTGTGCTGTTTTGTGGCCATGTGCTATGGTCATTGAGTTTAGTGAGAGCAACCATTCTGCTAGGGTCTTACTAGCCCAACCACAGGACTTATATACTGCCAAAAAAGGAAGGGAAAAAGTTATCATAGTTCATGACTCCTAATAGACCTGATTGCTGGACATATAGACACTACTGTGCAGATTAGAGACAGTATACTCAAGGCTTGTACAAATGTTGAATGCATTAAGGGTGATTACAATGGCTTCCAAAAGGAAATCATAAATATTTAAATATCTTTGTGGTTGGATGCCCCAAAGAAAACTCTCTGTCCCAAGAATCAATCTACGAGGGAGTAAAACCACTGACAGACAAAAAAGCTGAAACTGGTTTTGCTCAAAAACAAAATGTTGACACGCTGCGAAAGAATAACTTTATCTACTGAACATTAGGTTAGTCTTCAAACATTTATGAAACATTATTTATATTTATGATACTATTTATAATATTTATGACATGCATCTACAATGGTGGTGAACATAGATTTTGGAGTTTGCTAATTAAATGATCATGGTGGAAGCGAACTAGTATTTATCATATTTATACATGCATTTTTGCAAAGAATAGCAAATCAAGTTTACCAAAAGTACCTAATAGTTAGTAAGGCAGTTCATGACTGCATTACCCAGAATCCTATATAAAGCAAAATACTGTATGTCTGCAATAAAATATGAAGATAAAGCAAAAATTATAGACCTCAATTCACATTTTTTGGGCTTAATTTTGTTGCATTAATGTTAAACACTTCGTATTTTTGTCGGAATGTGAAAAAAAGAAGAACTATATAAAATTGTTTACCAAATACATTTTATTCCAAACAAAAACAATTATTATTTTGAACCTGTAAAAATACCTTTTTTTTGACAATCTATAATCTAATCAATCTCTAAGTTGGCTTTGTACCTTCTGTTTAATATATAAACCTACACTTTTGACTGAACAAATGGATGTTTCAAGGCCACTTGACCTGTGTTTATTGATATTTGGTAACATATGTTAATCATATACTCATTAGTCATAAAACATCCGAAAGCAGATATCTTTATTTCCTTGGAAACAATGAAACAATTATCATAGTGCCAAGAAAACCTCCAACTTAATTCAAATAAAACACAAACATTCTGACAGGCCTCCTTCCTCAGACTCCCTGACCATTTCCTTCTTCCTGAGGAACGCTTCCTCTCACTCTCTACTGCAAGTCTTTTTTTCCATCACATTTGATTAAAGACCAGCACTTAAAGGAAAGAAGGAATCAATAATGTTTGAGTTAAAGGTGTGTAGTGAACAGCATAGTCTAATGGGGAGATACGGTACGCCAACAGTGATGGCAACAGTGGAGAAAGGTTTCGATTGGACCATTGTGGACTAACACAAACAAATGTCCAACACCATCAGATAAGGATGCTAGGACAACTGCCAGACACCCATGAGAGGGCAAGAAAATCTCTAGTACCAAGCTCGGAAAGGACAGGACTTCTCAATGGTCCACAACAGTTTATCTTTCAATAAGATAACGTAAATGCCTGTATACACGGGACGAATATCGCGTGCGCTTATTGCCAGTTTTTCGGCACGTCTTGAGTGTTCACACCCAAGCAATTTTCACTGGCGATGCGCTGAGTGAATGTGCAAAACAGTAGATGGCGCACCCGATGCACAAGGTGGTGCTGCGGCACTTTACGATTCTGACACTCGCCTGTCACACAGAAGAAGAAGAAAGACAGCATTTACGTGCTTGCCAAAACCATTCACACACTTTTTGCTAACTGGCAAGGAGCATTAGTAGATCTTCTTCTTTGTCTACATACTACTACTATGTCGTATCAATGTGTGCTTAGCAAGACCGTTTTGTGCTCGAGCGCCACCAAGTCATGTTTCACTGTAACTTCAGCAGCTCCAGGCACGTGAACAAAAGCGCCGATCTCATTGGTTGGCCAGTTTTTAACGCGGTGCGTCAAAATAAAAAAAACAAACCCAAGGCGTTTTTTTTTTTAAAAATGACACTTTTACGCCTGCTGTTTTACTTGTTGGTGTGCACACTCACATTGGCGCCCTTTGTTTAGTCAAGAGGCATTAAACATCGGTGATAAACGCACGTGAAAATCATCCCAGTGTGAATAGGCCTTAACTTTATATCTTTATTTTGTTACACTTGTGACTTACTTGTGTTGAGACAACTCTTCAAGTTCTACAATATCATACAAATCATTCAGATTGGTCAGCTGACAAACTCCTTACAATTTACATATTTTTTATTTATATATATAAAAAAAGCTGGTTCGCTTCAGAAGGCCTTTATTAACCCCCAGAGCTTTGTGGAGTACCTTTATGAAGGATGAATGCACTTTTTTGAGCTTCGAATTTTGGGCTGCCATTCACTGCCATTATAAAGCTTGGAATTTTTGGGTGAACTATTCCTTTAAGGCCTTGATATACTTGAAGTATTTTTTTTTTCATTCTTCACTCAGGGGTAAAAAGAAGTTTGAAGCGGTAATCCATTAGCGAACATCCCAACGCCACCCTCACTGCTGTGAGCAGTTTTTAGATGAATATGTAAATATGTGCTGCATGCTTTCCTCTCAATAACAAAATGAATGCACAACAAAAATGACAGCGTTAAGAAAACAGCAGTTAAGAAAGCATCTGATTGTAGCGATATGGATTTGTTTGTACAAACTCTGCAATTAGTCAAGTTATGTTTCTTTATAGAATACTTTATGTAGCACTCGATTGCTTTAAAGAAGCAGCTTTACAGTATTAAACATGAAAAAGAAAAAACAGTGTCAGTGTCTCTTTCAATTAGAATTACAACTTCAATTTCTACTATAAAGCAAAGCAGCTCTCCAGTGCGTTCATGTTTTTACTCACATCTGACCTTCGAGAGACTGAACAGAAGAAATGCCGGAAAAGATTTCCACGTTAAAGGTGGCGGGGCCTCAGAGCCACACCTACCTATAAAGTGGTGCAGGTATGACATCAGAACGAAGACTAATTCACCAGTGGCTCCTTTGAGAAACCAGTTGTGCTGCTTAATATTTTTGTAGAAACTTAATTGTTTGATGACTAGAAGGTTCAAAGTGTTTATTTGAAATAGAAAACTTTTGTAACAATAAATGTCTTTACTGTAACTTTTGATCAGTTTAATACTGGAATAAAAGTATTTCTTCATTTTTAAATCTTACAGACCCCAAACTTTTGAGAAGTTAAATGCAGAAATGTACTTTTAATTCTATACGTGTTTGGTGAATTCAATAAAATGTTGACACCAACCATAGTTGAGGTTAAGTACAATTGCTCTCATTCTCAATAAGGATGGAGACGTCTAATTTAGCACTTTTCTGACCTATAAGACATTATTTTGCAGTTCCTAAATAGGCACTAGTCAACTGCACGAGTCAACAGTTTCCTCAGAATACCACATTGTTCTGAAAATGGATCCTAATTTGAAATCAAAGCTGGAAAAATAATTTTAAACGCACTACATTAAGCATCAGGCAGTTCCTCTGGATGCCTGGTTAAAATAAGAGTTTCAAAACAAGGTGACTAAGGTAAGAAATGTGAGCTGTTAATGAGGCTTCACAGAACAGCACGCCATTCAAACACAAGGGCTGGGTTTTTGACTTCCTTCCCAAACTCCCTGAGAATTGTTTTCCTTCCCTTCTGAGTATCAGTGTTCATGCATACACTAACAGGAAGCAGAGCTCAATTGATAGGGCTATTCAAACAAAATAGGTGTTAAAATCTGTTCATTATTTGGATATGAATGATTCAGTTGCAACATTTCTAGAAATGTCAAAACCCTCGATATGTCCTCCAAAAATGCAGTGAAAAAGTCTGCTAGGAGGTGCCAAAAATCAAAGCATGAGATGTTGTTCCTCAAGGCTTTCAGGGTGTTGAAATGTTGCCAACAAAGACACAGAACACTCAAGATGTCACAAAGGGAAGGACACACAAACAAGACTGAATTAAAGAGGAAAGTATTGCAGCAGTTTGGTCAATATGAAACACAATAGGCCTAGTTTACTTTCTCTGCACACTCCCCTTTTCTTCTTCACCCAGTCCACAAAATGGCAGACTAGAACACAAATCTGTATTGATAACCAATACCACCCACCTTGAAGGCTTTGTCCTTAAGTTTGTTTGCATGTCAAATTCCATTGATTTAATACCTTTCTCCACCTGTATGACCATTGGCTATTAAGTCAACAAGCAATATTAGCACAGGTGGGAAAGATTCTTCTGCATTATAGTGTCAGTTTGCCCAACAATTCACGCTGATGATGTAGCAAGTAGCATTTTCATATCCAGCAAGAACCAAGCCAATAATGCTTGTTTTCTATACTTTTATTGTCTGAATTATATATGATATATGTGACCTTGGACCACAAAACCAGTCATAAGGGTCATTTCTTTTTTTTTTTTTTTAATTGAGATTTATGCATCACATGAAAGCATAAATAAGCTTTCCACTGATGTATCGTTTGTTAGGATAGGACAATATTTGGCCGAGATACAACTACTTTAACATCTGGAATCCGAGGGTGCAAAAAAATCTAAATATTGAGAAAATCGCCTTTAAAGTTGTCCAAATGAAGTCCTTAGCAGTGCCTATTACTACTAATAATATATTTTTGATACATTTACAGTAGGAAATTTACAAAATATCTTCATGGAACATGATCTTTACTTAATATCCTAATGATTTTTGGCATGAAAGAAAAATTGATAATTTTGACCCATACAATGTATTGTTGGCTATTGCCACAAATATACCTGTGCGAAGGTTTTGTGGTCCAGGGTCACATATAATATGATATTTTTTGGGAGCATAAATCAAAAAATGTCTGAGTGATAAAAATAAACAACAATCATGTGGTCCAACCAAAAGGCAATAAAAATAATGAATATATCGTAAAACAGGTAATTATATCATAGAATCCCTCGTGTGTGTGTGTGTGTGTATATCCAGGTCAAAAAGTCTTAAATCAAATTTTTTTTTTTTTTTCTGAGAAGGTAAGAATGTTTATTCAGACTATAAAATGTCATGCAAAATTATATTTATGAATTGATAATTTATGATGTTTTAAAAAACTTTTTATTTAAAATATATATATATATTTATTTTTATTTTTTTATGTTTTTAAAGTAGTTTTAAATTTTTTATTTTATTTTATTTTTTTAAATACGTTCCATAATGGCTGACACATTATGTCATTGACCCATATCACATTATCTCAAATGGTGGTATTACAGGACACAGTCTCTGAAGGTTCACCCATGCACCAAAGCTTGTTCCTGTCAGAAGTTCAACAGGAAATCCTTATAAGGCTGCTGAATAATAATTGCAAGTTCTACAATATAACTGCCCTGTCATACATAACCATGGACTAGTGCTCTCATGAGGTAGCATGCGGTCACATTTACGATAGAAATATAATGTAGCAGAACCACCTACATATCTCTGCAGGACCATAAGGACCCCACACCCTCCATGTCCCTGTGATTACCTCATATATCAACAGCTAAAGAGAACACAGCTGAGGTCTCATCAACATCACAGCACAAGGACTGCGTTCCTGCCCGGTAGCCCTCGTTAAAAACTTCCACAGCAACTAACAATTACAAAGACGGCATGGAAGATCATGCACATAAAATGCTCTCTTTGTTCTAATGCCCAGACAGAGGGAGCTCTCAGTGCTGGGAGAACAGATGGATTTGGTTCAGTGATGAAACTAAAGGACGTTCGGCATCAATCCCATAAGTGAAAATGGAAACCACACTGATCTGATATCATTGTGTAAAGCAATATATATTCTATAAGCATTGTGTATAGCAATAAAGGGAAATTAACATCAAATAATTAAATTTATGCTATGAATTACTATGAATTTATTTAAAACAAATGGGTCAATGACAATTTGACAAACCCATGCCGGTCTGCAGGGGTCCTCTATGATATAATTTTATTCACATGTTCTCTTGATGTGCGAGAACCAATGAGGTTCAATGTTTAAATGTGAATAAAAGCCTAAATTAAACTATCATATAAAGATTATATTATCATATAAAGTCTCTTTAGAAAATATGGACTAAACCACTCAATTCATATGGATTAGTTTTACGATCTCTTGTGGTAGTTGCGTAGTTGACAATGGATGGAAAGGTCTCAGACTCTCAGATTTCATCAAAAATATCTTCACTTGTGCTCCGAAGATGAACAAAAGTCTTACAGGTTTGGAATGAGTAATTAATGACAGAATTTTCATTTTTGGGTGAACTAACCCACATATCTGTTAATTGTGTCACATGACTTTTAGCGGATAATTTTTTTTTTCCTTATATATAATACTAATTAAAGATGCTAACCTAAGTCTGGCTGGACAGAAAACTACAAAAGCAATTCATCATACCTACATTATCATATTCACGAGCAACAAATGTTAACAGTATGATGTTCTGATGAAGCTGGTTGACCAGCTAGTTAAGAAGCCTGATAGGGAGACCAGCATCCAAAACAAAACATATGCTGGTAATCAACAATTCTTCTCTTTTCAACAAAGTATGCACATAACAAGGAACAGCACTTTCCCAGGGCTGAAGGTTACTGCATTACATTGTTTAATGGAGAGCAGCCCAGTTACAGAGACTCTGATTATCACATATTTCCAGGATGGAAGACATTCACAGCAAAATGCTTCTCTGCGGTCATGGCTTCGCCCCTCCGTGCTGCCTCAGCTCACAATAAAGTCTAACAGTCATTTCCTGATGGACCTCCTTCAAAAGAATCTTTTAATGTGATTGTCAGATTTCAGCTTGCAGTTATGTAGGCTAAGTGAGATTAAATTGAAGTACAAAGATGGGATGGATGATGCGGTGCACATAATAAAGAGTCAGCCCATCTAAATTGGCCTATGAAAGTATGCATGCATTCTGGATCACTATTGACATGCATTGGTCATTTCTATGCGCTATACAAAGCAGCCAAACCTAAGTATCTTTTCGAGAGGGAAGCCAAAAAACCCCCCAAAAAAACAATTAGCTTAAATCACACTCTGGCTTATCCATTTAGCATGCAGCAATGAAATAAGGCTAACCTATATTTTTTGTGATGCATCACCTGCATGATGAAGGAGCTGAGCTTGCATTGCTTTCACCTTGGACTAATTTGCCCGGTCAGGGTGACACTTGCTGACTGCATTTCCATAACATAGATCTCTCTCAATCTACAGCAGTGAAGCTATCACAGACACCCTGTGTGTGTGTGCTCTGTCCTTACATGACCCTGGATTAGCCTGCATGTCATTTGCCGAGTGACTGCAGTGAATGGCCCGTCTACTAAATGTATACTTGAAATGACCCTATGAAATCACTTTGCACAATACAGAATAACACATGAGGTAAACTGCTGATATGACAAAGCCTCAAGTGTCATTTTCTCTTCAAATTACATACACGTTGGATTTATGATTCATGCATGAAAAGCATTGCCTAAAAGGATTAATCTACTCAGACTAAAATGTTCAAATGAAAATAACAAATATTGCACTTATTTGTTGCTTATTCTACTCTAATCCTGGTATTTTTATAAATTCAGTAAATACCAGGCTGATATATTGAAACCAAAGTTTCAGAAGCTCTTGAAATTGTAAACAAAAATAAACGTAAACTAACTCAATTCAATCCAGTAATAATAGTAATAATATTCCTTATTACTAAAAGGTGCAGTAAACAGATAAAATTTGAAATCAACCCAAACAAACACTCCCCTCACTGCTCCACCCCCAAAATGCACAAACACGCAATGCAAGAGTGGATGCATCTTTATCATAGCTGAAGCAAACCAAAATACTGCTTTGTGAAAAATAAAGCAAAGATGATTATGAACGAACAACAAGGAAGAACAAAAAAATGAACATACAGTACACAAGAGTATAAACAAGCAAGAGTTGGTTGTTAGTCACCAGCAGCACACCAGCTCCAGACTAACAATGACACTCAAAACTGTCCTGTTCCTATAGCTATACATTACAACAACAGTATTTCTTGGTGTCATAAGACTAGGCAAAACCAATGTTACTCATGTATGGAGCAGAATAGGGCTGCACGATTAATCGCAATTAACCTGAAATCACGCTTAAGCCAATTTGGCTTCGTATGATTATGAAATCTTAAAGGTTGCGATGATTTTTTATTTTTTTATGCACAGCTTGTCAGTGAAGCACGGCTCTGTGATCAGTAGTAAATGCTGCTCCATCTGAAAGCACTGCGAGTTTGAGTCGCTTATAATGCGCATTTGAAAAACCAACACCCGTCAAACTCTTGTCCAACAAAAGACAACATTTAATAACATACATGTTATTATTCCAAACTCACTTCATAACACTATGTTAGCATTGAAGTACAAATATACTTTATTATCATGAAAATACCCGAGAAGCCTTGAAGAACTCCGATAGACCATATATTTTCATAGTTGTGTGTTTATTAGTCATGTTTAATCAAATCAAAGCATTTCAATCTTCTGTTTATTCAGCTACAGCGATAGTATGATACCCATAGGGATTTCCTGGAATGATGTGCGTTATCATACTTCTGTGGGGCATATTTGGAGTTTCTGCAAGAGAGCACCCTCTGACGTTCAGATGGAGCAGCATTTCCTACTACTACTACTACTACAAAAAAAAAAAAAAAAAAACATTTGCGGTTTTATTTCGATTAATTGTGCAGCCCTAGAGCAGAAACATCACAACCTCGCCATCCATTTTCAGGCCTTCCCACTTCAGGTTCTCCAGCGCTGGAAAGCTTTTTTAATATTAAGGTGGGTCCTAAAGCTCTTGCCTGATCAAAACTTTTTTTCAGTAATATTCCTCTGACCATTTCTCTTTTGTAATGTCTCTCAGCCATCTCTCTTTCAACAGTCTTTGTTCAGCTATTATGAGTGTATACGCCCTCTACTGCTGATTTGCTACAAGTGTGTTGTGGTGCTCATTCTGATCCACTTTCAATAGTGTTTCTCAGAAATCATTTATGGCTCATTTCCACTGAGCGGTACAGTTCAGAACGGTATGCAATTTTTGCAGTTTCCATTGACAGAAGTTGTCACTTAATTCCAAACCATACTATACCACTTTTTTGGCACCCTTCCGTTGGGGTACCTAGCACGGTAGTCCGGTACTAAAGGGTGGAGCTAGACTGCAGCCTGCAGCCTTGGCTCAAACAAAGTTCTTGTGACAAACAGCCACATGCTGAGAAGCAAGAACAAGATCTGCTATATTGCCTTATGGCAATATGTTTGTTGTTTACGGTGTCGCTTTCTTCTCCGCGCGAGAATGATCACTATATCACGCCTAGTAAGCTGGATCAGGGTTTAGCATCCCGAATCATACTGAACTGTACTGTACTGAACCGTACTGCTAGGCAGAAACAAGCCATTACTGCATCTTTAAGCTAGCGTGTCTGACCTGCAGAAAGCCAACATTAGCATCTAGCCTGACAAAGCGAACTACCATGACCCATGACCTAACCCTACCATTTAGCAAATGCTTTATTTATGCTTAAAAGTTGCTTGCTGCATTCATTTTTCCACCCTTCCCATTGGGCTACAAACGACATGATTATAGTCATTCTGTGTAACATACAGTACCACTTCCTCTTGCAGTGTTTTTCTAAGGGGCAGGCAGAGAGTTTCTCCTATTTTAACCTAATATTTAAGGCAACAAAAGTGGAAGGTGCCACTGGCAGAGTGCCAAATAACAGGTCAATACTTCCAGACTCTGCGGCTTCAGTCCTTTTCCTCTCAGGCACTAAAGTATGCCCTCCACCACCTTACCTAAATACACCCACTTGTTCTTCACCATTTATTCAAAAACTTTACAACCATTCCATTCTGGTTCATCATTCTGGGTGTTTCAGCATAACTTACATGAAACAGCAGAATTGAAACTCCTCTGAACATAGAAGTAGTGTCCCAAATGACCTACTGCTCTTGACTCTTCCATCAAGTGTGTTTAAATTTGAGACGGTTATTTTGTCATCCAGGAGTCTGATAGCCCTTACCCTTCTGCTACGTAAAGAAAGCTGCAACAGTTGAGAGCAAGAAGTGCTCAACATAATTCATTTTCTTTTTGGAATTTTCAATGTGAACAAACTACTTATACTAATATTACATATAAATATGTAAGTGATGAAAAACCTAGTATACCAGTCATTTTAAACTTTATACTGACACCTACCAGCCTGGATGCATTATGTTTGTTTACTGACTGTTACCAATTTACAATGCTGTTTATTGTGTTTGGACATTTTATTTTGCTATTACATGATAGTGAGGGGAAAGAGAATATAACAAAAATGCTAATTAATTTATAACAAAATGTTAAAAATGTAAAAAAAAAAAAAAAAAATGCATCTTTAAAATAAAGTAATGTTGCTAGTAATTGAAAGTCTAATATGTGAAGAAGTTTATGTACAATATAAATATATAAAAACTATAAATTGATTTTACATTATACACCAAACTCACAAAAACCGTTTTATAAAAGTATTCTACCAAGTATATATTATAAGAAAATCATGCAAATTCAAGAAGGCTATATTAAAGATATTAACAGTAGGCTTGGACACGCGCGTTGCTTGTATAATAATAAAATAATAAATCTAGGCATCTTAAAATAAAACAAAAACAGCGTATTATTGTTAATTTTAACTTTAACAGCAAACGGAGCAATTTACACATGGGCATAGCCTACTATCGAAGACATCCGATCCCAGCTCGCTAGGTAAACTTTACCGCAAACTTGCATGTTAACTTTAAGGTAAATCCAATTCAAGACGACTTGTTATCATCCTGGAAAAGATAAAGTACCCACCGGTGCAGACGCTCAACAGAAGTCCGAGCAGAGGTAGAAACCCATTGAAAAACGTGCTATTCCCAAAGATGTGTCTTACTTCCTCTGCCATGGTTTCTGACTGCAGTAGTGAGTTCCTCCTTGTTGAATCAACTCGGTGTCTGATCCACAGCAGCCGAACCGCGCGTGGGCGGTACCTTCAGTCCAGCAGTGGTTTCCGACTAAAAATAAACTCGTCAAAAATGCAGAGCATCGCAATGCAGTTAGCATTCACACTCGTTCAGAGACTGATTGATGACATTATAATAGCGACAGCTTCGAATTAATGGGAAAAATAAGGCTGCGCAAAGTCAAAAAGCAAAAGAGTGTCCCGGGATATCTTTCGGCTATTAAAGTTAAAGCTCCTTTATATAGATATTAGTCTCATATAGGCTATGCTGTGCATTAGAGTTGGTAAGTGGTAAGATGCTGCTTCTTCGACTTCATTTGGTCGTGCTGGAATGCGTTTGTTAAAATGTTCCTTGTAACATTACAAAACTAGATATATTGGAATGGCTTGACTCAATGGGGTGCTGGGAGATGTCGCCCAGTTCACTCAGATTAAAGAGTGAGCCATGCTGGGCACGCTTTCCATGATCCTTGTGTTTTATTTATGTCTTTCAAGAGTGATAAATCCCCAGCTGAGTGGTGCCATTTACACCAGTCAATCATTTTTATTGGGCCTCTTCTGAATGTATGTAGACTTCTGGAACTTGATGCACGTATGCAGACAAATATTTTCGTACAGTCGTGGAAAAGAGAGAACATATAGAATTTTCTTAAATTTTAAGCCATTTTTAAATAATTTCTAACTTTGTAATAAAAGATCTGCAGAACGTTATCTAATGTAGCATTGATAGGTTATGTTTTAATGGTAGTTATTAGTGTTAGAGAGAAAGTTTGTAAAGGTCATAAACTCTTCTATTCTATTCTCAGCCATCAGAATGAATTCATTTGCCTGTGGGAAAGAAATGCATCACTGTGCTGGAATATATGCTGATACTGAATGAAGCCTCAGTTTGAATGACCTGTATTAAATCAGTTTTGTATCAAAATGTCAAATAAAAAGATAACAGTCTCAGACACCATTGATTTTATTATATGGGAAAAATGATGCAATAAAAGTGAATAAATGAGGTTTCCATTCTGCATAACATCTGTGTCCAAATTATTATGCAAGTGACATATCAGTAGGATTTCAGTACAATAAACATTCAGATAGTTTTTAGAAAGAGCTTGTTTGTTTTATTTCTCCATTTCTTTTTAGATAGGCTATCTGGTATCAATCTCACACAGGTTTGTTAAATAGTTTGCCAGATTTTCTTAGGTAAATGAAACCCTACTTTAAGAGGTTGTTCCACATTATTAATGTCAGTTGTCGTGCAATATGAGGAGGAAAGAAAGATCTTTCTGAAGATGAAAAGCATGAAATGGTGTAATGTTATGCAAAAGGCATGAAAGCAACTAATATTGTGTGAAAACTGAACAGAGATTATCAAATTATCATAAGATCTGTGAGTAACTTACAGCACAAGAACTCGGTCAGATAAAGGCTTATTAAGGAACGTTTCTGTCAAAACAAATTAATTGTATTAAAAGGACAGCTATAAAAAGCCACTGTTGAGCAGCAGACAGGTATTTGAAGCTGCTGGAGTCTCAAGAGCCTCTCCATGCAGGCTGACAGTTGTGCGGAAAGTTGCATTTCAGCCACATCTGACCAAAGGTCACAAAGAGAAACGTTTACAGTGGGTGTAGAAATACATTTTCAAACTGTTTTATTGATGTTGTGTTTTTTGCAGCATGGGATAGTCCTGAATGAAAAGCACTATTCTTCTTTTTATACCATAGCATAAACTGGTCAGTTATAAACTCCACATATCTTGCAGAAGTCATTTTGACACCTTCAGAGACCCTAAAGGGACTTTCCATCTCACTTCTCAATATTCCAGCCCAAATCATCACCCGCCGGCTCTCCTTGTTGACATCGCAGTCTTGTTGGAATGTGGTGGCCACTCACCAACCATCCAGAAATCCATCCATATGTAACAGAGGCCAGCTAGTAGTCGCTGTGCGAGTAAACCTCACTCCTCTGATCTCAAGAGATGCTCTAGCGTCTGACGTTAGAGGTTGCAGCCTTTAGCCTCCTTGTTAGAGTGTCCGACTCTCATGCCGGCAGACCCGAGTTTGAGTCCTGCTTAGAGCGGGGCGGTTCGAACAGGAGGGGTTACATTGGTGCTGTGACCCAGATGGGAGTGAGGTTTAGGGGGGGGTGAGTGCAACGGAGGCCAGCTAGTAGTTGATGTGCGAGTAAACCTCACTCCTCTGATCTCAAGAGACGCTCTAGCGACTGATGCTAGAGGTTGCAGCCTTTAGCCTCCTTGTTAGAGCGTCCGGCTCTCATACCGGCAGACCCAAGTTTGAGTCCTGCTTAGAGCGGGGCGGTTCGAACAGGAGGGGTTACACATAGACCATCCATTGTAGTACATCATTTGTCAGTGAATAAAACGATTTAAAAATGAGTCTTCATGTATTTCTGTAAACGTTTCTCTTTGTGACCTTTGGTCAGATGTGGCTGAAATGCAACTTTCCGCACAACTGTCAGCCTGCATGGAGAGGCTCTTGAGACTCCAGCAGCTTCAAATACCTGTCTGCTGCTCAACAGTGGCTTTTTAATAGCAGCCCGTTTAATACAATATTATTATTTTTTACAAAAACTTTCCTTAAGCCTTTATCTGACCGAGGTCTCTTATGCTGTAAATGACTCACAAATATTATGATAGTTCAATAATCTCCATTAAAGGCTTTTTGCATATTGCACCATTTCATGCTTTTCATCTTCAGAAAGATCTTCCTTCCTCCTCATATTGCACGAGAACTGTGACATTAATAATGTGGAACAACCTCTTAAAGTAGGGTTTCATTTACCTAAGCAGACCTGGCAAACGATTTAACAAACCTGTCTGATTGATACCAGTTATCAGTTAGATATGGAGAAATAAAACACTTTCTTTGAAAAACTAAAATCGTAATGTTTACTGTACTGAAATCCAACAAGGTATTTTTTCCATAATGAAGCATGTCATCGCCCTCTGCTGGTTAAAACTGTGAACTGTGTGAATGCCACAAAATGTGTGGCAGTGAGTGTCTAAATCAATTAATTGTCAAACCACAAGGCACCATAATTCAGTTCAATAAAATAAGTTACTGGAATTCAAAAACTGTTCTGAACAAAATTTCCATTTATTAAGATAATAAATAACAGGCGATCTCTTAAAAATATAAAACAGATTGATTGCAACTTTGTACAAATACGTTGTAATATCACATCATCCTGTGACAATTTCAATGTTGCATTAACTCGCAAAAATAAACAATATTAAAATATATACATATATACAAATACCAAATCAAACGTCATTTCCATTGTAATCTATGGAGCTTACAAGCTGTTAACTTTAACAGGTAATACAAGTTATTCTAAATAAATTACACTTGTTGGACTTATACCTGTTCTATTGTTATGAACACATATCTTGATTAAACAAGGCCTTTAAAAGCAGGACTTCTTTTAATTCCATAACTAATACTCATTGCAAATTCATGTCAAGGTGCATTCTGGATTCAGTGTGATTCACTGCTTGCTACTGAAGTGCAAACTCAAGAACATTTATATTTTTTCCTAGTCCTCACGAAGGTAGGCCTCTGGAATATCTTCCAGGTCATGAATGTCAATGCTGGAAGCATATTCAGCCATTCTCTGGATTTCTTCTGCTTTAGTCTCAGCCAGTTTTTTCTCTGCTTCTATTGAGATCTTTCTAATCTCCTCCACTTTGGACTGTGCCACCTGCAGGTTAGTCTTTGTTGCTGTACATGCATGCTCCGCCCCTGTAAAAATATTAGGATTTAATAAATTCACAGCCCGGATCAATCTCATGTACAAGAAATGCTCTTTTTAACAGATTGCATAGTGGATAAAAGTTATAGGTTTCATAAATAAGGCCAATTGATAAACATACCTGAATTGTAGGCTGCCTCTGCTGACAACTCACAGATGTGGATGGCATTCATCCAGTTTGACTCAAAGCGTTTACATTCTTCCAATCTATCACTAACCTGACAAAAGGGAGAAATGCTGTGAAAGATCTGAAATTGGGTCCTCTTCAATTAGAGAACTACTTCAGTATCAACAAGGTCTGCTAATCAGTCTTACTAATCATGATCCATATTGTTGCAAAAGTTAAACAACACTTAGATAAACGAAAGCAGACCTTGTTCTACAAAAAGTAAACAAACATTTAAAGGAACAGAATTTACCTCTACTCGCTGGCCAATGATCACCTGCCAAATGCTGTCCTCTTCAGCAGGGGACAGTTTTCCTATTGAGGTAATGTATCGCTTCTGAAGGGCAATGAGTGTATGTAGTGCCTGAGAAAAGTTAACATAATATTTTAGAAATCAATCAAGTCTTCACATTGTGAAGTTTTACTGAGTGGACTAGTTTTAAAATGCAGTGTTTATAAGTATTACCTTGGCGTACTGTGTGAGGGCATCCACAAGGGCCAGCGTGGTCTGAGAGAGGTATGTGTTGGCACTGTCTGTGACCAGACAAGAGGCCCGACGAACCAGGGATTCATGCGAAAGGTTTTCAACCTGCTGGAGAAAAAAAAAAAAAAAAGGATGCGTTTCATTACCCATGTGGTATTCTATGAGAAATATGAATATGTACATACATCAGAGGCATAGAGCTAGGACCAGTTAATGGATTGAAATGTCCCTTTATAAACTTTTACAAGATTTTAGATTTATTATTTTGTTATGCTTAAATCTAACTAAATTACAAAGAGGCGGCATTAAATAAATAAAAAATAAAATTTCATTTAGCAAAAATAATACTTAAAAGTAGACAATCATAAAGGGATAGTTCACCCAAAATGAAAATGTTTAATTTCACGTTTGTCAATGTCTATAGGGTAAAAGCACAAGTTAAACGTGTTGACATTAAGGTTACCTGTGTAAAAGGAACCGCACAGAGGCTGCTGCCGACACTGAACGCGACTGCTTTTGATCGGGCAACCTCCGGCAGGCGCAGGAGACGCTGATGAACGGGGTTGCTGCAGAACACATTGGCCTTGTCCCTTTTGATATAAGAAAATAAATTAGACTGAGCATATGACTTAGTTTAAAATAACAACTTTACACGCATATTCACCACGACCTTAAAATCACAACAAATGCACGCAATCTTACTTGAGAATTTGAACGCACGCAGCGCTCAGTCGCAGCACTGACATGTTTCTCCGGGCAACCAGGAAGTCGGTCCGGCCTTTAAGAAGAGTCCCACTAGCACACAAACCAGAGTTTCTTAAAGCCTGCATATTACCTTACAGCCTTTTACTAATGATAAAAAAAATAATAATGATCGTAGATTTTTCCTTTAAGCCTGTATTTGTCTTAACGGAAGCTCTTCAATGTTTAAAGTTGACAGCACTGCCCACCAGTATTTATATACTGCTATAGGACTCTGCCCTCCATGCAGTGTATTGATCCGTTTATTCGGACCTTTAATCTTGATTTTAATGGTTTAAGTTCAAGGAAAGATAGGGTTTGACGCACATTTACACACTACGTCAGCACAAAGGTTGTATGCTGTGGTAAACACTAGTGAGCTCTTAGTGGTTGGGCTGCAGTATATGGTGACCCACCGCTCTAGCAATCACAAAACAATGTGTATTGAGAACAAAACAGACGCCATTGATGAGCATAGCCTGCACGTCTCAAAGGGGTGTGTCAGACAAACAAGTCCCCATGATAAGAAAAAAAAAAAAAACTTAGTGGGCAAAAATACAGTATATCTATAAAGGCAAAGGATCCAGCTCCTGTGTACTGGAGAAAGCTCTTGATAGATCAATTCAATTGACCTCAACCAATATCTTATCTTTCAGTGAATAGTCAGTGAATATATATATATATATATATATATATATATATATATATATATATATATATATATATATATATATATATATATATATATATATATATATATTGTGTGTCATTCTATTATATATATATTCTACACACACATACACACACACACACACACACACACACACACACACACACACACACACACACACACACACACACACTCCATATAGACATTAATATGGTGTGTTTGGGAATTTGGAACTGTTATGTCCCAAATTTTCCTTTGGCTATGTATTGTTGAAGCACTATTAAAAGCATTTGTAGCATATGGAATTTCAGTTTGTCTGTTTATTAAATTTATAATGGTGAAAAACCTATCCCACAAAACCATTTGGCTCCAAAATATGTTTAAAAACCTTTTTAAAGAGTATTTGTAAAATATACTGAGCAAAAAGAAGACCCTTAAAAAGTGATGAAATCTCTTAAGCGAGTTCACAAAGCACTTATCTAATGCAGTCGTATAAGAATGTAAACATAAACAAAGAGTTTATAGAGCTCAGGGTTCAAACCACAGGACTACACAGGAATCACTATAAAGGCTGTTTGGAAGTCAGGATTGCATCATGTCACAGTGGCATGCAAAGGCCACAAAACATTATAGACACGTAGCAAACATTTGGCATTATCACTTTAGACTTATTTGCATGATGTTGCTGTTTTATTTTTTTATTTTTGTATTTTTTTCAAATAACTGTGCTAATAGTTTAAACTGTATCTTCATTAAGATATGAGCACTACAGCATCACATAAACTATGCTGATTTGATAGTGTTGCTTAACCACAAAGCTGCTCGTGTAATGTATTTACATTTTGGCATATTCAATAAGGTGTGACGTGACACTTGCAGTAACTGCTGATATTAATATTTTCCTAAGAGGCATTACATAACATTACAGACGTTACACATGAGAAACATTTAGAAAACAAAAAGACATTCTAAATCCAAAATGTAAATTTGTTGAGCTTGAATTAATACAAACCCGATTCCAAAAAAGTTGGGACACTGTACAAATTGTGAATAAAAACAGAATGCAATGATGTGGAAGTTTCAAATTTCAATATTTAATTCAGAATACAACATAGATGACATATCAAATGTTTAAACTGAGAAAATGTATAATTTTAAGGGAAAAAATAAGTTGATTTTAAATTTCATGGCATCAACACATCTAAAAAAAGTTGGGACAAGGCCATGTTTCCCACTGTGTGGCATCCCCTCTTCTTTTTATAACAGTCTGCAAACGTCTGGGGACTGAGGAGACAAGTTGCTCAAGTTTAGGAATAGGAATGTTGTCCCATTCCTGTCTAATACAGGCTTCTAGTTGCTCAACTGTCTTAGGTCTTCTTTGTCGCATCTTCCTCTTTATGATGCGCCAAATGTTTTCTATGGGTGAAAGATCTGGACTGCAGGCTGGCCATTTCAGTACCGGATCCTTCTTCTACGCAGCCATGATGTTGTAATTGATGCAGTATGTGGTCTGGCATTGTCATGTTGGAAAATGCAAGGTCTTCCCTGAAAGAGACGACGTCTGGACGGGAGCATATGTTGTTCTAGAACTTGGATATACCTTTCAGCATTGATGGTGCCTTTCCAGATGTGTAAGCTGCCCATGCCACACGCACTCATGCAACCCCATACCATCAGAGATGCAGGCTTCTGAACTGAGCGCTGAGAACAACTTGGGTTGTCCTTGTCCTCTTTAGTCCGGATGACATGGCGTCCCAGTTTTCCAAAAAGAACTTCAAATTTTGATTGGTCTGACCACAGAACAGTTTTCCACTTTGCCACAGTCCATTTTAAATGAGCCTTGGCCCAGAGAAAACGCCTGCGCTTCTGGATCATGTTTAGATATGGCTTCTTTTTGACCCAACTTTTTTTGGAATGTGTAGCTCTCATGAAATCCAAAATGAGCCAATATTTGGCATGACATTTCAAAATGTCTCACTTTCAACATTTGATATGTTATCTATATTCTATTGTGAATAAAATATAAGTTTATGAGATTTGTAAATGATTGCATTCCTTTTTTATTCACAATTTGTAAAGTGTCCCAACTTTTTGGAATTGGGTTTGTATTTATTTGTGCATATTTGCATTACTGTATGTGAGATTCACACAATAGGCTGCAAAATACACTTAAAATGCTTGCTATGTGTAAGCTATGTGCTTATCTTATGTGTAGATTGCATTTATACAGTAAAGAAAATTATGTTCAATCGGGCCAATAGAGGTTGCTATTAAACAACATACTGCTTCTGAGGCACCTTCCAAAGACGTTATTGGCCAGACAAATACAAACTTTGGACGATTTTACATGGAATATTATAGCTACTCTTAATGCATTTCTTAAAATCAAAACTGGAGAAAATAATGTTCTAAAGAATATGTGATATAATACAAATAACTTTATGACATGCATTTAGGCCTGTTAAAATCACATGGGCACATTTAAACACATGTAGTTTGATAGAATTAATCATTAAAGACTTTACTAAAAGATAATCATGAATGTTTAATAGTGTCAGATGAGATGGTGTTGTTTTTGCATCTGATATAGTAAGCCAGAGCTGCATAGAATTTCTCATCTCTAAACCCATAGACGAGAGGACTCACTGCTCTAGAAGTGATACTAAATGCCAGGAAATTTATAAATCGGACAGTCAGATATGTTTTAATATCATACTGCATAACTACAGCCTCAATGTAAGGACACATCATCTCAGCAGTACATAAAAACAGCTGAAGTATGTGCAGGGAAATGGTGCGCTGCCCTTTTGATGCTGACTTCTTATTGTCACCAGAGGCTGCGCGTGCAGCAAGGTATATCATTACATAACAAAAGACTTCAATGATCAAAATAACCACAAGCCCCACAATATACAACAGACCCCTAGCAAAGTGACCAATCTTTTCCATAATCATAATCTCATAGTGGCAGAGTGTGAGTTGAGACATGTAGTCATGTGAGGCAGTGCTGACAAGAATGAACATATCAACAAAGGGGTTTATGGAGCTCAGGATCCAAATAATTAAAATCACCATTATGGCTCTTCTAGAGGTGGAGATGGCATGATGTCGGAGAGGCATGCAAATGGCCACATAGCGCTCCACACACATGGCTATAATAGTTAGTGGTGCACATCCTGTGATTGCTTTCATCAACATGCAGATGGGGATACAGAAATGCAGTGGTATTAAAACAAAGTTATATGATAAGAGCACCACAAAATCTGTCAGACAAAGAAATATTAGGTCTACCAAGAGAGAGTGACCAAACAATATATAGCGTGTCTCTGTTCTGAAAGTCTCTTTCTTTGAGAATATTAAGAGCATGAGGAAGATGAGGTAGATGAAGGGCCACACAAAGATCTGGGTCAGCGCCAGTGTAATGTTCCTCCAGACGGGGTCAACTTGGATCAGTTGCATCTGCTCGTTGCCACTGGCATTCTGAACGGTCATTGTGCACACATCTGGGTGAAAAATTAGATAGAAATTAGACAAAGAAAAACACACAGCCTATATGAGACATAAATTACCATGACTAATCCTTGAGAAATAATTAATCAACATTTATAATATACATTATCAATAAGCTTCAAATATTAGCATTAAGAAAAGAGTATGACTTCAGTTTACATAATTTCATTGTATTTATGCAGATGCAAATAAAGTAAAAGAAGAAAAAAGTGTGAATGATTGGACATTTATGCAATGTTAAGTTGTAATTTACCATAATGAATGTAACTGTCCCAATTATAGATATATAGAGATTGCATTGTGACATACATTCTCAATATTTATAATATGCATTATCGATAAGATTCAAATATTTATGTAGCCATAGAAAGTATATCATTTCAGTTTGCATACAGTAAATGAAGGTCATGAAATCAGTTAAAAATATAACCTTGCTTTATTACTTACTGACAGTAAGACTCTATTCTTGAGCCCTGGCATCAAGTGTAATAAATGCGCTGTGAACAAACATTTATATAGAGTTTAACAGAGTAAAACTCCTGTGGATCTGCTTAGTTGATGACATCTAGAGCTAAATTTAGATTAGCTTGTGTTTAGGGGATAGACATGGAGTACTGAGACACAATCATGCATTTATATTTCTTTTATTTACAATATGCCATAAGAGTCAAAAGCTAGATTAGTGCACAAACTAGAGTCAAACTAAAGTAGAGCAGACAACTGGAATGCCATTAGGCTAGATTCTATTCCTCAATAACATGTTTCTTTTCCATATGAAATTTTTAAAGCTACACCTTCTCTCCTTTTCTGCCTTTCATTCTCTACCACTCAGGTAATACTGTATACCACATGCATTCTGACTAGAGCTACTTATACATCTATCTCAAATTTGTTACATGCACATACACTATATTGCCAAAAGTTTTGGGACGCCTGCCTTTACATGTACATGAACTTTAATGACATCCTATTCTTAATCCATAGGGTTTAATATGGAGTTGGCCCACCCTTTGCAGCGATAACAGCTTCAACTCTTCTGGGAAGGCTTTCCTGCTCTAATTCATCCCAAAGGTGTTCTATCGGGTTGAGGTCAGGACTCTGTGCAGACCAGTCAAGGTCCTCCACACCAAAGTCGCTCATCCATGTCTTCATGGACCTTGCTTTATGCACTGGTGCGCAGTCATGTTGGAACAGGAACGGGCCATCCCCAAAATATTCCCACGAAGTTGGGAGCATGAAATTGTCCAGAATGTCTTGGCATGCTGAAGCATTAAGAGTTCCTTTCACTGGAACTAGGGGGCCAAGTCCAACCCCTGAAAACAACCCCACACCATAACCCCCCCTCCACCAAACTTTACACATGGCACAATGCAGTCAGACAAGTTCTCCTGGCAACCGCCAAACACAGACTTGTCCATCGGATTGCCAGACAGAGAAGACAGTTCTTTGGAGTGATTCGTCTGGAATGATCTCCATCATCGTCATCCGACGCTTTGCATTGCACTTGGTGATGTTGCTTGGATGCAGCTGCTCAGCCATGGAAACTCATTCCATGAAGCTTTCTATACACTGTTCTTGAGCTAATCTGAAGGCCACACGAAGTTTGGAGGTCTGTAGCTACTTCTGCACACTGTGCGGCTCAGCATGCGTTGACCCCGCTCTGTGATTTTACGTAGACTACCACTTCATGGCTGAGTTGCTGTTGTTCCCAATTGCTTCTACTCTGTTATAATACTACTAACAGTTGACCGTGGAATATTTAGTGGTGAGGAAATTTCACAAATGGACTTATTGCACAGGTGGCAACCTATCACGGTACCACGCTTGAATTCACTGAGCTCCTGAGAGCGACCCATTCTTTCACAAATGTTTGTAAAAGCAGTCTGCATGCCTAGGTGCTTGATTTTATACACCTGTGGCCATGGGAGGGATTGGAACACCCAAATTCAATGATTTGATGGGTGTCCCAATACTTGTGGCAATATAGTGTATTTGCAACCTTAAAAACAGAACTGTTAATATATTGCTTCTCTTGCTAACATTATAAAGATACTGAGTTTTTGGTCATTTCAGCAATCCTTCAACATGAACTATTGTTATATATCCCATGTTGTGGACCTTAAGTTTGTCCCTTGGTTTCCTATTTCCTGTATTTTTACAGGACTTAAATGCCCCTAGGTTCAATGGCCATGAAGCTGGTCTTACTATTGACCGTGGGGCTTGTGGACCTGTCCAAGACTCAGCATCCCCAACCAAGTCTGGTGGTCTCGGAGAACCTTCGCCTCTGTGTCTGGGTCAGAGTCTGCGCTGGTCGTGTTTGGTAAACCCACACACATATCAATCACACCATAGGCAATACAGATGCTTTGAGGTCTCCATAAATTAAAATAACATATAGCCAAATATGTTAGGTTGTCTGTTGGTTCTGTTTCCTTTGCAAGTTTTATAGTTCCTTTTTGGTTCTCATTGATTGTCTCCCCAGGTGTGTCTCCTTCCCTTGTTAGCCCTGTCTGTATATATAGCCCTTGCATTTCCCTTGTTCTTGGTCACATGTTATACCTTGTATCCTGGTTCCTTGATCTTGTTTTGTTAATTAAAAGTTGCATTTAAATGCTTGTGTCATCCTGCATTCCTCTGCCTAATACTTTACATACCATTGTGACTAAACCCACAGTCCATTTGACATAATAAGGCCTTTAATCCCTATGTGTGATAAAGTGATAAAACATTTAAAGTTCCTGTGAAAAAGTAGTAATGATGGGGGAAAATAGACATGAACATTTTGAGTATTCTGCACATTTTAAGTATCTCCTATCTCTGACCCACCTATTTCAGGTTTTGCAGTCTCTATTGAGCTGATGACCTGAATTAGGCGTGTTTGATTAGGGAGACATCCAAAATGTGTACTGTTAGGGGGGACAAGGACTAGGGTGGAGAACCACTTACATAAGGCAACATGGTTTTTTGTTTGTTTTAGTTTTTTGCTTGCACAGCAACATTAATCTACAATCATGTTGCCAATTTATCATTATTATTATTATTATTATTATTATTATTATTATTATTATTATTATTATTATTATTATTATTTTATTTTAACAACTGTTATTATTTAAAATGTTCTTTTTATTCTCGTCCATAAAATATTTTTTTGAGATACTGAAAGCACTTTATCCATTTTGTAAAAAGTAATGTTTGCCTATACAGAAGAAGGTGCAGTGCAGTGAATATTATTTAGTCATAGACTGTATTTCATGGAATGTTGGAGAACCATAACGCTGCATATGTATTTAAATTATGGAATTTGATCCAATTTATCTTTGGAACAAATGACCAAATTGTGAAATATTAGACGTATCGGTTCCCTTTTGTAAAGAGTTTACAAAGGTGTCTTTTAATGACTAATAAGTCATTTACAAATGCATTATAAATTGTTGATAAGCAGTTATAACTGCATGAATAAAAGTTTTAAGACAATCCCTGCCAAATAGTGAGCCATCTTTAACTCACATGAATAAATTCACAATTATTTAGCTCAAAACCAGATTTTTATTTATTCCATGATGCAGCAAAAATAGTGAGACTGAAGGATGTTGTATTTGTGGTTTTCTCATTCATATCTCATGACTTATGTCACTTTTCTTACTATGTTGCTTACCAGAAGTTACCCATACTCTGCAAAAAGGTCATGATCCCTTTCCACAGAAATGTATAAAAACGTTTTTATCACAGATGTTACATATAAAAGACATTAGGAGTGTTCAGAAAGAGAAAAAGGAATTAAAGCTGCGAGCAGCGATGACGGGCCCAAGCCGGTGGCACCCCCACCCCGGTGGCTTCAGGGCAACTGTGCACGACAGGCAATATGCATTTTAACAGGAGAATATTTTTTTACAAATATTTTAAATATGCCACATTTACCGCAGCAGCTGGTGCCACTATGAGCACAAGCCACACCCATGATGTCATTGAAATATAGATTAATTTTATTGTCATAGGATATAATAGGTCACTTTCAAATATGCGCAAAGTTATCTTTTGCAGCTCAAAAAAGCGCAAGTCCAGAAGGCCAGTATTTAATTCAAGGTATTTGTATAACTTTTTTTCACACTAAAGTGATAGTTCTTTGTGATAGCCTATGATATGAAACGCATCTAAAGTCTATTGTTGCGTACATGTAAACATGGGTACGCACAACACATATTATACGTTAAAATATCTTAAGATCAATCATCATTACGGAAAGTACATTAGGCAAGTTGTTTATTTATTTATTTATTTTTTGTAGCTAAAATAATGTTTTAATAAAATGACTGTCAAAGTCATTTGAATTCACCTCATTAACTGCAGCAGTCGGTGCTGCTATGACCACAAACCACAACATCTATGAGATCAATTCAATTTAGATGAGTTTCATGTCAGATGATGTCAAAGGTCATGTTCAAATGAGTGCAGAATACCGTCCAAATGCTGAAGTTGTATTATCCTAACATTTCTCTTCATGTGTTTTTGACCTACCTTAGCTACTGTTTGTTCACCAATCTCATGCACCAAAAAACGTGCTTTCATTTAAATATGGGAGGTATCCAATAAAAAGTGTTAATTACGAAATTATTAAATGGAGCCAAATCACAGAAACCGCAACAACGATTTTAATATCAGTGTCAGATAAGAGTAAGATGCGTGTCTAAATTTTATGGAAGTTTATTATAAACAGCCACTTTTATAAAATCATGTGCAATCACAGCACATGACCTTCTGTAAAGCCCATGTATCTTGTATAGAAAACACACACACACACACACACACACACACACACACACACACACACACACACACACACACACACACACACACTCCTTTGTAAAAAAAAAATAACAAAAGTAATTTAAAAAAAGTAACTATATTAAAGTAATCTGAATATGCCACATTTACTGCAGCAAATATAATCGTTAACCACAACAGCCTCATCCGTGAGATCATTTAAATTTAGATGAATTTCATGTCAGATGATATCATAGGTCCCTTTGAAATGAATGCAAAGTTATCTTTTGCAGCTTACAGTTTTTTAAGTCCTTAAGTCCAGTATTTATCTAAAGGTCTTTTTATATTTTTATTAACATAATTATTAAACTAATTATATAAAACTATATTGCAGTGCTCTACAAATTGAGTTCAGAATGACATTCAGAATACTGCAGGTGCACCCATTCCCCTTCCACACACACACACACACACACACACACACACACACACACACACACACACACACACACACACACACACACACACACACACACACACACACACAGAAAGAGAATGCAGAAACAGTATAAAGCACTATAGCATCTTCGGTGTCTTTGTTTCATGTTGACTGAGTTTGATGTCGATTCCATGCATCTCCTACGAATAGTTTATAATAACTCAGAGCCTGATTTATCAAAAATTCCAAATTCAAACTAAAATATCTGACTTCCTGTTGGTCAGAGCTAATGACTGTAAATTAGAAAGATGTCCGGCTTGATGAGAACAATATATATACAGAGTTTGATGACTGTAGATAATACATGCAAGCGTTTTTGATATATGGACAATTTTCTTTTTTCATTCAAGGGGGCGCTGTCGAGCCTCCCTGCCACTCCCGGGTACCAAACCCAGCCCAAACCCTGTTGGCCGTGCATTCCGACGCGTGTGCAAAGTTTCAAGAGTTTTCGAGCATGTTAAGGGCCCCAAAAAGGGCCCTTAACATGTTAAGGGCCCCCAGTTACATATAAATTGTTCAATACAAAAGTTGATCTATTTATTCAGCAAATGTGTATCTAATGCAAATTTAAAATAAAATATTAAAACATTTAATAGTTAGTATACATAATCATATTTGAAAGTGTAATGCCATTGTAATCAATAACGTGATGCACTAAATAAAATACTCTCTAAATACTCATATCAAGTTGATTTTCAATAGATTATTCTAGCAGTCACATTTACTTAAGTCAACAGATTTCACCCTTAAACAATACACTACATGTCTATCTTCATTATTAGAATATATCAACTAGAATGGGATGTTCTAGTTGGTCATCCAAAATTACAAATTTTACTTCATGACATTCTGAAAGCAATTTAGGCAAGATAAAATTCAAGAAACACTCTTTAACTTTTTTAAAAAGATAATCATGTTTGTTTATCAGTGTCAGATGAGATGGTGTTGTTTTTGCATCTGATATAGTAAGCCAGAGCTGCATAGAATTTCTCATCTCTAAACCCATAGACGAGAGGACTCACTGCTCTAGAAGTGATACTAAATGCCAGGAAATTTATAAATCGAACAGTCAGATATGTTTGAATATCATACTGCATAACTACAGCCTCAATGTAAGGACACATCACCTCGGCAGTACATAAAAACAGCTGAAGTATGTGCAGAGAAATGGTGCGCTGCCCTTTTGATGCTGACTTCTTATTGTCACCAGAGGCTGCGCGTGCAGCAAGGTATATCATTACATAACAAAAGACTTCAATGATCAAAATAACCACAAGCCCCACAATATAAAACAGACCCCTAGCAAAGTGACCAATCTTTTCCATAATCATAATCTCATAGTGGCAGTGTGTGAGTTGAGACATGTATTCATGTGAGGCAGTGCTGACAAGAATGAACATATCAACAAAGGGGTTTATGGAGCTCAGGATCCAAATAATTAAAATCACCATTATGGCTCTTCTAGAGGTGGAGATGGCATGATGTCGGAGAGGCATGCAAATGGCCACATAGCGCTCCACACACATGGCTATAATAGTTAGTGGTGCACATGCTGTGATTGCTTTCATCAACATGCAGATGGGGATACAGAAATGCAGTGGTATTAAAACAAAGTTATATGATAAGAGCACCACAAAATCTGTCAGACAAAGAAATATTAGGTCTACCAAGAGAGTGACCAAACAATATATAGCGTGTCTCTGTTCTGAAAGTCTCTTTCTTTGAGAATATTAAGAGCATGAGGAAGATGAGGTAGATGAAGGGCCACACAAAGATCTGGGTCAGCGCCAGTGAAATGTTCCTCCGGACGGGGTCAACTTGGATCAGTTGCATCTGCTCGTTGCCACTGGCATTCTGAACGGTCATTGTGCACACATCTGGGTGAAAAATTAGATAGAAATTAGACAAAGAAAAACACACAGCCTATATGAGACATAAATTACGATGACTAATCCTTGAGAAATAATTAATCAACATTTATAATATACATTATCAATAAGCTTCAAATATTAGCATTAAGAAAAGAGTATGACTTCAGTTTACATAATTTCATTGTATTTATGCAGATGCAAATAAAGTAAAAAGAAGAAAAAAAGTGTGAATGATTGGACATTTATGCAATGTTAAGTTGTAATTTACCATAATGAATGTAACTGTCCCAATTATAGATATATAGAGATTGCATTGTAACATACATTCTCAATATTTATAATATGCATTATCGATAAGATTCAAATATTTATGTAGCCATAGAAAGTATATCATTTCAGTTTGCATACAGTAAATGAAGGTCATGAAATCAGTTAAAAATATAACCTTGCTTTATTACTTACTGACAGTAAGACTCTATTCTTGAGCCCTGGCATCAAGTGTAATAAATGCGCTGTGAACAAACATTTATATAGAGTTTAACAGAGTAAAACTCCTGTGGATCTGCTTAGTTGATGACATCTAGAGCTAAATTTAGACTAGCTTGTGTTTAGGGGATAGACATGGAGTACTGAGACACAATCATGCATTTATATTTCTTTTATTTACAATATGCCATAAGAGTCAAAAGCTAGATTAGTGCACAAACTAGAGTCAAACTAAAATAGAGCAGACAACTGGAATGCCATTAGGCTAGATTCTATTCCTCAATAACATGTTTCTTTTCCATATGAAATTTTTAAAGCTACACCTTCTCTCCTTTTCTGCCTTTCATTCTCTACCACTCAGGTAATACTGTATACCACATGCATTCTGACTAGACCTACTTATAAATCTATCTCAAATTTGTTACATGCACATACACTATATTGCCAAAAGTTTTGGGATTCAAGATTCAAGAGTTTTATTTGTCACATACACAGTTATATACAGAATATACAACCGGCAGTGAAATGTAAAATGTAAAAAGGGATGCCTGCCTTTACATGTACATGAACTTTAAAGACATCCTATTCTTAATCCATAGGGTTTAATATGGAGTTGGTCCACCCTTTGCAGCGATAACAGCTTCAACTCTTCTGGGAAGGCTTTCCACAAGGTTTAGGAGTGTGTTTATGGGAATTTTGACCATTCTTCTAGAAATGCATTTGTGAGGTCAGGCACTGATGTTGGATGAGAAGGCCTGGCTCACAGTCTCCGCTCTAATTCATCCCAAAGGTGTTCTATCAGGTTGAGGTCAGGACTCTGTGCAGGCCAGTCAAGGTCATCCACACCAAAGTCGCTCATCCATGTCTTCATGGACCTTGCTTTATGCACTGGTGCGCAGTCATGTTGGAACAGGAAGGGGTCATCCCCAAAATATTCCCACGAAGTTTGGAGCATGAAATTGTCCAAAATGTCTTGGTATGCTGAAGCATTAAGAATTCCTTTCACTGGAACTAGGGGGCCAAGTCCAACCACTGAAAACAACCCCACACCATAATCCCCCCTCCACCAAACTTTACACATGGTACAATGCAGTCAGACAAGTTCTCCTGGCAACCGCCAAACACAGACTTGTCCATCGGATTGCCAGACAGAGAAGACAGTTCTCTGGAGTGATTCGTCATCTCCATCATCAACATCTGATGCTTTGCATTGCACTTGGTGATGTTGCTTGGATGCAGCTGCTCAGCCATGGAAACTCATTCCATGAAGCTTTCTACACACTGTTCTTGAGCTAATCTGAAGGCCACACAAAGTTTGGAGGTCTGTAGCTATTGAAGTTGGCCACTTCTGCACACTGTGCGCCTCAGCATGCGTTGACCCCGCTCTGTGATTTTACGTAGACTACCACTTCATGGCTGAGTTGCTGTTGTTCCCAATTGCTTCCACTCTGTTATAATACTACTAACAGTTGACCGTGGAATATTTAGTGGTGAGGAAAGTTCACTAATGGACTTATTGCTCAGGTGGCAACCTATCACGGTACCATGCTTGAATTCAATGAGCTCCTGAGAGTGACCCATTCTTTCACAAATGTTTGTAAAAGCAGTCTGCATGCCTAGGTGCTTGATTTTATACACCTGTGGCCATGGGAGGGATTGGAACACCCAAATTCAATGATTTGGATGGGTGTCTCAATACTTGTGGCAATATAGTGTATTTGCAACCTTAAAAACAGAACTGTTAATATATTGCTTCTCTTGCTAACATTATAAAGATACTGAGTTTTTGGTCATTTCAGCAATCCTTCAACATGAACTATTGTTATATATTCCATGTTGTGGACCTTAAGTTTGTCCCTTGGTTTCCTATTTCCTGTATTTTTACAGGACTTAAATGCCCCTAGGTTCAATGGCCATGAAGCTGGTCTTACTATTAACCGTGGGGCTTGTGGACCTGTCCAAGACTCAGCATCCCCAACCAAGTCTGGTGGTCTCGGAGAACCTTCGCCTCTGTGTCTGGGTCAGAGTCTGCGCTGGTCGTGTTTGGTAAACCCACACACATATCAATCACACCATAGGCTATACAGATGCTTTGAGGTCTCCATAAATTAAAAGAACATATAGCCAAATATGAGCCTTTACTGTCATATAATATTGGGGATACTGTAGCAGATTCACTCTGCATTTAAATGCGGTTGTCTCTCCTGAAATTCTGCAGTGTATATATTACTGTTGGTCCTCTTAGCAGCATGGAAAAAAATTGTGAATAGATTATATACAGAATGCAGTCAAAGAGTGCTCCCTTAATAATGACTGAAGCTGTCATTCACTTCAGTTGCAGTGAGATTGGCTACAATACTCAATTCTGTAAATCGTGAAGTAATTAGAAACCTTTGACGGTCTTCAGACAGCAGAGCTTGAACACAAGTAAGCACGGGACCGTTTGAAAGCAGCTGCCTATCAGTGGGTACCAAACTGAGTCAAAATAGCCTTGGCTATTGATTCCCGACCTGCACAGCAAATAACAAATAAATATTATTCACTCGTTACATCAAATATTAGCGGTTCACTCATCGGGTACCTGCCCGCGTGCAGGACTCTGGCCTGGGCCGCGCACACGCTGCAGCTGCCAGTCAGCTCCACTACAGCCATGGAGGCTGTCCCTGAACTCTCTGTGCTCCTTGTCTGCTCCATCACCGCCATGGAGGCCGTCCCTGAATTCTCTGTGCTTCCTATATCTGCTCCGCATGGCATTCTGACCACTAGTGATCCTCTGCTCTGCCATGGTACCCTGGTGGTAATCCACTATGTTCCTCCCCTGGTCCGCCTCCACTCCACCACCCGTATGGACTCTATTTCCTTTTGATTTTGAAACATCTGGAATCTGCTTCTTAAACAGGGGGCTCTGCTATACTGTATATTCTGTGTTGTGTTATTGTGGACTGTTAGTGTCACGGTTCATCAAGCCGTGTGTTCCTTTTGTGTGTGTGTTGGTGGTTGTGGGGTCTGAGTGTGTAGTGCTTGTTTATTGCTTAGTAACCAGCAGATCACTTTAGCAGCTACAGCTGCAGCTTGTTATTTCTGTTTGTTAGCTGCCTATATCTAGCGGGGGTGATTATCGCTTGGTGTTGGTTCGTCACTCTTGTTTGTGCTCTCTTACCCTAGTCTGGTTCCTGAGTTTCCTTACGGAGTTATTTCCGCCTCCTGCGTTCTACTCTGGGGAGTCTCAGTTGTGTCGTCCTTTTTTGGCCAAATGCTCATTATACATCTCACTTCAACCTTCCGCATTTCCTACGGAGGAGTCCAAGGTGGCTTTTGTAATCACTTTACTCGCGGGTAGAGCGGGCAGCTGGGGAACGACTGTTTGGGAGCGGAGACTTCCATGTTGTGCTTCCTTTCAAGCTTTCTCCAATGAACTCAGAAAGGTTTTTGATCGCGCTGCTTCGGGCAGAGACACGGCGCGTCTTCTTGCAGAGCTGCGACAGGGTGATCGAACGGTAACAGACTATTCTATTGAATTTCGTACGTTGGCGGCAGAGTGTGGCTGGAATGATGAAGCTCAATGGGATATGTTTCTACACAGACTTTCTGAGCACATAAAGGACGAGATTTACGTCTTGGAATTACCCGCCGGGGTGGATAAATTGATTGATCTGGCGGTTCAAGCGGATACCCAACTACGTCGACAAGGTCATCAGTCACCGTGAGTCAGTGCCAACGTTACCTCCACATCTAATCCTACTTTTAATTCTCCTGACGAAACTACAGCATTTCTTCCTGATCCTGAGTCTATGCAACTGGGCAGGTCTCGTTTATCACAGGAGAAACAGAGGAGGAGAGAGCGGGGATTATGTTTGTATTGCGGAAACACCGGTCACATTGCACTGCAGTGTCTAGTAAAAGCCAGCACCCGTTAGTAGGTAAGAGGTTACTGACGGGTGGGGTTGCACGGACTGAATCCTCTTTTTCTGCCACTTATATTCCCGTAAGTTTAAGACTGCAGACTCAGAATTTTGACTGGGGCTCTTGTGGATTCAGGAGCTGAGGGAAATTTTTTGGATATTGACCTAGTACACAAACTCCAGATACCAGTGGTGGTGCTCTCCAGAAATGGGCCTGTAGTTGCACTTAATGGCCAACTTTTACCCTGTCACACACTCAACTGTTACTTTAAGACTGGTCACTTCTGGTAATCTTTCAGAGAACATTGACTTTCTTTTGATTAACACTCCTTCTACTCTTGTGGTTCTTGATCATCCCTGGCTGGTACTCCATAACCCGCATATTGACTGGCGTGGGAATTCAGTTTTTTCCTGGAGTGAATTTTGTCATTGTTCTGTGTTTCAGGATGAATATGCGGATTTATCTAATGTGCCACATGAGTATCTTGACCTGAAGGAGGTGTTCATTAAGTCCCGGGCTGCTTCTCTCCCTCCGCATCGTCCCTATGACTGTTCTATAGATTTACTGCCAGGTATGTCTCCGCCTAAAGGCAAGTTATACTCACTTTCTGTTCCAGAAAGGGAGGCCATGGAGAAATACATTTCTGATTCTCTGGCATCTGGGTTCATTCGCCCTTCCTCTTCTCCAGCGGGGGCAGGGTTCTTTTTTGTGGGGAAGAAGGATGGGTCTCTGCGACTGTATTGACTATCGAGGGTTGAACAACATAACAGTAAAGAATACATATCCTTTGCCGTTGATGTCTTCAGCCTTCGAGCGGTTGTAGGGAGCATCCGTCTTCACAAAATTGGACTTGCGTAATGCTTATCATTTGGTTTGTATAAGGGGGATGAATTTTACCCCAAGGGGGCATTTTGAATATATGGTCATGCCTTTCAGCTGTCTAACTCACCTGTAGTCTTCCAGGCACTCGCGAATGACGTGCTGAGAGATATGGTAGATCAATTCATATGTTTACCTGGATGACATATTGATATTTTCTTCTTCTCTCCAGGAACACGTTCAGCACGTCAGACGAGTGCTCCAGAGGCTGTTAGAGAATGGGCTTTTTGTCAAGGTGGAGAAATGTTAGTTTCATGCACAGTCGGTTCCATTTTTGGGTTACGTCGTCTCCTCCGAGGGTGTGCACATGGATCCTGACAAGGTTAATGCTGTGGTAGATTGGCCAACTCCAGATTCCCGTTAAGGCCCTACAGAGGTTTCTGAGGTTTCCCAATTTTTACCGCCGTTTCATTCGGAATTTCAGCCAACTAGCCGCTACTGACTGCCTTGACTTCCACCAAGACGACGTTCAGGTGGTCTGGTGCAGCTGAGGCTGCATTTACCAACCTCAAGAGCTGCTTCGTTTCAGCTCCCATTCTTGTAACCCCTGATCCTTCACGTCAGTTCGTGGTGGAGGTTGACGCATCAGAGGTGGGGGTAGGAGTGGTGCTTTCCCAGCGCTCACCCACGGATAAGATGCACCCTTGCGTGTTCTTTTCTCATTGTTTATTGTCTGCTGAGTGTAATTATGACATTGGTAGTAGAGAGTTACTGGCAGTCAAGTTAGCGTTGGAAGAGTGACGGTTTGGTTAGAGGGTTCGGCGGTACCTTTTATCGCCTGGACTGATCATAAGAACCTTGACTATATCAGATCTGCTAAACGACTCAACTCCAGACAGGCTCGGTGGGCACTTTTTTTCGGTCGTTTTGAGTTTTCTTTATCTTATCCTCCGGGTTCTAAGAACATCAAACCCGATGCTTTATCTCGAATTTTTGACTGTTCCATTCGCCCGTCCACTCCCGAGTGCATTTTTCCTGAGACTCATTGTCTTAACACTTCTATGGGAGATCGAGTCAAAGGTCCGTTCGGCCTTAGAAGGGGTAACGCCTCCGCCCGAGTGTCCATTGAGTCGTTTATTCATGCTGGAGGGGCAATGGTCTGACGTTATTCAGTGGAGTCATTGTTCCAATGTAGCATGTCATCCAGGAGTCAATCGCACTAGTTTTCTGGTCAAGCAACGATTCTGGTGGCCTTCCATGGCTCGCGACATTCAGAGATTTGTTTTGGCATGTTCGGTTTGTGCTCATGGTAAGACTTCCATTCGCCCTCTGGATGGGTTACTCCAACCGCTGTCAGTCCCTTCGAGACCCTGATCTCACATCGCACTAGATTTTGTCACTGCCCTCCCAGGGCAACACGGGCATTTCTCAAAGGCGGCCCATTTCATCCCCTTGTCCAAATTACCATCTGCCAAGGAGACAGCAGTCTCTGACCACGTCTTTTGTTTACATGGCCCTCCCGATGGACGTGGTCTCTGACAGGGGTCCCCAATTTATTTCCAAATTTTGGAGAGAATTTTGTCGATTACTGGGGGCGAGTGTCAGTCTTCTCGGTTTCATCCTCCGAGCAATGGCCAAACCGAGCGTGCCAACCAAGACCTAGAGAGAGTGTTGCGATGTTTGGTCTCTCAGAATCCTTCCTCCTGGAGCCAGAAACTCTCATGGGTTGAGTACACACACAACTCATTACCAGTGTCTCCATTTGAGTGTAGCGTAGGGTACCAGCCACCCATTTTTGCCAGTCTGGAATCTGAAGTTGCGGTCCCCTCCGCTCACGCATTTGTCCAGAGGTGCCGCCACACTTGGAGTAGAGCCCGCGAGACTCTCCTCCAAGTGGGAGTGCGCACAGAGGCTCAGGCCGATTGCCACCGGTCAAAGCCTCCCGTTTACGTTGTGGGTCAAAAAGTGTGGCTTTCTTCCAAGAATATTCCTCTCCGCTCTGTTTGTAACAAACTAGCTCCCAAATTCATTGGCCCATTTACTGTCGCCAAGATTCTTAGTCCGGTGGCAGTCCGCCTTAAACTCCCTCCTGCGTACAGGAGAATTCATCCCGTTTTTCATGTTTCTAAATTAAAGCCCGTGTTCATTCACACATTAATCCACCAGTCCCGGTTCCTCCGCCGCGACTCGTAGATGGGGAACCCACTTATTCGGTCAATCGTATTCTGGACTCGAGAAGGAGGGGATGCGGCTTTCAGTACTTGGTGGACTGGGAGGGTTACGGTCCGGAGGAGAGAAGTTGGGTTCCTGCTAGGGACATACTGGATCACTCCCTTATCAATGATTACAATCGCCAGGTAGGCTCTCCTGGGAGTGCCAGGAGGCACTCTTAGGGGAGGGGGTACTGTCACGGTTCATCAATCCGTGTATTCATTTTGTGTGTGTGTTGGTAGTTGTGGGGTCTGAGTGTGTAGTGCTTGTTTATTGCTTAGTAACCAGCGGATCTCTTTAGCAGCTACAGCTGCAGCTTGTTATTTCTGTTTGTTAGCTGCCTATATCTAGCGGGGATGATTATCGCTTGGTGTCGGTTCGTCACTCTTGCTTGTGCTCTCTTACCCTAGTCCGGTTCTTGAGTTTCCTTACGGAGTTATTTCCTCGATCTCGTCTGTGTTCCCAGACTTCGGGAAATTGTTTGGACTTTTTGTCATCCAGTTCCAGTTGGTATCCGTGCTGGGTCTGTTCAGATCACTCATCCTCTTCTGTGATTGGGTGTCCTGGTCGCCCGCCTGCTACATGTGGCATTTTGAGTATTATCCCTGTTACAACCTGTCATCAATAAACTGTTTGCTTGCATTTGGATCTACGTCTCATAGTCTGACAGTTAGGTTGTCTGTCTGGTTCTGTTTCCTTTGCAAGTTTTATAGTTCCTTTTTGGTTCTCATTGATTGTCTCCCCAGGTGTGTCTCCTTCCCTTGTTAGCCCTGTCTGTATATATAGCCCTTGCATTTCCCTTGTTCTTGGTCACATGTTATACCTTGTATCCTGGTTCCTTGATCTTGTTTTGTTAATTAAGTTGCATTTAAATGCTTGTGTCATCCTGCATTCCTCTGCCTAATACTTTACATACCATTGTAACTAAACCCACAGTCCATTTGACCATAATAAGGCCTTTAATCCCTATGTGTGATAAAGTGATAAAACATTTAAAGTTCCTGTGAAAAAGTAGTAATGATGGGGAAAAAAAACCTTTTTGAGTATTCTGCACATTTTAAGTATCTCCTATCTCTGACCCACCTATTTCAGGTTTTGCAGTTTCTATTGAGCTGATGACCTGAATTAGGTGTGTTTAAGTTTTTTGCACAGCAACATTAATTACAATCATGTTGCCAATTTATTATTAATATTATTTTAACAACTGTTATTTAAAAATGTATTTTTATTTCTCAACCATAATACATTTTTGAGATACTGAAAGCACTGTTATCCATTTTGTAAAAGAGTGATGTTTGCTTTTACAGAAGGTGCAGTGAATATTTTGTCATAGACTGTATTTCTTTGAATGTTTGAGAACCATAATGCTGCATATGTATTTAAATTATTTTTTCTCGAACAAATGAACACCATTGTGACTCTAAGTATCAAATAGAACATTTTACAAAAATGTGGAAGTGTCTTGAGTATCACACTGACTGTAGCCATAGCATGTTTGTTTAGTAAATGTTATCACGATGTATTACATATACAAGACATTAGGTGTCTTCAGAAAGAGAAAAATGAATTATATATCAAATGCAAATGCTAGATTAAACCACTTTTACTAGTATTATTGTATAATATATTCACAAGTCATTGATGCTGACCTATACTTTTCTAACATGTGAAATGTTTTAACAGAAATCACTGACATTTATTAGATGCCAAAATGATCATTTGTGAATAATCTCATTAGTGTGTATACTGATCTCAAATAGTCTGCAATTACATATAAATTGTTCAAAACAAAATGTATCTATTTATTCCGCAAATTTGGATCTAATGCAAATTTAAAATAAAATATTAAATCATTTAATAGTTAATATACATAATCATATTTGAATGGGTAATGCCATTGTAATCAATAATGTGATACACTAAATAAAATACTCTCTAAATACTCATATCAAGTTGATTTTCAATAGATTATTCTAGCAGTCACATTTACTTAAGTCAACAGATTTCACCCTTAAACAATACACTACATGTCTATCTTCATTATTAGAATATATCAACTAGAATGGGATGTTCTAGTTGATCATATAAAAATTACAAATTTTACTTCATGACATTCTGAAAGCAATTTAGGCAAGATAAAATTCAAGAAACACTCTTTAACTTTTTTAAAAAGATAATCATGTTTGTTTATCAGTGTCAGATGAGATGGTGTTGTTTTTGCATCTGATATAGTAAGCCAGAGCTGCATAGAATTTCTCATCTCTAAACCCATAGACGAGAGGACTCACTGCTCTAGAAGTGATACTAAATGCCAGGAAATTTATAAATCGGACAGTCAGATATGTTTGAATATCATACTGCATAACTACAGCCTCAATGTAAGGACACATCACCTCGGCAGTACATAAAAACAGCTGAAGTATGTGCAGAGAAATGGTGCGCTGCCCTTTTGATGCTGACTTCTTATTGTCACCAGAGGCTGCGCGTGCAGCAAGGTATATCATTACATAACAAAAGACTTCAATGATCAAAATAACCACAAGCCCCACAATATACAACAGACCCCTAGCAAAATGATGAATCTTTTCTGGAACCATAATCTCATAGTGGCAGTGTGTGAGTTGAGACATGTATTCATGTGAGGCAGTGCTGACAAGAATGAACATATCAACAAAGGGGTTTATGGAGCTCAAGATCCAAATCATTAAAATCACCATTAAAGCTCTTCTAGAGGTGGAGATGGCATGATGTCGGAGAGGCATGCAAATGGCCACATAGCGCTCCACACACATGGCTATAATAGTTAGTGGTGCACATGCTGTGATTGCTTCCATCAACATGCAGATGGGGATACAGAAATGCAGTGGTATTAAAACAAAGTTATATGATAAGAGCACCACAAAATCTGTCAGACAAAGAAATATTAGGTCTACCAAGAGAGAGTGACCAAACAATATATAGCGTGTCTCTGTTCTGAAAGTCTCTTTCTTGGAGAATATTAAGATCATGAGGAAGATGAGGTAGATGAAGGGCCACACAAAGATCTGGGTCAGCGCCAGTGAAATGTTCCTCCGGACGGGGTCAACTTGGATCAGTTGCATCTGCTCGTTGCCACTGGCATTCTGAACAGTCATTGTGCACACATCTGGGAGAAAATTAGATAGAAATTAGACAAAGAAAAACACACAGCCTATATGAGACATAAATTACCATGACTAATCCTTGAGAAATAATTAATCAACATTTATAATATACATTATCAATAAGCTTCAAATATTAGCATTAAGAAAAGAGTATGACTTCAGTTTACATAATTTCATTGTATTTATGCAGATGCAAATAAAGTGAAAAAAAAAAGTGTGAATGATTGGACATTTATGCAATGTTAAGTTGTAATTTACCATAATGAATGTAACTGTCCCAATTATAGATATATAGAGATTGCATTGTAACATACATTCTCAATATTTATAATATGCATTATCGATAAGATTCAAATATTTATGTAGCCATAGAAAGTATATCATTTCAGTTTGCATACAGTAAATGAAGGTCATGAAATCAGTTAAAAATATAACCTTGCTTTATTACTTACTGACAGTAAGACTCTATTCTTGAGCCCTGGCATCAAGTGTAATAAATGCGCTGTGAACAAACATTTATATAGAGTTTAACAGAGTAAAACTCCTGTGGATCTGCTTAGTTGATGACATCTAGAGCTAAATTTAGATTAGCTTGTGTTTAGGGGATAGACATGGAGTACTGAGACACAATCATGCATTTATATTTCTTTTATTTACAATATGCCATAAGAGTCAAAAGCTAGATTAGTGCACAAACTAGAGTCAAACTAAAGTAGAGCAGACAACTGGAATGCCATTAGGCTAGATTCTATTCCTCAATAACATGTTTCTTTTCCATATGAAATTTCTAAAGCTACACCTTCTGTCCTTTTCCGATTTTCATTCTCTCTAATACTGTATACCACATGCATTCTGACTCATTATACTTCTATCTCAAATGTGTTACATGCACATATTTGCAACCTTAAAAACAGAACTGTTAATATATTGCTTCTCTTGCATATATTCTCTGCACAGTCTCTTAAATGTAACTGTGACCTTATATATATATAAGGTCACATACCTTTATTTTATTTTATACTATTTTTCATATTTGTATATTTGTGTTCATGTTGTGTTGTATTGTATATGTGCACTGGAAGCTTCAGCACCAAGACAAATTCCTTGTGTGTGCAAGCACACTTGGCAATAAAGCTCTTTCTGATTCTGATTCTGATTCTGATTCTCTTGCTAAAATTATAAAGATACTGAGTTTTTGGTCATTTCAGCAATCCTTCAACATGAACTATTGTTATATATTCCATGTTGTGGACCTTAAGTTTGTCCCTTGGTTTCCTATTTCCTGTATTTTTACAGGACTTAAATGCCCCTAGGTTCAATGGCCATGAAGCTGGTCTTACTATTAACCGTGGGGCTTGTGGACCTGTCCAAGACTCAGCATCCCCAACCAAGTCTGGTGGTCTCGGAGAACCTTCGCCTCTGTGTCTGGGTCAGAGTCTGCGCTGGTCGTGTTTGGTAAACCCGCACACAAATCAATCACACCATAGGCTATACAGATGCTTTGAGGTCTCTATAAATTAAAAGAACATATAGCCAAATATGAGCCTTTACTGTCATATAATATTGGGGATACTGTAGCAGATTCACTCTGCATTTAAATGCGGTTGTCTCTCCTGAAACTCTGCAGTGTATATATTACTGTTGGTCCTCTTAGCAGCATGGAAAAAAATTGTGAATAGATTATATACAGAATGCAATCAAAGAGTGCTCCTTTAATAATGACTGAAGCTGTCATTCACTTCAGTTGCAGTGAGATTGGCTACAATACTCAATTCTGTAAATCGTGAAGTAATTAGAAACCTTTGACGGTCTTCAGACAGCAGAGCTGGACCACGAGTAAGCTCGGGACTGTTTGAAAGCAGCGGCCTATCAGTGGGTACCAAACTGAGTCAAAATAGCCTTGGCTATTGATTCCCGACCTGCACAGCAAATAACAAATACATATTATTCACTCGTTACATCAAATATTAGCGGTTCACTCATCGGGTACCTGCCCGCGTGCAGGACTCTGGCCTGGGCCGCGCACGCGCTGCAGCTGCCAGTCAGCTCCACTACAGCCATGGAGGCTGTCCCTGAACTCTCTGTGCTCCTTGTCTGCTCCATCACCGCCATGGAGGCCGTCCCTGAATTCTCTGCGCTCCCCATCTCTGCTCCGCATGGCATTCTGACCACTAGTGATCTTCTGCTCCACCATGGTACCCTGGTGGTCATCCACTCTGGTCATCCCCTCTGTTCCTCCCCTGGTCCGCCTCCACTCCACCACCCTTATGGACTCTATTTCCTTTTGATTTTGAAGCATCTGGAATTTGCTTCTTAAACAGGGGGCTCTGCTATACTGTATATTCTGTGTTGTGTTATTGTGGACTGTTAGGTTGTCTGTTGGTTCTGTTTCCTTTGCAAGTTTTATAGTTCCTTTTTGGTTCTCATTGATTGTCTCCCCAGGTGTGTCTCCTTCCCTTGTTAGCCCTGTCTGTATATATAGCCCTTGCATGTCCCTTGTTCTTGGTCACTTGTTATAGGCCTACCTTGTATCCTGGTTCCTTTATCTTGTTTTGTTAATTAAAAGTTGCATTTAAATGCTTGTGTCATCCTGCATTCCTCTGCCTAATACTTTACATACCATTGTGACTAAACCCACAGTCCATTTGACATAATAAGGCCTTTAATCCCTATGTGTGATAAAGTGATAAAACATTTAAAGTTCCTGTGAAAAAGTAGTAATGATGGGGGGAAAATAGACATGAACATTTTGAGTATTCTGCACATTTTAAGTATCTCCTATCTCTGACCCACCTATTTCAGGTTTTGCAGTCTCTATTGAGCTGATGACCTGAATTAGGCGTGTTTGATTAGGAGACATCCAAAATGTGTACTGTTAGGGGACAAGGACTAGGGTGGAGAACCACTTACATAAGGCAACATGGTTTTTGTTTTGTTTTAGTTTTTGCTTACACAGCAACATTAATCTACAATCATGTTGCCAATTTATCATTATTATTATTATTATTATTATTATTATTATTATTATTATTATTATTATTATTATTATTATTATTATTATTTTAACAACTGTTATTATTTAAAATGTTCTTTTTATTTCTCGTCCATAAAATATTTTTTTGAGATACTGAAAGCACTTTATATATTTTGTAAAAAGTAATGTTTGCCTATACAGAAGAAGGTGCAGTGCAGTGAATATTATTTAGTCATAGACTGTATTTCATGGAATGTTGGAGAACCATAACGCTGCATATGTATTTAAATTATGGAATTTGATCCAATTTATCTTTGGAACAAATGACCAAATTGTGAAATATTAGACGTATCGGTTCCCTTTTGTAAAGGGTTTACAAAGGTGTCTTTTAATGACTAATAAGTCATTTACAAATGCATTATAAATTGTTGATAAGCAGTTATAACTGCATGAATAAAAAGTTTTTAAGACAATCCCTGCCAAATAGTGAGCCATCTTTAACTCACATGAATAAATTCACAATTATTTAGCTCAAAACCAGATTTTTATTTATTCCATGATGCAGCAAAAATAGTGAGACTGAAGGATGTTGTATTTGTGGTTTTCTCATTCATATCTCATGACTTATGTCACTTTTCTTACTATGTTGCTTACCAGAAGTTACCCATACTCTGCAAAAAGGTCATGATCCCTTTCCACAGAAATGTATAAAAACGTTTTTATCACAGATGTTACATATAAAAGACATTAGGAGTGTTCAGAAAGAGAAAAAGGAATTATTAAATGCAAATGCTAGATTAAACCACTTTTACTAGTATTATTGTATGATATATTCACAAGTCATTGATGCTGACCTATACTTTTCTAACATGTGAAATGTTTTAACAGAAATCACTGACATTTATTAGATGCCAAAATGATCATTTGTGAATAATCTCATTAGTGTGTATACTGATCTCAAATAGTCTGCAATTACATATAAATTGTTCAATACAAAAGTTGATCTATTTATTCAGCAAATGTGTATCTAATGCAAATTTAAAATAAAATAGTAAAACATTTAATAGTTAATATACATAATCATATTTGAATGTGTAATGCCATTGTAATCAATAATGTGATACACTAAATAAAATACTCTCTAAATACTCATATCAAGTTGATTTTCAATAGATTATTCTAGCAGTCACATTTACTTAAGTCAACAGATTTCACCCTTAAACAATACACTACGTGTCTATCTTCATTATTAGAATATATCAACTAGAATGGGATGTTCTAGTTGGTCATCCAAAAATTACAAATTTTACTTCATGACATTCTGAAAGCAATTTAGGCAAGATAAAATTCAAGAAACACTCTTTAACTTTTTAAAAAAAGATAATCATGTTTGTTTATCAGTGTCAGATGAGATGGTGTTGTTTTTGCATCTGATATAGTAAGCCAGAGCTGCATAGAATTTCTCATCTCTAAACCCATAGACGAGAGGACTCACTGCTCTAGAAGTGATACTAAATGCCAGGAAATTTATAAATCGAACAGTCAGATATGTTTGAATATCATACTGCATAACTACAGCCTCAATGTAAGGACACATCACCTCGGCAGTACATAAAAACAGCTGAAGTATGTGCAGAGAAATGGTGCGCTGCCCTTTTGATGCTGATTTCTTGTCACCAGAGGCTGCACGTGCAGCAAGGTATATCATTACATAACAAAAGACTTCAATGATCAAAATAACCACAAGCCCCACAATATAAAACAGACCCCTAGCAAAATGATGAATCTTTTCTGGAACCATAATCTCATAGTGGCAGTGTGTGAGTTGAGACATGTATTCATGTGAGGCAGTGCTGACAAGAATGAACATATCAACAAAGGGGTTTATGGAGCTCAGGATCCAAATCATTAAAATCACCATTAAAGCTCTTCTAGAGGTGGAGATGGCATGATGTCGGAGAGGCATGCAAATGGCCACATAGCGCTCCACGCACATGGCACCGATGGTTAATGGTGCACTTACTGCAATTGCTTCCGTTAACATGCAGATGGGGATACAGAAATGCAGTGGTATTAAAACAAAGTTGTATGATAAGAGCACCACAAAATCTGTCAGACAAAGAAATATTAGGTCTACCAAGAGAGAGTGACCAAACAATATATAGCGTGTCTCTGTTCTGAAAGTCTCTTTCTTTGAGAATATTAAGAGCATGAGGAAGATGAGGTAGATGAAGGGCCACACAAAGATCTGGGTCAGCGCCAGTGAAATGTTCCTCCGGACGGGGTCAACTTGGATCAGTTGCATTTGCTCATCGGTACTGGCATTCTGAACAGTCATTGTGCACACATCTGGGAGAAAATTAGACAGACCACAATAGCACATTTACAAAAATACACAAAATATGTGAGATGTGAATAATCAATAATACTTCAGAATAAACAATGTACATTCTAAACAAGCTCCATGTTGACTTGAACAAGTATTCAGTTTACAACAATCAGTGTTACGTAACCTTGCTGTACCATTTACTGAAAGTATTCTTGACTCTATCCTTGAGTCCTGGTCATATATCAGGTGTAACTTTACCTGCATGAGCCAAATGATGAAGTGTGCTGTGAATAAACATTTATATAGGGTTTAGCAGAGTGAAACTCTAAAAGACAACATCTGCTTAGTTGATGACATCTAGAGCTAAATTTAGATTTGCTTGAGTGTTGGGGGATAGACATGGAGTACTGAGACACAATCATCCTTAAAACATTCAAACTGTACAGTAAGATCATAAACATGAACCTTAATAAGTAATATATGCAACACAACAGTGTTACAGTGAGTTATAGAGTGCTGGCTGTAACAAAAGTGCATACAGTGGTGGCCAAAATTATTAGAACACCTGACAGATGTTCAAAAAAATTGACCTTCAAAACATAATGTTCATGAAACATGCAGATGGTTGCTCTGACCATCAAATATCGGATGAAGTGAGTCTGAAGTGAGTGACTTTTTTTTATCCACTTTTAACTTTAATATTTGGTATGTCCACCTTTTGCAGCAATTACAGCAGCACATCTCTCTGGCATAGTGTCAAAACTTAAAATGGTCTAAAACCAAAAAATCAAGTCGGGAATCTTGGTGTGATTTTAAAGTTTGACCTTAGTTTCAGTAGTCATGTAAAAGCAATAACTAAATACTATCATCTAAAAAAAATATTGCAAGAATGAGATGCTTTGTTTCCAGTCAAGACCTAGAGAAACTTGTTCATGCTTTGATCACCAGCAGGGTGGACTATTGTAATGGACTCTTCACTGGCCTTCCCAAATAAACCATTAGACAGCTGCAGCTCATGCAGAACGCTGCTGCCAGGATTCTGAGCAGAACTAGAAAATATGAATATATGGGTGCATTCCATTCGACTGTAAGTGGACTGTGAAGTGGACTTCAAAGGGTATTCCGCCATCTTAAGTGAAATTCCAATCCAAAGGGACCGAACATGTTCAGTTCAAAGGGTACTGCAAATGACGCAGTGAAGAAAGGAACATCGATACATCACTTTACAGGAAGTGGAGAGTAAAAATCACCCAACGGTCATTGTGCGTCGCATCACCTGTTTGAACTAACGATGAAGCAGAGCCATTAGAGGAGTTTTTAAACAGCTCTGCGATGGAGGAGCTTAAGTATGCATATTCATAGTTATTATACAAACTGGAGTATTTATGAATGGTTATGGCAATAACTGTTACATTCGCATATTATATTTTATGAATATGTAAACAAATTTTTGGAACAGTCTGCAAACGTCTGGGGACTGAGGAGACAAGTTGCTCAAGTTTAGGAATAGGAATGTTGTCCCATTCTTGTCTAATACAGGCTTCTAGTTGCTCAGCTGTCTTAGGTCTTCTTTGTTGCATCTTCCTCTTTATGATCCATTTCAGTACCCGGATCCTTCTTCTACGCAGCCATGATGTTGTAATTGATGCAGTATGTGGTCTGGCATTGTCATGTTGAAAAATGCAAGGTCTTCCCTGAAAGAGACGACGTCTGGACGGGAGCATATGTTGTTCTAAGTTTTCCAAAAAGAACTTCAAATTTTGATTGGTCTGACCACAGAACAGTTTTCCACTTTGCCACAGTCCATTTTAAATGAGCCTTGGCCCAGAGAAAACGCCTGCGCTTCTGGATCATGTTTAGATATGGCTTCTTTTTTGACCTATAGAGTTTTAGCCGGCAACGGCGAATGGCACGGTGGATTGTGTTCACCGACAATGTTTTCTGGAAGTATTCCTGAGCCCATGTTGTGATTTCCATTACAGTAGCATTCCTGTATGTGATGCAGTGCCGTCTAAGGGCCCGAAGATCACGGGCATCCAGTATGGTTTTCCGGCCTTGACCCTTACGCACAGAGATTGTTCCAGATTCTCTGAATCTTTGGATGATATTATGCACTGTAGATGATGAGAACTTCAAACTCTTCGCAATTTTTCTCTGAGAAAATCCTTTCTGATATTGCTCCTCTATTTTTGGCCGCAGCATTGGGGGAATTGGTGATCCTCTGCCCATCTTGACTTCTGAGAGACACTGCCACTCTGAGAGGCTCTTTTTATACCCAATCATGTTGCCAATTGACCTAATAAGTTGCAGATTGGTCCTCCAGCTGTTCCTTATATGTACATTTAACTTTTCCGGCCTCTTATTGCTACCTGTCCCAACTTTTTTGGAATGTGTAGTTCTCATGAAATCCAAAATGAGCCAATATTTGGCATGACATTTCAAAATGTCTCACTTTCAACATTTGATATGTTATCTATATTCTATTGTGAATAAAATATAAGTTTATGAGATTTGTAAATTATTGCATTCCTTTTTTATTCACAATTTCTACAGTGTCCCAACTTTTTTGGAATCGGGTTTGTATATTATATTATATTATATTATATTATATTATATTATATTATATTATATTATATTATATTATATTATATTATATTATATTATATTATATTATATTTATTATTTTATATACATATTTTATTGTGTAGCATTTGAAAACCTGCTGTATTTATACATCCTTAAATTAGTATATATATATATATATATATATATATATATATATATATATATATATATATATATATATATATATATATATATATATATATATATATATATATATATATATATATATATACTAAAGGAAGTGGTGCACCTTCCTTCTTGTTGTCACTAGAGGCTATGCAGCAATAGGCTGTCATTGCATAACTACTACTCATGTGTATTTGTCTAGAATACACAAAGTACCACAAAGTCCATAAACTATATTCACATAACTTTTCTTTCTTTAAAGAATTTTTCACAAAACTATGGAAGTGTTTTGCATGCTGTACTCTCTGTAGGCCTATGTTTATTAAACATATTTACATCATTATAACAGACTGGTTCTTTGTGGTGAAGATATTGCTCAGGAGACTAATCAGTGTTTAATGAGAAGTCATTAAATAAACATTTGCTTTGCAGCTTGGCTCGGCGCAACTCACAAAGGGATCAAGCAACTTGGCCTCGTGTTGCCAGGTGGGATGCATCATTGCCAAACAATTAGGAAGCACAAATTACACTGATATGCAATAACTATGCACTGATAAAGCACATAATTAGTCACATAGGATTTTACTTTGTGAAGATTTGGTCATCTGTTTTCCGTGATGCACGTCTGATCCTCAGGGATCTTTCTAGTGCAAGAATGGTAGGCTTTCAGAAACATCAACTCATAATTGAAGACTTTTGAGTGTTTTAGTGTAACATCAGCTCATATAACAGTAAAAATGTGTTTAATTCAATGATATTTTTTGTGCATCAAATATATAGAACAGGGATGGACGACTTTGGTGGTCCTATAAAGTTGCCCGGCACTGATATAGACCAATAACACGAAGACCCTTTACATTTTCGACCAATTGTGGCATGCGAAAAGATGAGATACAGATAATGGTTAAAGGCACGCAAAACAAAGGAAAATCTTGGAATTTTTACGCGAGTTAGAAATTCTATTTACTGTCTAAAAAAAAAGAGTACGGGAAAAAAAATAGTATAGCTCTATATTGATACAGGGCTTTATTTTCTGTAAAATTGTCTGGGAATGTTCATTTAAATTAAAATATGTTAAAACTAAAAGGAACAAAGGTTCTATCTTTTAGTTAATATAAGTTTAATACTTGCACCACTAAGTTTCATATTTACATAATATTTACATCACATAGCCTATATCTAAGAGAATAGCAGCACTTCTTGCTATTGACCTAAAACATGCAGACAGCTCGTTTTTCAAACCCCCTAACTGCATGATAAAGCTTGCTGTTTGCTTTTAGTTGTTCGATGTTTCCATCTTCCCGCCACATTTAAGGTCAGTGCACTTCAGAAAACAAGCAGTTATGAGATACGTGTCTACTGGTATAATGAGTGACGCATATGACACTGCAGATCAAGCTGTCAATGTACTTTCGTCTCTGAGTACTTTTCTGCACAGCAGAGCAAACAATATGGTAAAATAAGGTTGAGCACCAGAGTTCACAGTCAATAACTGATAGCTCTGTTAATGACTAGCTATATGAAACATCCAAAAATTCTGAGTACACTCTTCTAGCGGTGAATATTTGACAACTTATATAACAATACAAAAAAAAAAAAAATTAAAAAGAAGGAAAGAAAGAGACAAATACTTAATAACCAGAGAAAAACTTAATAACAACAAAATAACTTTATTAAATTTAATATAATTCATTGATACTTTTTCAATAAATAGAAAATAAAAAGTTTTAAAGTAATGAAATATTTCTTTTTAGATGATAGTTTGCCATATAGTGTCTTGCTGGAAATGAAAAACACCTTATTTCCAGGTGTGCAGAATTATTAGGCACATATTCTTTTACAGATAAAATGAGCCAAAAAAGAGATTTAACTCAGACTGAAAAGTTTAAAATTATTAAATGTGCATGAGAAGGATACAATACTAATGCAATACTAGAAATTGCAGTTAAGGCATGACCATTGGACAGTGAAATGCTCATTGGGTCAGCAGGGTCAGGCAAAAACAGGTGGTGAAGAAAACACTTGCGCTGGAGTCTCCAGAAGTGCAAGGTGTCAGGATCTCAGAGACTTAGGTAACAAATCCATCTCCAATCTTGAAGTCTGTTTTGCAGAGATGGACTAAAAATGAACTCCCAAAACTTACTGCCAGATTCTGGAAAATGAATTCTTCAAACAGTAGTACAAGAAGATTTGGTGCTGGTCCTTCAAGAGTCACTCTCAACCTCTCTGTCTATAAAGCTATATCTATATATATATAAAAAAACAATCTTCTGTATTCACAACACTTCTTTGTGTATTTTACAACACTTCAGCTTGTTATTCTTATTAAGTGGGGTCATTTTTTAGGATTCTTTACCTAACTTAAGTCTCTGAGACACCTGGCACTTCTGGAAACTCCAAGTAGGTTGCAGTTCTGGAAAATGTTGGTGCTGGAGATTAAAGGGATCACTTATGAATGATTAAATACAAAATTAATAGTAGTTATTAAGATTAATGTCGTTTGGAATTGGTAAAATGTGCCTGGAAAAAAAATATGTTCAGAAAATCAACGTGCCTAATAATTCTGCACGCAGTGTAAAAATGTTTTTTTTTTTTTTTTTTTTTTTTTAAATTACAACACACACACATACAGTAACACACATATATCTTATGATTATTATCAATAATGCAGTCACAAATAGTGGCTTTTTAAAACTTCAAGTTACATATAACTTGATTTGTTCTGTTTGAATTGTTTGGTTGTTAATTGCTATAATGATGCTTTGTGTTCATAGCGTGAAATTAAGCCATCCTACGGGAAAACAAATCCCATTCCTTTGTCATGAAGCAGATCTTCAGCAATATAAAATGGTTACCCATCTCTGATCATCTTTTAATTTCTCTTCCAACAGAGGCAGTGTGGTGAGTGAACAAGCGTGCAAAGTGTTTTTGTGAATAGAACTGAGATCAGATGCAGATTATTCAATGAATTATCCAGTGGACATCACAATCGATTAAATTACATTGTGTTATGTTTAAAGTACAATTACCTACAGTTGTTTTATATTGTTTTCATTTTTCACATTCTAAACTAAACAAATATTACTTTTCAAAACTTCAACAGTGTTGCAAAACGCTTGAAAACATGCAGAATCTGACAGAACTCCCAGGCAACACAACATCCAGCAATAACCTCTCTGTCATTGTGAAGGTGTGTGTGGTGATCCCATTCTTCATTGCCTTCCTGTTCTTCATCCTCCTGACGTTGTACACCTTTGCATCTCACAGGCAGTTCTTTGACAGCTCCCGTTATATCCTTTTCACCTACATGCTGATGAACGACACCCTGCAGCTGCTCTCCTCTGTATCCCTTTTCTTGCTAGTGATGGGTGCTGTACAGTTTGCGATCATCTACTGTGCTCCACTGATGTTTGTGTCCACTGCTACCTTCTTAAACACCCCACTCATCCTTTCCACCATGTCACTGGAGCGCTACGTGGCCATTTTCTACCCGCTTCACCGCCCTGCCATCTGGAGACCGGAATGGATTTGGATCCTCATTTTAAGTCTGTGGATGATCAGCTGCATCCTGCCCACTATCGACTTTGTCTTGATGCGGCTCAAGCCGGGTGTAGATGTCCATTCGACCCCTGTGATCTGCAAGAGCACTGTGCTCAATGCTTCTGCTATTCAAGCTCTGTTCAAAGTGAGCCTCAATGGGATCTTCTTTGCAGTGGTCGCTGTGGTCATCCTCTTCACATACATTCGGATCCTGCTGGAGACCCGTCAGATGCGGCAGGACCGAGCGTCCGTGAGGAAGGCTCTGCACACAGTGCTGCTTCATGGGTTCCAGCTGCTCCTCTGCATGATGGCTTTCTCACAACCCGTCGCAGAACTCTTACTTGTCCAGCGTGTGAACTTGTCTCAAGCAGATATGTCTTTTATCTACTATTTCTGCTTCATCCTGCTTCCTCGCTTTTTGAGCCCGCTCATTTATGGCCTTAGAGATGAGAGCCTCAGAAGCTATATGAAGAAAGCCATGCCTTGTTATGGTGCACGTATTGACCCACATAAAGAAGTCAAGATGACTAAATGAGAGTTTGTTTGTTATTGCTTTCGTAAGAGCGACAGATCGAGCATTTAAAGTCAATATACATTCTGTTGTATATTTGTACACCATCAAAACCAAAGTTTCATATTTATTTGGCGGATAAACAAATAAAAAAATCATTCTAGTCACTTTAATTTATATATCACTTTTTACAATACAGATTGTTTCAAAGCAGCTTTACAGTTATAATAGGACATTAATGCAACAAAGATTTTTTTTTGGCTGTACAGCAGCTCTAGAATAAAGTCATTGTCCAGCTTAAGTAAGTTTTTGATTGAATCATTTCCGTTGTAAAAAAATCATTAGTTGTTAACTTATGGGCTGCTTACATGACATCGGTTTCAACTGACAACAGAAAACTTGTATGTGTTCTGGCTGCTCATTTACACGACGGAGGTGTTGTTCTAAAAATATCATCTGTCACAATGTCCAATTGTGGTCACTAACAGATGTTTTTTTTTTTGTTGTTGTTTTGTCTCCATAGAGAATATAATTATTATATTATGATCTTGAGGTTATATTTATTTAAGATTTCCCCTTTAACTGATGTGCATTATTTTCTATAAATGCAGGTCGAAAATCTTTGAATGAAAATATATTTAATTCTATAAAAAAATGTAATTCAGAATTACATTAATAATAATAATAATTATAATACTAATAATGGAACAAAAGTGTGGGCAAACAATTACTCTAATGTTCAAAAGTTTGGGGTTGGTAAGACGTTTTAATGTTTTTTTAATAAGTCTTTTCTGCTCACTAAGGCTGTTTATTTGATCAAAAATACAGTTAAAAATTAAATATTATTACTATTTAAAATAACTGTTTTCTATTTTAATATATTTTAAAATGAAATAAATGTTTTTGCATTTTCAGCATCACCACAGTTTTCAGTGTCACACGATCCTTCTGAAATCATTCTAATATGCTGAGTTGGTGCTTAAGAAACATTTCTTATTATTTTCAATGTTTTCAATGTTGGAATGTTTAATAATGTGGTTGCTGCATAATATTTTTGTGGAAACAGTAATGTTGTTTTTCCAGACTCTTTGATGAATATAAAGTTCAAAAGAACAGCATTCATTTGAAATATAAATCACTTGTAAAATTATAAAATGTATCTCCTGTCATACTTTCATGCATCCTTGCTGAATAAAAGTATTAATTTCTTTAAAATTATTCACTGACCCCAAACTTTTGAATGGTAGTGTAATAAGTGTATGTATATGATCTACAAATATATGTGTGGAAAAATGTGTACAGTGTCCGGTGTGACCATTATTATGTTTGGGAAATATTTTAGATCTCATTTTCTATGAATATATGGAGGCTGTTCTACTCATATATACTTATAGTAAGAATAATTCTGATAATTTATGATGCTCAATGTTGTCTGTTACACTGCTAATATATGTCTACTCCATGCTATTTTTTAAAGTAATATATTACACAACACACAACTATTAAATTGTAATACTAAATTGTTGTTGCATGTCTGTCTTTTTTAAAAGGAAATTTGAAATTGATTTTGGGAATAATATCTACATTTGCTGTAAAACTATATCCTATACATACACAACGTATTATATGTGAGATTAGAATTAGCACGTCCCATATCATAGTCCATAGCAAATAGTTGTCACGTTCACGCCAGGCTCTTCCTCACTCTACAGAATTACTTGAGGCACTTACTTGCCTTACACCTGAGGATTCCTTTCATTATCTGATCAAAGTTTTCCAAGTCATCGCCCTGTCAAGTCAGTTATATCCTTGCCTCGTCTGCTTCCCAGTGTGTTGTTGTCACCTGCAAAAGATAAGACTATCCATCACGTTATTCTGAAATCATCTGCCAAAGTCTCTACTCATCTATACTATTGTGTCTGTTCCTGCCATTCCCACAATAAACGTACAAGTTGTTGATTTTACATCTGTTGTTATCATTGTGTCTGTGCCATACCATGACAATAGTATGCAAAATGCACAAGATTTCTGCAGCTTACATCCATGCATGCTTTTCAGCCCAAATATTGCCCATGACCCCTTGTTTGTGACGGGTATCTTTTAACCTTAATAGTTTGGAAGGAGAATAAACCTCCCATCGCATGTTTCTAAAATGTCTGAAAATCTAAAAGTTAAGTGATAATGGTTTTATTAAAATAAATTAGGCTAGAATCAAATGCTTTCATACAAATATGCAATAAGGATGTATGTGGTATTAACATGTGGAATTTCTGCTTGCTACATTCTGAAATGTATGTGCTATCACCAGTAAAGTACATACTTTTAGTGTGTAGTGTAAATATGCTGCCAGTATGTACAGACTACTAAATACATTTTGTAAATTTTTGTAACTAATAAGCATTAGTATGCTATATTTCATATGTACATGTTTTCTGTGCTTTATAGTGTCATATTTTAATTTAAATTAAGCATAAGCTTTAAAAAGCACAAAGCACAAAGCTTCAAATTATCAGTTGTGAAAAATAAATAAATAAATAAATAAATAAATAAATAAATAAATAAATAAATAAATAAATAAATAAATAAATAACATCCAAAAAGTGGCAGCCTTTATGACATATTTGGGAAATATTGTAATTATCAGCACAACTTTCTTGGGGAAGAAAGTCATGCTGGTATAAATGCATAAATAAAAATATATATGAAAATACAGTAAATAATAATACTGTCACATATTCAGTCTGTTTTGCTTGTGTTTGATTTGTTCCTTTGTTCATTTTCCCACACCTCCTTGTTTCCACGGTCACCGTCATTATGAGTTCATTAAGTTCAGCTGTGTCTGTTTAATTATCTCGTTTGTGTTCACTCAGTTACTGTTATGTAAGTTTGTGTTTCCGGTGCCTGTCTGCATGTTCCTGTGAAGTTAAGATTTAAGTTTATGTTTGATTGTGATCTTCTGAGTCTTCAGCCTGTTCCTGGGTCACCAACTGTGACAAATACAAAACTAAATAAAAATTATTATGTGATTTATTTATTTAAAAAAATTATGATATGATGGTGCACTGCAGAGAGCAAATGTTTATTGACCACACACAACACAATAATAGTTTGTGCTTATTAGAAGTGTTATGACAGTTAGATAGGTAGGTCTCCCTTGGGTTTAATTAGAGCACAGAGTGATGAAATAAACATGTGTTTTCCTCCTGCTTTGGGTTAACTGACAAAGGTAACAAGCAACAATGAGTAGTCTCATGTTACATCAGTCCTTGGTGGCAATTTCTGTACCAGATGCGTTTCCAAACAAAATTGCCTCTGCTGAGCATAATTAACTTCAGAAGATGTTAGGCATCTCTATGAAGACTTCATTAACTTTGTTTATTAACTTTATTAGATTTAATGCTAATACTGTATTTGATAACCAGCCATGTCCCTTTGACCTTCATAATGGCAGATAAGCATTTTACTTCTGCTCATCCCTTTTCTAAACTTGCTATCTGTTAATGCCAGTGTCCCGACCAACATTTGGGGCTTGAGGTACAGGTTCGTCTTGGCATGTTTGTAAAATGTTGTGATTATCTTAGCATTCTCCTTTTTGGTAACACCTTAAATAAAGATCTAGATCATTCATTAATTTGAACTAACTAATTCTAACTTGAACTAAATAATTCTAAAGCATTCATTAAGTGATGTTTTATTAACAAATTTCGGGAGGAGCACGTTCAGACAATTAAACATAATTAAACACAAGTGGAGCACGTTCAGACGAGAGGAGTACATTTTAAGTTAATCAACGATAAGAGTTGTATATATATATATATACAGCAGATTTACCTCCTTTTTTTTTTTTTTTTTTTTTTTTTTAGCATCCCTCCACCAGCCCATCTCCTCACTTTGATTTAATAAACTCTTATTAGATGTCAACCCAATCCATAATACCATGCAGTCTAGTTCTAGACTATGGCTATGTTTAATCTGGATAGATTTGAAATGGAGTTTTCACTGAGTTTTCATCCGCACTAATGTTTTCCAAAAGTTTCTCATCCACACTGAAACGTCAGTAAACACCAAATTCAACTTACTGCGCATGCGTCAAACCTCATAAAAGCTCACTGAGATGATACAGACATAATAAAGTTATCAGAAGGGGGATACTCTGGGTTCGGGCCAAAAATGTCGAACCCAAAAACCTCCCCAGACAGCATGCCAAATACGCATAATCTTTACTCTAATTAATTTGATGTAAGTGTGAACTCGTGAATCTTAGTTAATGCTAATTTCAACATTTACTATTACATTAAATAAAAATTGTATCTGTTAACATTATTTAATGGACCAGAGCTGACATTTTTATAAACTAACTAGGATTACAATACATTTAACAGATTAATTGCTCATTGTTCATTAATTTTAGTTAATGCATTAACTAACGTTAACTAATGGGACCTTATTGTAAAGTGTTGCCACATATTTGCTGAGGTCAAGTTTTGGATATGAGTGAGGCAATGTTTAACAAATTATATTTGTTATTTGGTGTTTTCACATCTGTCCTAAAAATACATAGCAAACTGGATGTTGTCAGTGAAATCCTTTGATTTTAGAAGATTTCTTGGACTTCACTATATATTGATTTTGGTTGGATTTAGGTGTACTTACAGTATACTTACCTAAGAAAGTACTGGGCAATATAAGGTAACTACATGGGTTAAAGTTAGGTTCAGGGTTAGTACCTAGTTATTGTAATTACTATAATAAGTACATAGTACATGGGAACAGGACTGTAAAATAAAGTTCTACCTTGATTCATTGTATAGCCTATTGATTCTTCAAAATTATGGTACAAAACTACTCATCAAATGACTCTAGCAAAGGCTTCTCAATTATTACTATTTTCGCACCAAAATGCGTTATATAATTTTTATTCACACCTTGCTTTGTGATTGTCTGTTTCTGTTTATAACCAATATTTGCTTTATTCTAATCTTTCTCAATGCAACAATGCTTATAGGAATATGTCTTCTCACATTTTAGAAGTACTGAGCTTTGATACTCCACTCTCACAGCTATGAGTCTAAAGCGCTATATATGGCCATCTGTATGCCCAGCGACACTCTTAAATCTGTACTCTGCCCAAAACAATCCACAGCATTCTTATCATCCATGTTCTCAGCTGCCCCCTACCGTATAACAGTGAAAACATGGATAGCCAGAAAATTCAGGACCCTGTCATACACCCGTCGCAATGCAGCACATGGCGCGACGTAAGTGTTTTTTGCTAGTTTCAGCCCAACGCAGTTACCATTTTCATGTCCTGCGCAACGTTGTTTAAATAGCAAATGGCATGGTTGCTGGTGCCAGACGGGCCGGTCTGAGTATTTCACAATCTGCTCAGTTACTGGGTTTTTCACGCACAACCATTTCTAGGGTTTACAAAGGATGGTGTGAAAAGAGAAAAACATCCAGTATGCATCAGTCCTGTGGGCGAAAATGCCTTGTTGATGCTAGAGGTCAGAGGAGAATGGGCCGACTGATTCAAGCTGATAGAAGAGCAACTTTGACTGAAATAACCACTCGTTACAACCGAGGTATGCAGCAAAGCATTTGTGAAGCCACAACACGCATAACCTTGAGGCGGATGGGCTACAACAGCAGAAGACCCCACCGGGTACCACTCATCTCCACTACAAATAGGAAAAAAAGAGAAAAAGAGGCTACAATTTGCACAAGCTCATCAAAATTGGACAGTTGAAGACTGGAAAAATGTTGCCTGGTCTGATGAGTCTCGATTTCTGTTGAGACATTCAGATGGTAGAGTCAGAATTTGGCATAAACAGAATGAGAACATGGATCCATCATGCCTTGTTACCACTGTGCAGGCTGCTGGTGGTGGTGTAATGGTGTGGGGGATGTTTTCTTGGCACACTTTAGGCCCCTTAGTGCCAATTGGGCATTGTTTAAATGCCACAGCCTACCTGAGCATTGTTTCTGACCATGTCCATCCCTTTATGACCACCATGTACCCATTCTCTGATGGCTACTTCCAGCAGGATAATGCACCATATCACAAAGCTCGAATCATTTCAAATTGGTTTCTTGAACATGACAATGAGTTCACTGTACTAAAATGGCCCCCACAGTCACCAGATCTCAACCCAATAGAGCATCTTTGGGATGTGGTGGAACGGGAGCTTCGTGCCCTGGATGTGCATCCCACAAATCTCCATCAACTGCAAGATGCTATCCTATCAATATGGGCCAACATTTCTAAAGAATGCTTTCAGCACCTTGTTGAATCAATGCCATGTAGAATTAAGGCAGTTCTGAAGGCGAAAGGGGGTCAAACACAGTATTAGTATGGTGTTCCTAATAATCCTTTAGGTGAGTGTATATATTTTTTTGTTATTTAAAGAGGGCGTTAGTAAAATTCCCTATAGGTGGGTTCACAACGCGAGTACACTCTGCATATTACACACAGGGACGCGCAGAAACACACAAACATTTTTTAAAAAGGATTCCTCTCTGGAGAAGTGTTCAGTCTTTCCGCTCGCAAATTTCTCCATGTAAATAGTGAATCTGCCATGGTGTAAGCGCAACTCACTTTTAAAGGGAATGGGAGATGAGACTCTGATTGGTTTATTGCACGTTATGCCCAAAACACACCCATTACTCATTAAGAGACTATAGGGACAACCCTTTTAGACCATGTGTCGTGCGTGCTGACCATTTTTCCCGCCGTTAAACTAGCAAAAATGGATTCGGACACGTCTTAAGTTCACTTGTGCCATGTGCTTTAGACCATGCATTTAGATCGTTAAAATAGGGCCCTCAATTTATTGCGGGGAAAGAGTAAAGTAGATTTAGTAAATTCCTATGTACACTACCAGTGGACTAGCCTACACAAAAATTCCAGATACTTGGAATTATGAAAATATCTGTTTTCTTTATAAATCAACATTTTATTTACATTTAGTTTAGCAATTTTAAGTATATTTCTGAGAAGTACATAACAAGTAGACTGACAGTATACTTATTTTTTGTTTAAAAGAAGTATACTTGAAAAAACTTTTACAAAATTTCTTACAAATTTTTTTGTAAGGGATGTGAGGATGTAGGATCAGCAGATCTTAAACAGATTCTTAAATTTGTAATCCCACAACATCTATATGAAAAAGGCACCATGCCAAGTGGAAGAGCTTATTGTTCACACGTGGCAGGTTAAGCTGAGGTCAGTTTTTATTCAGATGTTATTTGTGATGAAGTTTTGCACCATTTTGTTTTCTTATGTCAAAATCATGTGTGTTGCAAAAATGACAAGCTCTGGTAAAGTAAATCCGTTGTAAGAGGCTTAAAAACTGTGATATTACATTCCAGTTGTTGCCTTCACTCATTCAGCTGTGATGTCCATTTGTAGAGCAGGCCCTCTTAAATGTTGATATTTACATAGGGAGGTCAGATATTTTAATTATGTTGTGTTTATGCTGGTTCCATGGTGTTTCTGAATACTTGTGTTTGGATTGCAGGATACAAAGATTTTCATTGCATTTTGTGCAGCTAAGATTATTCAGCTATAGATTTGCTGATGCAGACATCTGTTAAAGTGATTTGAAGTGTGCTGACAAAATTCTGTACAAATAAATTCAGACTTGAAGTCATTTGGTTTGCTGTATATTTACATTGGATATTTACATGATATTAAAGCATGTGTATATGTATATGTGTATATAAAGTATCAAAGGCTACATAGTGCATAATGTTTGTGGTAAGTTTGTAGCATCAAATGATTTATAACCTTTATTGTAAAGCTGAATTACCACAGTCTGACAACTCAACATGTGCATTTATTTTAAATGTTAAACACAGGCCTAGTATTGAAATCACTAGACAGTCTCTCCTTTCTTATAAGGCAAGATAGCACAGCTAATGGCACCATCTTGTGACTGAAAATGGTTAAACATGTGACATTGTCTTTCCCCGCCAGTGTTTGTTTGTTTGTTTGTTTGTTTTTTAAAAGTTGCCAGCCACCGCCAGGGTTTTTGATCATTTTCAAAAAAATGTAATGGCCCATAGAATAGTTTGTTATATTGTTACAAGTAGAATTAGGTACTGCTCCTTTAAGGCGGGACACACTCTCACTGATGAGTGGGCAGTCCATAGATGGAGCACGAGCTGTGAGCATCGCATGTGTGCATAATATATTTCTGTTGCTCTTTGCCATTTATTTCTCTGTTCAGTAACGTAGTTGTCAGTGAAGTGTTGCAAACTGCCCCATGTGTGCGTGGCACAGCAAAGTGTTGTAAATCTTCTCTAAGACTGACACTTAAGATTTAGTCCTACACTTCACTTAAAGTGTGACTGAGATGCTTGATAATTAACTTTTAAGCGCAGCTTTGAGCCAAGAATTTTTTTTTTTTTACTTCTTTAGGTCAATTCTTAGCAGTGGTCTTGTGAGTGATTCTCAGAGGCTTGATAAATACGGGCCCAGATTCAGAGCGATGATCAAACACAGATGGAGTAGATCCATCAACACCCCTAATCCTTGCACAGTCCTATAGTTCGTCCTGGGTCGACGTTTCATTCGGTAACATTAGGCAGTTTTGATTTATATGATGTTTAATGTTGATGATCACGTTATTTAACATATGCATCTGCTTACATACGAACGTTTGTTTTTTTGTTTTTTTTTTCTTCTTTTTCCCTGTGTTTTGACCAGGAGATTCTGTACTCATTCAGAAGATGTGTAATAGCGCCCCCTAGCGTATAACAACGGAAACACGGAAAATTCTGTGTTTGGCAGGGAAAGAGTTAAATAGTTTAGCTAACTAATTTAACAGTTAACACAGAATGCAGATTAATAATGATAGGCTATATAAACTAACACATCAAAACTATTCTATAACCAAGAGATAGGCAGGACACAAAATATTGTTAAATAATGTTATCATCATCTATAGTTCTATAGTTCTTAGCTTTACTTAGTCTGTACAATGTCAACAAAATAAATATGTAAAAATTACTTCTTTTTTTGTTTAAGAGCTAACATTTTAAGCCAGAAATGTGGGAGCTAACAGACTGTATTCACTAAACAGTCTGAGGTGTAATTCTGCAAAGCAGTTCTCCACACCTGACACCTTATATGAATTTTACTGTAATTCAACATTAATCCTTCACTGCACAATGACCCTCTAAAATGTTCCAGACATTCAATAAGACATTCAGTAACAATGGGACACTTGTAACAATGGGATTATTTATGGACTGTTCAGTGGACCGAACATTTAGTTTTTGAGAAAAATCTTTACCCTGGGTTGGAAGTTAGATCAGCAATAAGCAGTGGAGCCAAGTCAGCCGACCCTCATAACCCAGGCCTTAAATCAGAACATCACTTTCTAATTGCAAGCTTAAAATGTTGCATTAAAAATATGTTAATATTAAGCATATAGAGTGAAAAAAAGCCTATGGGACAGGAACAAGTTAAATGGGTAAGTAGCAGCAAATAACAGACCATACCTAAACTCAGGAGGATCAAAATAACTCCATCATCAAGACACATTGGTTACACATTTCTGTGACTCAGTTTTTGTGACCGCCATTAAAACAGTAACACAGTAACTACAACAGTAATCAGTAACACTTTATTTCAGTGGTTCACTTTAGACTTAATAACTTTTTCTAACAGTCTACTAATGCTCTAATGAGAGTTAGTTGACATGTAGCCTAGTTGCAAAGTTACTTACAGTTAGTAGTAGAATGTCTAAAAGTGGACCATAAAGAGTTGTATAAGCCTATATATTAGACATCAGGAGCAGAGATTTTCTTTTTTTTTTTTTTTTTTTTTAAATATCCTGTATTACATACTACTTGTGGTATTATTCAACCCACTCTCAGCCCACCTCATCTCTCTCTCTCTCTCTCTCTCTCTCTCTCTCTCTCTCTCTCTCTCTCTCTCTCTCTCTCTCTCTCTCTCTCTCTCTCTCTCTCTCTCTCTCTCTCTCTCTCTCTCTCTCTCACTCACTCTCTCACACACACACACACACACACACACAGGCATTATACTGATGGCTCATCATGGGCTGTGCGCGGTTTTTTTCCCCGTGTCCTGCATGAGAACACGTTGAGCTATGAAGAGGAATCAAAGGCTGTGGAATAACAGTAAACGCATTACTATGTAAGACTGCTTAAACTTATTGTAATCTCTCCTATAAGATGTCCTCATACTTTAGCCTCTTTATATTTTTATACGTACTTAATATATCTGACAAATCATTCGGTGAAATGTTTACTTCGATGATGAGCGTGAATCAAGCTGTTTTCGCAGAAAGACAACTAATCGAACATTTAAGAGTATACATAGAACTGGAAATACAAAGACTTGACGACATTAAAAGGTAAGAGAAAACTATTTCATCATTTATGTATTAAATAGTGATAAGTTAATTAAGCGATCTAAATAGCCACAACAAGATGGTTACGTTTAGGACACCTTTAAAGTGCCATTTTGTCTAAAACTGTTACTGTGGCAAATTTTGATATTTCTGTGGCATATATATTCTTTTCAGATAATTGCATTAAAAAAACAATATAAAAACAACTACACCAACACTAAAAATGTTGTAGTCTTTAATTAAATTGGATTGATTTTAACAAAATGTGTTATTGCGTTTAACCTTTTGTAGGTTTTTTTCAAGAGTCACGTCATTACACAGTGGGGTATACGATGAGCCATCAGCTACCATAGGTAATCCAATTGTTGCTTTCAAACTCGTCAAAAGACTTAGGTCTGAATGGTTGAATGTTGTCCATAGCAATGAAGCCGAAGAAAACATCAAAGGTAATATGCTGAATTTTTTGTACTTTTGGCTTGCTTGTGTCCTACTTAACTCTAACCCATCACAACCCCCATTTACTTTCCTTAAGCTCTAAGGGAGGACTACAGGAAGATGGAAGGCAATTTACCCAAACTGGAGGACCTTCAGGGGGCAGCACAAGGACTGATGAGACTTCAGGATGTGTATGATCTACGTGTGGAGGGGCTTGTGCAAGGTCACTTCCAGCAAATCACAAATGGAAATGCTGTTGACATTTACAAACCCCCAGTGTCTGATACACTCTCTGGAGATGATTGCTTCCTTGTTGGAAAGGTAAAAAAAAAAAAAAGATGTCTGCAAAACATAGTGTTGCTTTAAAGCTAATCATTTCTTATTTTTCTCAAGTTTAACTCTTAGAGTCACTGCCCATGCTCTCAAAGTTTGGAATGTATTGTGAATCTCTGGGAAAGCCTATGGAAAAATGTGTTCAGAATGTGTTGAGCTTGAGCACAATTCCTGATGTAGATTCCATATTGCTAAATTTCTTTACTAACTGGAGCCTATTTTGTGGTGAATAACAACTACCAAATGGTTTATACTCTTCTTTCTTTGTGCATAAAGAGTAGCACTGTTTTTTTTTTGGGGGGGTTGTCTTGTAATAAGCACCATCTGTTCTTTTCACCAAAGATTGACAACTTCTTTTAACATTCCTAAAGTAAAACATTAAATAACCAGTGACTAAATGGTTTTTGACTGAAATCCTTATTTACTGTTGTGTAAGAAGTGTTCTGAGCCCAAGTGTCAGACATGTGGAATGTCATCATCTTTTTTGCTTTTTTCCCCTCATGTTGTATTTGTTTTACGTTACATCTGTGAGAGCTTTATATTCATAGGTGGCCTATGATTTGGAAGATTACTACCATTCTGTGCAGTGGTTTGAGGAGGCAGTTCGTCTCTTTCGAGGGACAGAATGGAGTCCAGAAAATGAAGGCACACTTGAAGATGCCCTTGACCATTTAGCTTTCTCTCACTTCAAGGTATGGTTCCTCTTACAAGTCTTTGTTTATACCTGGTATTAAGATGATCCGATCTATGTGTATAAAGGGTTCAAAAAACACATTTTGTCTGATCACATTTGGAGGTATTCAGAAATGCATGTGGCCACATTTCATAGTGTACCATACCAAAGATAAAAGTGAAATATTTTAGGCACTAAACAAACAAACAAAAAAACATGTTTGTGGGTGGATTAGAATGTTAAAATTCAGAGTTTAAAAAAATGTTGACCTGGGAAAATGTGACAGGGTTATTATAGTTAACTAAACACTAAAATCATTAAAAAAACATTTTGTTACTTTAAATAAAATACAAAATAAAAACGTTTTAACTTGATGTACTAAAATAACACGACACACATATACATACTATATCACCAAACATTTTGGGATGTCTGCCTTTACATGCACATGAACTTTAATGACATCCCATTCTTAATCCATAGGGTTTAATATGGAGTTGGCCAACCCTATTGCAGCTATAACAGCTTCAACTCTTTGAAGGTTTAGGAGTGCGTTTATGAGAATTTGACCATTCTTCTAGAAGTCCATTTGTGAGGTCAGGCACTGATGTTGGACGAGAAGGCCTGGACTTTGCTTTGTGCACTGGTGCATAGTCATGTTGGAACAGGAAGGGGCCATCCCCAAACTGTTCCCACAAAGTTGGGAGCATGAAATTGTCCAAAATGTCTTGGTATGCTGAAGCATTAAGAGTTCCTTTCACTGGAACTAAGGGGCCAAGACCAACCCCTGAAAAACAACCCCACACCATAATCCCCTCTCCACCAAACTTTACACTTGGCACAATGGAGTCAGACAAGTACCGTTCTCCTGGCAACCGTCAAACCCAGACTCGTCCATCAGATTGCCAGACAGAGAAGCGTGATTTGTCACTCCAGAGAACACGTCTCCACTGCTCTAGAGTCCAGTGGCGGTGTGCTTTACACCACTGCATGCGACACTTTGCATTGCACTTGGTGATGTAAGGCTTGGATGCAGCTCCAGGAAGGCTTGCAAACACATTCCAAGAAGCTCTCTACGCACTGTTCTTGAGCTAATCTGAAGAACACACAAAGTTTTCATTCTTTTCAGTCAAATTTCAATATTTTATTCAGAATACAACATAGATGACATATCAAATGTTTAAACTGAGAAAATGTATAATTTTAAGGGAAAAATAAGTTTAAGTTTAAACTTTAAAATAAGTTTAAATTTCATGGCATCAACAGTTCTCAAAAATGTTGGAACAAGGCCAACTTTACAACTCTGTGGCATCCCCTCTTCTTTTTATAACAGTCTGCAAACGTCTGGGGACTGAGGAGACAAGTTGTTCAAGTTTAGGAATAGGAATGTTGTCCCATTCTTGTCTAATTCAGGCTTCTAGTTGCTCAACTGTCTTAGGTCTTCTTTGTTGCATCTTCCTCTTTATGATGCGCCAAATGTTTTCTATGGGTGAAAGATCTGGACTGCAGGCTGGCCATTTCAGTACCCGGATCCTTCTTCTATGCAGCCATGATGTTGTAATTGATGCAGTATGTGGTCTGGCATTGTCATGTTGGAAAATGCAAGGTCTTCCCTGATAGAGATGACTTCTGGATGGGAGCATATGTTGTTCTAGAACTTGGATATACCTTTCAGCATTGATGGTGCCTTTCCAGATGTGTAAGCTGCCCATGCCACACGCACTCATGCAACCCCATACCATCAGAGATGCAGGCTTCTGAACTGAGCGCTGATAACAACTTGGGTTGTCCTTGTACTCTTTAGTCTGGATGACATGGCGTCCCAGTTTTCCAAAATTTTGATTTGTCTGACCACAGAACTTTTGCAAATTTTGATTTGTCTGACTACACAGAACAGTTTTCTATCACTTTGCCACGGTCCATTTTAAATGAGCCTTGGCCAGGACAACTGTCTCTCTCTGAATGTTGAAGAAAAGAAATGCCAGGCAGCTTCTGGATCATGTTTAGATATGGCTTCTGTTTTGACCTATAGAGTTTTAGCCGGCAACGGTGAATGTCATGCACGGAGACCTGACCTGGACTGCTCACATTCAGGTGTGTTCACCGACAATGTTTTCTGGAAGTATTCCTGAGCCTATGTTGTGATTTCCATTACAGTAGCATTCCTGTATGTGATGCAGATCATCATGACTTCACGGATCACACTACTGCACTTTGCCTGAAACAACCTGATCACGGGCATCTCAGTATGGTTTTCTTCAATTATTTTATTCCTTTATCCTTATTTGACCTTTTTTTTCTCTTGACTTGACGATATAGACATCCTATTTCAGAACTATTGTTCCAGATTCTCTGAATCTTTGGATGATATTATGCACTGTAGATGGCTTCTGTTTTGACCTATAGAGTTTTAGCCGGCACGATAACTTCAAACTCTTTCCTGCAATTTTCTTTGAGAAACTCCTTTCTGATATTGCTCCACTATTTTTATTATGCACTGTAGATGAGCGATAACTTCAGCTCTTTGCAATTTTTCTTTGAGAAACTCCTTTCTGATTGGGGGGAATTGGTGATCCTCTGCCCATCTTGACTTCTGAGAGACACTGCCACTCTGAGAGGCTCTTTTTATACCCAATCATGTTGCCAATTGACCTAATAAGTTGCAAATTGGTCCTCCAAATGTTCCTTATATGTACATTTGAACTTTTCCGGCCTCTTATTGCTACCTGTCACAATTTTTTTGGAATGTGTAGCTCATGAAATCCAAAATGAGCCAATATTTGGCATGACATTTCAAAATGTCTCACTTTCAACATTTGATATGTTATCTATATTCTATTGTGAATAAAATATAAGTTTATGAGATTTGTAAATTATTGCATTCCTTTTTTATTCACAATTTGTACAGTGTCCCAACGTTTTTGGAATCGGGTTTGTAATTAAAGAAAAAATTTACTGAAGAATAGTTTGCAGTTTCATCTACTGAAGCCAGCTTCAAGTCTCACAAGGAGTTTGTGGCTCTCCGCATACATATATTTTACACAGGTCCTTTCCTTTTCCAAGGTCTAGCTTTAAGTTACATTGTTTTTGATTGGTTAAGAGAAAACAGATAGACATAAAATCCCCACACATGATCAGTTAATCAGATGCACGTCTTCATATATCACTTGTTGACGCTTTCACCCCAGAATTGGGCACGTAGTGACCTTCCAAGTCTGGAGCAGGTGCCAGCATCCCTTGCCCAGAGTAACATACTGTCACTCTCCCTAGGATGCCCATTGTACACCTTCAATACTGATCTGTAACACAGAATACTACACAGATACACAGTTTCACAGTTTCAACTACAACTATATATATATATATATATATATATATATATATATATATATATATATATATATATATATATAATCTTTTTTTTTTTTTTTTTTTAGACTGGAAACATATCCTACGCCCTCAGTCTCTCTCGGGAACTATTGCTTCATGGTAAACCTGCAGGCTACTACCAAGCGATAAGTGAAATAATTGGCAAAACAGATCCATTTATCTTTAATTCATAAATAAGGAATCATTTAAATTTAATCTATGTGGAAAAATGATCATATTTCAAAACAATGCAATTTTAATCTTGTCTTCAAGATCCTATGAACAGAAGGGTACATTTCAATGTGGAGAAGTATGAGAAGCTCCTTGATGAAAGTCCGCCTGTTACTAACCAAAGCCTGGCTTTGAAAAGACCTGACACCACCTATCAGAAAACCAGGAATGTCTATGAGAAGCTCTGCCAAACAAAAGGATCTCAGGTATCATTCAATACTATGTCACACAACTTATGATCGAGACAATGTATTCACCATTCACCAGAGGCTATATCTTTCTATTCAAATCTGTTATTGGAGGTGTTATAAGAAACTGATTGATTGATTGATTGATTGATTGATTGATTGATTGATTGATTGATTGATTAAAGTTAATTTTTTTATAAAAAAATGTGTGTATATATATATACCATTTTGCTTTTTTACATTAGAGGCAGCACTTTGCCTGTTAGAAATGCATGCTTGGTTTTAATGTTATTTTAAGGTGAGGCAGAATTAAATGTAATCTACGTATGTCCAGAGGTACGCATAACCTAGTTTTGGAACCACTGGCCTAGATAAATGTACCTTTTAACACAGTATTTATTTTTATATTTTTTTGCATTCACAATGACAGCATTTTATTGAGGGTTAGAGTTAATTAGTTATGTTAACTTAAGTGAAATATTTTTGTTTATGCTTATCAGTTAAACTCATTCTTGTGTTTCTATTTACAACTTATTCATGATTATTTGAAACCTCTTTGGAATATTTAAGTTTCAGAGCCTTAGAAATAATAACATACTTTCTTTTTTTCAGCCAAAACATTTCGAGAACCCCAGATTGTTCTGTGACTATTTCACCAATGGCGACCCTGGTTTACTTATGCAACCAATTAAACGAGAACTAATCAGCCTGCACCCTTATGTTGTACTCTTCCATGGTTTTGTCACCCGATCTGAAGCTAAAAGCATCAGAGAATATGCTGTGCCAGGGGTGAGTGTACTGTTTGCATTAAGCCTTAATGTGGAAACATACAGAATTGGGTATGCAATAAGTAACTCATAGGACTTGCACCAAAATGCGAAAGTAATTAATTAAATTAATTGAACCATGAACCATGCTGCCTTATATATTATGCACAATCAAGAGTGAGTGAATATGGACCAGAACTCTCCAAATAACTGAGAAAGCCTTGTTTTTTTTGTTGTTTTTTTAATTGAGAATTGGATGTAATGTTACTTGGATAATTTTTGGTTTGAGGGAAAAAAGGTTGGCAGAGACTTCAGCTCTCACTTGTTGCCAGTTCTCAGCTGAGGTTGTTCTGCTTTCATATTTTTTCATATATAATTTGCCCTCTGTTGAATAAGACATTTTTAAGAAACTTTTCGTCTTACTCGATGCCAGTTACAGACTGACTTAACATGGAGTGGTGTCTGTATAAAACCATTTTCTCAAGAGAGACACAAAATGTTATGACATAGTTTTCCCTCCTTTTCCAGACATATTTAACCATACAACTTAAGCCAGCTTCAAACTGAGCTGGAAAGAAGATGAAGAGCACATTACGTGAACAAGTCATGCGGTCGGAATCAACTGTGCTTACAGCACGTCAGTTATTCCACCAGAGTGTTTTTGTAGGGGCAGACTGAGCATTAAATCACTTGTTTCTGTCATGTGTTTTATTTTTATTTTTTATAAAGTCTGCCAGTAGTTCAGTCTTTTTTTTTTCTTCCTGCAATTCCCACAGAACAGAAATTGCAATGATTTTTGTTCTTATCTTATATATATATATATATATATATATATATATATATATATATATATATATATATATATATATATATATATATATATATACATATTTTTTTCTAGTTCTCTCACTTGAGAATAAAGTATACATTTAAAGAGATACACAGTGACTAAAATGTATAAAAATATTTAAATGCGAATGTTCATGTTTCCCTTCAGCTTAGAAGATCAGTGGTGGCATCAGGATTAAATCAGGCGACTGCAGAATATCGCATCAGCAAGAGGTACAAGTCACTTTTTTCTAAAGGCCCAATGGAATCAAAGTTAGCTCATCTTTATTGTATTGTACTCCTACAACATTCAAAACCAACATATCTCAATGGTAAACGATACTAGTAATAATAAGTCCAGTTTCCAATAATATCCCTTTTTTTTTCTGTGTGAAGTGGCTCTCACATTAGAATTTTTGTCAATGATCTTTCAGTGCATGGCTTAAAGAGTCAGTCCATGAGGTTGTGGGCAAGGTGGATCGACGCATCACTATGGTCACTGGGTTGAATGTGCAGCCTCCTTATGCTGAATATCTCCAAGTTGTAAATTATGGCATTGGAGGACACTATGAACCTCATTTTGACCATGCCACAGTGAGTAACAAGAATTTTCTTTCATTCTGAAAACACACATTTAAGGAAAAACATTTACAAAAATTCACAAATAAACAAATGCTTTCCAATGCAGAAATGTCCTATTCGTAATGTATGTTGTATATACAGTATAAGCCATGATGCATACCCATTTTGTATAATGTGACTTTGAATGTTTAAAACCTTTTTAAAAATTGTTTTTTTTTAATTAATTTTTTTTTATTGGCAGTCTGACTCGAGTCCATTATACAGGCTAAAAACTGGAAATCGAGTGGCCACATTCATGATATATGTAAGTCAATAAATAGTTCAGCTCTAACTTAATTCTTAATTAAAATTCAATATCTGTAGTTTTGAGTGAGAAAGTAAATGTATGCGTTTTGGAAGCATTTAGCAGTAACCAAAATGATTTTAATATGATTTGAGGAACCACTTTACAACTTAATGATTTTTTCCTTTTTAGTTGAGCTCTGTGGAAGCAGGAGGATTCACAGCCTTTATTTATGCTAATTTCAGTGTTCCTGTCGTAGAGGTATAGAATTCCATACATTCTCACAGATTCACTTAAGACAGAACACAACCAGACTTCACTCTGCACAGCTTTCAGAATGCTATGCCCTACAATGCTGAGTAGTAACAGATTATTTTCTATTGAGGTCAGACATTTCGTTGGATATCCTGTTACAATGAAAGCTTTGGGTTTGGGAGTCAGTATTATTTCAATAAATGAACTGTTGGTGAAACCTGAGAGATAGCTATCTAGAAATTTGTACTTTCACCTCAAGGCACTCAGTCTTTCACCACCCAATAAGGGGAGGTCATCTCTGCACAACCTCTCGCAAAAGGAATATACGTTAATCAAGGTTCACAAAGCTGGTTTTAGTTGCTACCCAGGTAAGTTCGAGATTAGTTGAGCAAACTCTGTTTTTTCAGGCTCAGAAGGTGGATTGGTTTTTAGCGGTGTTCATCACCATGATAACTTACACTACACGGCTAACCTCCTCTGGAGCAGGTTTTATTCTGGGTTAGAGATCGCAAACCCAAACTGGACCAATCAGCTGCAAATAAAAATACAATAAAGCCACACCCCCTGTATCTCTCATTCCATATTAAAGCAGTTTACAGTCAGAAAAACTTTAGAGACAAAATGCACATCTTTTGGTGCTAATTATTTATTATATTTATATTATATGAATTGTAATTACTTTTAATTCATATAATATATTCATATAATTATTATATTAATTGACAAGTAGCCAAATATTAATATAAATATAATACATGCATTCATAATTCTTTTAAACAACATGTATTCATTTGTGCTCTTTGTGAACCTATAATTATTAGGCATATTTCTTTGATTCACATCATGCATTGATATAGTCAGATAATCTTTCAGCTGCCTTCTCAAACTGTCACTGCAGCAGAAGTGTTTATCCTGCGTTGTATACACATTTAATTTCATGATCATTTTCAAAACGATCTCTCAATCTTCAGAAGAGAAGTGAATTGCATGATTGCATGACACTGTGATTGGCTGTTTGCCGCACGTGTCACACTTTCAGGTGCACGCGCTTCAGAGTTAATCACAAACTCTGGATTAAACCTGAGTTGACAGAGAATGTTTATACCAAGCTTTGAGAGACCGTTGAACTTGATCTAAACCAGGCTGGATTTATCTGGATTTGTTAACTCTAAACCTACTCTGAAACTCAGAGTTTGTTCAGCTAGCTTCATGCAACAGGCCTCAGGATTTTGGCTATTGTGTACACTTTCAAAAAAGCTTTAAGACTAAATAAACCTAATATATTAATAAATATATTGGGAGTTTTCTTTATTCTCTGTAAGTATCAATACATTTTCACTTTTTTGTGTGTTTGCTTTCTAGAATGGTGCTCTCTTCTGGTGGAATCTTCATAGAAATGGTCAAGGAAATGGTGACACTCTTCATGCTGGCTGCCCTGTCATTGTTGGTGATAAATGGGGTATGATTCACATGGTGTCTTGTTTGCCAACATAAGGAAATAACTTTTATTTGACAGACAAATATATCCAAAGCCATTTACATTGCATTCAAGGTATACATTTGATTAGTTTATTCCCTGAGAATTGAACCCATGACTTTGGTTTTGCTGGCACCACATACTACTGTTTGAGCTACAGGAATTACCCAATAGGTCAGTGGTTTTCAAACCTGCCCTGGAGGCACCCCAGCCCTGCACATTTTGTGTGTCTCCCTCATTTATCACACCTGATTCAACTCATCTCTTTAGTAGAGACTGCAAGAACTAAATTGGGTGTGTCTGATAAGGGAGAAATACAAAATGTGCAGGGCTGGGGTGCCTCCAGGACCGGTTTGAAAACTACTGCAATAGGTAATGACTCTAAAAGGAAAAATGTGAACCTTTTAATGAATTGGGAATTATTAGTAGAGCTTTAATGGGATGTTATTTACTCACCTGTAACTTTAAAAAAAAAAACATAAAATATGTCCTTACGTGTGCTATATTTCAAGGCCTTTAAAGCCATATGCTTTCTGTGAGGAACACACCAATATAAAGATATATTCACTGTCTTTTCTTTTCCAGTTGCCAATAAGTGGGTTCATGAGTATGGACAAGAGTTCCGACATCGTTGTAGCCTTAATCCTGAGGAGTGAAGGAAGCATGAGACCATTTAAAGTACAACCCCCTTAAATAAGCAACAATAGCAAGTGAGGGAGTGAAAGGCTGAGAATGAAGGGGTAAAGCATTTGAGAGCTAAAACCACCTGCCTTCATAACTGATTTGAGCATTGGGAATAGAGGATAAAAACATGGATGATATTCATGGATGTCTGAAGGGCACATGACATTTCAACAGTGTTTGTGTGTGGGTTAGGGAATGGTTTTGTATGCAGCCCAAAAGCTGACCTTTTGTTCCTGCTTCCCAAGATAAACACCAGAATGTTTAATGAAAATTATTTGTTTTGATTTTAATATTTTAACACCTATTTTGTTCTGACAGATAGATATATATATATATATATATACAATACACATTGAAAAAGTATAATAATTTGCCCGCTTGGCTGTTTGTTAATTTATTTTTATTTTTTTACCTGTGTCTATCTGGTGCAACAGTATGTTTATGGTTGCAAAGCAACTTCCATGAGAGCTCCATAAATGTTTTACACATAAATAAACAATGAAATGAGATTTAACCTTTTCTTTGTGAACTTTTATTTGTAAAAAGTATTTAATTTTGAGTTGAATTTCAAAAACAACATATCATATGTGTTCTATTGCCATGAAATATAATATTATTTTATAATGTATAAAATTATTTCATTATAAAAATAGTAATAGCTAACTGCTTTAAATGTAATGTAAATGTATTAATTGCTGTCAATTAGTTTTCAAAATATCCTTTAGGAATGTATTGCTATATCTCCAGATTCGGACAGTATTTTTGATAATATTAAAGCACTTTACAATCATTTAGTGTAATACAGACCGCTGCTGGACTAATGTAAGGGTTACTTAATTAGAAGCACATGTTTTATCCAGAGGATTGTTCCCACTACTGGGGAACAATTGTACCATTACCAAGGTACTTGCCTTACTTTCTGAAACGGTCTAGTTATTATAATTATTAATGTGAGACTCGGTAATTGCTGACCTTAATTGTGCTAAAATGTTATTGCAATTAATTTCGGTATTCTGAAGTATCTGTGTTTAACAATCACAAAACAGTGCTAATCAGAACCGTGTTCTATTTTTACGCACACAAAGAAGTTGAGTGTAGCACAGTGTCCTAACCAGCTGTCACTAAATCTTGTGTATTTAACATAAAGAAAATGAGAGAGTGGGGAAACATGTGAATTGTGCTTTTCTGAGAACAAACACAAATCAGAAACTAAGGACCTCAAAAGCAGCTTTAATTCAGGAGACCAGTTTCAATTACAAACTACCACTCAGATGCTGTCATTAGATACTATTCCATGCTGACGTTAATCAATCGGACCGTAAAAGTGCCCCTGCATTTTAAACCTGGCTAACTCGAAGACCACTCTTTCCAGCCCACCGAACGTTCAACCTCACAGTGTCAATCAAATCAGCATGCCAAAGAACCATCTAGTTGGGTATGGGAGTAACTAGCAACATTTGGATGCAGGACATCAGAAATGTTCATAAAAGCATCACACAGAATTTCTGTTTACCTGCTGTCCTATCATAATAAAAGATACTACCACATTTGCTTACGGAAACTTCTTGGCACTTGCACACAAGGACCGGCAGTCACCACAGAGAAGTGCCAAACTTCCTTAATCTTTCTGTAGCTTAAACGGACTTTCGCCTTTCCAGGGTCAGCACATGCAGCTTGGCGCTGTGGCTTAGTTAGTTAAAGCGCCTGTTCGAATCCCAGCGGTGCCTTTGCCGATACTTGTGTGGCTCAAGGCTGTGAACCTTAGCCTAGATGTGCTTTTCCCAGAACTGACCACAAACGGTGAAACCTAAGTTCCATTTGCCGTTGTTTGCATTTTCAAACCATCCCTCAGCTGTTGTCGGAGGGCAGTGTCCCAAGCTAATATGCTGCAGCAGCCAGGCGCCGTGGCTTAGCTGGTCAAAGCGCCTGTCTTGTAAACAGGAGATCCTGGGTTCGAATCCCAGCGGTGCCTGTTCTCTGATACCCTCGCTCTCTGGGATCTTTCTTGGACAGAGGGCCTCAGCATTTTGAATGGGTTTTCAATTGTGCAGAGGCTCGAGCACCTGTCTTTCCTGCCCATAGGGTGTACATCTTCACACTGTTGGATGTGCTTGCCCAAAGAAAAACTTAAATGGCCCAGCTAACATTTCATGACTCTTTGGCTCATATGGATACATTTTCTGCTTGCAAATAGCTCATTCAAATTTTCTGGGTTCGTTTACTGCCACATTTGCTTTTGGAATTTCGCTTCTTGTGTACTGCAAACAATGACCTGCAGTCACCACAAAGAAGTCCCATACTTTGTTTCTCTTTCTGTTGTTTAAATATCGGACAATCACCTTTCCAGGGTCAATGCAGCAGCTTGGAAATGTGGCTTCATCAAATTCAATTGCGCCTGTCTATGTAAACAGGAGATCCTGGGTTCACATGGAAGCGTCTGCCTGTCCTCTGACACCCTCGCTCTCTGGGATCTTTCTTGGACAGAGGGCATTTTGAATGGGTTTTCAATTGTGCAGAGGCTCGAGCAGCTGTCTTTCCTGCCCATAGGGTGTACATCTTCACACTGTTGGATGTCCTTGAATTGTTCTTAAATGTTTTGAAACATTTCATGACTTTTTACTCATATCTCTACATTTGCTGCTTAAATAGCTCATTGCAAATTTTCTCCGTGGTTTACTGCCACATTTGCTTACGGAATCTTCTTGGCACTTGCAAACAATGACCTGCAGTCACCACAGAGAAGTCCCATACTTCCTTTCTCTTTCTGTAGCTTAAACGGACTTTTGCCTTTCCAGGGTCATCACACATGCAGCTTGGCGCCGTGGCTTAGTTGGTTAAAGCGCCTGTCTAGTAAACAGGAGATCCTGGGTTCGAATCCCAGCGGTGCCTTTGCCAATACTTGTGTGGCTCAAGGCTGTGAACCTTAGCAAGGATGTGCTTTTCCCAGAACTGACCACAAACGGTGAAACCTACGTTCCATTTGCTGTTGTTTGCATTTTCAAACCATCCCTCAGCTGTTGTCGGAGGGCAGTGTCCCAAACTAATGCGCTGCAGCAGCCAGGCGCCGTGGCTTAGCTGGTCAAAGCGCCTGTCTTGTAAACAGGAGATCCTGGGTTTGAATCCCAGCGGTGCCTGTCCTCTGATACCCTCGCTCTCTGAGATCTTTCTTGGACAGAGGGCCTCAGCATTTTGAATGGGTTTTCAATTGTGCAGAGGCTCGAGCACCTGTCTTTCCTGCCCATAGGTTGTACATCTTCACACTGTTGGATGTGCAAATGCCCAGAAGAAAAACCATCACGTGGCCCAGCTTGTCAATCAGACAGGCTCTGTGGCGCAATGGATAGCGCATTGGACTTCTAGATTGCAAAATGAGGCCATTCAAAGGTTGTGGGTTCGAGTCCCACCAGAGTCGTTCTTTTGGCACTTGCAAACAATATACTGCACAGTGTTGCCAGAGGCAACAGAAACTTCCTTTCTCTTGTTCTCGCGTATTTGTTTAAATATCATCAATCAAGTCAAAATTTGATGCAGAACCTCAGAAATGTTCATATATTCATCAAATTCAATTGGCATTTCTATGTAAAATGCAGTGCAAGAAAACAACCATCACATGGAAGGGTCTGACCTGCTAGCCTTCCATGATATCCTTTATCTAAGAGAGTGACCACAAAAAGGGTGAAACATTTCCATTTGGCTAATTTTCCATTTTCTGCACATGCTGGGGATAGAGGGCAGTGCTAACTAATATGCTGTGAAAAGGCAGCGAGCTTGAAGTGTTCATGCTGTTGACTGATGCTTCTTGAATTGTTCTTAAATGTTTTGAAACATTTCATGACTCTTACTCATATCTCTGGGGTTGCTGCTTAAATAGCTCATTGCAAATTTTTTCCGTGGGTTTTCCACACATTTGCTTACTCGAAACTTCTTTCACTTGCACACAATGACCGGCAGTCACCACAGAGAAGTGCCATACTTCCGTTTGAATCTGTTCTTAAATATTTTGAAACATTTCATGATCACGTGCAGCTTGGCGCATATCTCTACATTTGCTGCTTAAAGCGCTCATTGCAAAAACAGGAGATCCTGGTTTCGAATCCCAGCATTTGCCTTTGGCGAATCCTGTGTGGCCCAAGGCTGTGAACCTTAGCAAGGATGTGCTTTCCCAGAACTGACCACAAACGGTGAAACCTACGTTCCATTTGCTGTTGTTTGCATTTTCAAACCATCCCTCAGCTGTTGTCGGAGGGCAGTGTCCCAAACTAATGTGCTGCAGCAGCCAGGCGCCGTGGCTTAGCTGGTCAAAGCGCCTGTCTTGTAAACAGGAGATCCTGGGTTCGAATCCCAGCGGTGCCTGTCCTCTGATACCCTCGCTCTCTGAGATCTTTCTTGGACAGAGGGCCTCAGCATTTTGAATGGGTTTTCAATTGTGCAGAGGCTCGAGCACCTGTCTTTCCTGCCCATAGGTTGTACATCTTCACACTGTTGGATGTGCAAATGCCCAGAAGAAAAACCATCACGTGGCCCAGCTAATCAATCAGACAGCTCTGTGGCGCAATGGATAGCGCATTGGACTTCTAGATTGCAAAATGAGGCCATTCAAAGGTTGTGGGTTCGAGTCCCACCAGAGTCGTTCTTTTGGAATTTCGCTTACTGTATACTGCACAGTGTTGCCCTCAGGCAACAGAAAGCTTGCGAGGACTCTTGTTCTCGACGTATTTGTTTAAATATCATCAATCAAGTCAAAATTTGATGCAGAACCTCAGAAATGTTCATATATTCATCAAATTCAATTGGCATTTCTATGTAAAATGCAGTGCAAGAAAACAACCATCACATGGAAGGGTCTGACCTGCTAGCTTCTTCCATGATATCCCTCTATCTAAGGAGAGTCGGGTCAAAAGGGTGATACATTTGGCTAATTTTCCATTTTCTGCACATGCTGGGGGATAGACGGCGATGCTAACGGGTATGAGGTGAAAAGAGCGAGCTTGAAGTGTTCATGCTGTTGACTGATGCGTTCTTGAATTGTTCTTAAATGTTTTGAAACATTTCATGACTTTTTACTCATATCTCTACATTTGCTGCTTAAATAGCTCATTGCAAATTTTCTCCGTGGTATACTGCCACATTTACTTACGGAAACTTCTTGGCACTTGCACACAATGACCGGCAGTCACCACAGAGAAGTGCCATACTTCCGTTCTCTTTCTGTAGCTTAAACAGACTTTCGCCCTTCCAGGGTCGTCACGTGCAGCTTGGCGCCGTGGCTTAGTTGGTTAAAGCGCCTGTCTAGTAAACAGGAGATCCTGGGTTCGAATCCCAGCGGTGCCTTTGGCGATACCTGTGTGGCTCAAGGCTGTGAACCTTAGCAAGGATGTGCTTTTCCCAGAACTGACCACAAACGGTGAAACCTACGTTCCATTTGCTGTTGTTTGCATTTTCAAACCATCCCTCAGCTGTTGTCGGAGGGCAGTGTCCCAAACTAATGTGCTGCAGCAGCCAGGCGCCGTGGCTTAGCTGGTCAAAGCGCCTGTCTTGTAAACAGGAGATCCTGGGTTCGAATCCCAGCGGTGCCTGTCCTCTGATACCCTCGCTCTCTGAGATCTTTCTTGGACAGAGGGCCTCAGCATTTTGAATGGGTTTTCAATTGTGCAGAGGCTCGAGCACCTGTCTTTCCTGCCCATAGGTTGTACATCTTCACACTTTTGGATGTGCAAATGCCCAGAAGAAAAACCATCACGTGGCCCAGCTAACCAATCAGACAGGCTCTGTGGCGCAATGGATAGCGCATTGGACTTCTAGATTGCAAAATGAGGCCATTCAAAGGTTGTGGGTTCGAGTCCCACCAGAGTCGTTCTTTTGGAATTTCGCTTACTGTATACTGCACAGTGTTGCCCTCAGGCAACAGAAAGCTTACGAGGACTCTTGTTCTCGACGTATTTGTTTAAATATCATCAATCAAGTCAAAATTTGATGCAGAACCTCAGAAATGTTCATATATTCATCAAATTCAATTGGCATTTCTATGTAAAATGCAGTGCAAAACAACCATCACATGGAAGGGTCTGACCTGCTAGCTTCCATGATATCCCTCTATCTAAGGAGAGTCGGGTCAAAGGGTGATACATTTGGCTAATTTTCCATTTTCTGCACATGCTGGGGGATAGACGGCGATGCTAACGGGTATGAGGTGAAAAGAGCGAGCTTGAAGTGTTCATGCTGTTGACTGATGCGTTCTTGAATTGTTCTTAAATGTTTTGAAACATTTCATGACTTTTTACTCATATCTCTACATTTGCTGCTTAAATAGCTCATTGCAAATTTTCTCCGTGGTATACTGCCACATTTACTTACGGAAACTTCTTGGCACTTGCACACAATGACCGGCAGTCACCACAGAGAAGTGCCATACTTCCGTTCTCTTTCTGTAGCTTAAACAGACTTTCGCCCTTCCAGGGTCGTCACGTGCAGCTTGGCGCCGTGGCTTAGTTGGTTAAAGCGCCTGTCTAGTAAACAGGAGATCCTGGGTTCGAATCCCAGCGGTGCCTTTGCGATACCTGTGTGGCTCAAGGCTGTGAACCTTAGCAAGGATGTGCTTTTCCCAGAACTGACCACAAACGGTGAAACCTACGTTCCATTTGCTGTTGTTTGCATTTTCAAACCATCCCTCAGCTGTTGTCGGAGGGCAGTGTCCCAAACTAATGTGCTGCAGCAGCCAGGCGCCGTGGCTTAGCTGGTCAAAGCGCCTGTCTTGTAAACAGGAGATCCTGGGTTCGAATCCCAGCGGTGCCTGTCCTCTGATACCCTCGCTCTCTGAGATCTTTCTTGGACAGAGGGCCTCAGCATTTTGAATGGGTTTTCAATTGTGCAGAGGCTCGAGCACCTGTCTTTCCTGCCCATAGGTTGTACATCTTCACACTTTTGGATGTGCAAATGCCCAGAAGAAAAACCATCACGTGGCCCAGCTAACCAATCAGACAGGCTCTGTGGCGCAATGGATAGCGCATTGGACTTCTAGATTGCAAAATGAGGCCATTCAAAGGTTGTGGGTTCGAGTCCCACCAGAGTCGTTCTTTTGAATTTCGCTTACTGTATACTGCACAGTGTTGCCCTCAGGCAACAGAAAGCTTATGAGAGGACTCTTGTTCTCGACGTATTTGTTTAAATATCATCAATCAAGTCAAAATTTGATGCAGAACCTCAGAAATGTTCATATATTCATCAAATTCAATTGGCATTTCTATGTAAAATGCAGTGCAAGAAAACAACCATCACATGGAAGGGTCTGACCTGCTAGCTTCCATGATATCCCTCTATCTAAGGAGAGTCGGGTCAAAAGGGTGATACATTTGGCTAATTTTCCATTTTCTGCACATGCTGGGGGATAGACGGCGATGCTAACGGGTATGAGGTGAAAAAGAGCGAGCTTGAAGTGTTCATGCTGTTGACTGATGCGTTCTTGAATTGTTCTTAAATGTTTTGAAACATTTCATGACTTTTTACTCATATCTCTACATTTGCTGCTTAAATAGCTCATTGCAAATTTTCTCCGTGGTATACTGCCACATTTACTTACGGAAACTTCTTGGCACTTGCACACAATGACCGGCAGTCACCACAGAGAAGTGCCATACTTCCGTTCTCTTTCTGTAGCTTAAACAGACTTTCGCCCTTCCAGGGTCGTCACGTGCAGCTTGGCGCCGTGGCTTAGTTGGTTAAAGCGCCTGTCTAGTAAACAGGAGATCCTGGGTTCGAATCCCAGCGGTGCCTTTGATACGATACCTGTGTGGCTTTTCAAGGCTGTGAACCATTTTCAGCAAGGATGTGCTTTTCCCAGAACTGACCACAAACGATACCCTGTGAAACCTACAAACCATCATTGGGTTTTCAATTGTGCAGCAGTGTCTTTCCAAACTGTTTGCTGCTTCATTTTCAAACCATCCTTGGCCCAGCTGTTGTTGGAACGGATTCTGGGTTGTGGGTTCGAGTCCCAGAGTGCCTGTCCTTTGCAGCAGCCAGGCGCTACTGAGATAGTGCACAGCCTGTTGCCCTCAGGCAACAGGAGCTTCTGCTCTTGTTCTCGGTTGCCTGTTGTTTAAATATCATCAATCAAGTCAAAATTTGATGCAGAACCTCAGAAATGTTCATATATTCATCAAATTCAATTGGCATTTCTATGTAAAATGCAGTGCAAGAAAAACAATCACATGCAAGGGTCTGACCTGCTAGCTTCCATGATATCCCTCTATCTGCGGGTCAAAGGGTGATACATTTGGCTAATTTTCCATTTTCTGCACATGCTGGGGATGTGCAAATGCTAACAGGTCTTGAGGTGAAAAAGAGCGAGCTTGAAGTGTTCATGCTGTTGACTGATGCGTTCTTGAATTGTTCTTAAATGTTTTGAAACATTTCATGACTTTTTACTCATATCTCTACATTTGCTGCTTAAATAGCTCATTGCAAATTTTCTCCGTGGTATACTGCCACATTTACTTACGGAAACTTCTTGGCACTTGCACACAATGACCGGCAGTCACCACAGAGAAGTGCCATACTTCCGTTCTCTTTCTGTAGCTTAAACAGACTTTTGCCTTTCCAGGGTCATCACGTGCGGCTTGGCGCCGTGGCTTAGTTGGTTAAAGCGCCTGTCTAGTAAACAGGAGATCCTGGGTTCGAATCCCAGCGGTGCCTTTGCGATACCTGTGTGGCTCAAGGCTGTGAACCTTAGCAAGGATGTGCTTTTCCCAGAACTGACCACAAACGGTGAAACCTAATCCATTTGCTGTTGTTTGCATTTTCAAACCATCCCTCAGCTGTTGTCGGAGGGCAGTGTCCCAAACTAATGCGCTGCAGCAGCCAGGCGCCGTGGCTTAGCTGGTCAAAGCGCCTGTCTTGTAAACAGGAGATCCTGGGTTTGAATCCCAGCGGTGCCTGTCCTCTGATACCCTCGCTCTCTGAGATCTTTCTTGGACAGAGGGCCTCAGCATTTTGAATGGGTTTTCAATTGTGCAAGAGGCTCGAGCACCTGTCTTTCCTGCCCATAGGTTGTACATCTTCACACTGTTGGATGTGCAAATGCCCAGAAGAAAAACCATCACGTGGCCCAGCTAGGTGAAACAGGCTTTGCTGTGGCAGGGTCAAACATAGCGCATTGGACTTCTAGATTGCAAAATGAGGCCATTCAAAGGTTGTGGGTTCGAGTCCCACCAGTGTTCTTTTTTGGAATTTCGCTTGGTATACAGTGTTGCCCTTCAAAAGCTGTGAACTTAGCAAGGATGTGCTTTTCCCATCATCAACTGACCACAAAATTTGTGCTTCAAAATTCCATTTGCAATTGCATTTTCAAACCAGTGCAGCTGTTGTCGGATGGCAGTGTCCCAGCTAATTCCATGCATTCATCAAGGCGCCAAAGGGTGCATTTGGCTAATTTCAAAGCAATGTCATGTAAACAGGAGATCCTGGGTTCAATCCCAGCGGTGCCTGTCCTGCTGATACCCTCGCTCTCTTGCTCTGGAGATCTTTCTTGGAAAGAGGGCCATTTCAGCATTTTGAATGGGTTTTCAACATTTGTGCAGAGGCTCGCACCTGTCTTTCCTGCCCATAGGTATACTGCTACATTTTCTTACTGTTGGCACTTGCTTGAATTGTTCTTAAATATTTTGTGCCATACATTTCATGACTTTTGTAGCTCATATCTCTTGCTTAAATAGCTTGGCGCAGTTGCAAATTCTTCTCCAGGAGTTCCTGGGTTCCACATTTGCTGGCGATACCTCTTGGCTCAAGGCTGTGAACCTTAGCAAGGATGTGCTTTTCCCAGAACTGACCACAAACGGTGAAACCTACGTTCCATTTGCTGTTGTTTGCATTTTCAACCATCCCTCAGCTGTTGTCGGAGGGCAGTGTCCCAAACTAATGCGCTGCAGCAGCCAGGCGCCGTGGCTTAGCTGGTCAAAGCGCCTGTCTTGTAAACAGGAGATCCTGGGTTCGAATCCCAGCGGTGCCTGTCCTCTGATACCCTCGCTCTCTGAGATCTTTCTTGGACAGAGGGCCTCAGCATTTTGAATGGGTTTTCAATTGTGCAGAGGCTCGAGCACCTGTCTTTCCTGCCCATAGGTTGTACATCTTCACACTTTTGGATGTGCAAATGCCCAGAAGAAAAACCATCACGTGGCCCAGCTAACCAATCAGACAGGCTCTGTGGCGCAATGGATAGCGCATTGGACTTCTAGATTGCAAAATGAGGCCATTCAAAGGTTGTGGGTTCGAGTCCCACCAGAGTCGTTCTTTGGAATTTCGCTTACTGTATACTGCACAGTGTTGCCCTCAGGCAACAGAAAGCTTGCGAGGACTCTTGTTCTCGACGTATTTGTTTAAATATCATCAATCAAGTCAAAATTTGATGCAGAACCTCAGAAATGTTCATATATTCATCAAATTCAATTGGCATTTCTATGTAAAATGCAGTGCAAGAAAACAACCATCACATGGAAGGGTCTGACCTGCTAGCTTCCATGATATCCCTCTATCTAAGGAGAGTCGGGTCAAAAGGGTGATACATTTGGCTAATTTTCCATTTTCTGCACATGCTGGGGGATAGACGGCGATGCTAACGGGTATGAGGTGAAAAGAGCGAGCTTGAAGTGTTCATGCTGTTGACTGATGCGTTCTTGAATTGTTCTTAAATGTTTTGAAACATTTCATGACTTTTTACTCATATCTCTACATTTGCTGCTTAAATAGCTCATTGCAAATTTTCTCCGTGGTATACTGCCACATTTACTTACGGAAACTTCTTGGCACTTGCACACAATGACCGGCAGTCACCACAGAGAAGTGCCATACTTCCGTTCTCTTTCTGTAGCTTAAACAGACTTTCGCCCTTCCAGGGTCGTCACATGCAGCTTGGCGCCGTGGCTTAGTTGGTTAAAGCGCCTGTCTAGTAAACAGGAGATCCTGGGTTCGAATCCCAGCGGTGCCTTTGGCGATACCTGTGTGGCTCAAGGCTGTGAACCTTAGCAAGGATGTGCTTTTCCCAGAACTGACCACAAACGGTGAAACCTACGTTCCATTTGCTGTTGTTTGCATTTTCAAACCATCCCTCAGCTGTTGTCGGAGGGCAGTGTCCCAAACTAATGCGCTGCAGCAGCCAGGCGCCGTGGCTTAGCTGGTCAAAGCGCCTGTCTTGTAAACAGGAGATCCTGGGTTTGAATCCCAGCGGTGCCTGTCCTCTGATACCCTCGCTCTCTGAGATCTTTCTTGGACAGAGGGCCTCAGCATTTTGAATGGGTTTTCAATTGTGCAGAGGCTCGAGCACCTGTCTTTCCTGCCCATAGGTTGTACATCTTCACACTGTTGGATGTGCAAATGCCCAGAAATGAAAACCATCACATGGCCCAGCTAGTCAATCAGACAGGCTCTGTGGCGCAATGGATAGCGCATTGGACTTCTAGATTGCAAAATGAGGCTTACTTCAAAGGTTGTGGGTTCAGTCACACAAGAGTCGGCAGTTTGACCACAGAGAATACCATACTTCAGGCTCTTTCTGTAAGCTTAAACTCTTGTTCTTTTTGTTTAAATATCATCAATCAAGTCAAAATTTGATGCAGAACCTCAGAAATGTTCATATTTCATCAAATTCTATTAAACAGGAGATCCTGGGTTCGAATCCAGCGGTGCCTTTGAAAATACCCATCACATGGAGGCTCTGACCTGCTTAGCAAGGATGTGATTTCCCTCTAACTGACCAGAGTCGGGTGAAACCTACGATCCATTTGCTGTTGTTTGCATTTTCAAACCATCCCTCAGCTGTTGTCGGATAGACAGTGTCCTAACTAATGAGGTGCAAAAGCAGCGAGGCGCCGTGTTCATGCTGTTCAAAGATGCTGTCTTGTAAACAGGAGATCCTGGGTTCATTTCCAGCGGTGCCTCATCCTCTGATTTGCTGCTTAAATGAGATCTTTCTTGGACAGTGGTATACTGCAGCATTTACTTAATGGGTTTTCAATTGCACAGAATGACTCGAGTCACCTGTCTTTCCTGCCATATAGGTTGACATCTTCACACTTCACACTTTTGGATGTTCAAATGCCCACAAGAAAACTTGGCGCATGGCTTAGTTACTTAAAGCGCTACTGTCTGCGTAAACAGGAGATCCTGGGTTCGAATCCCAGCGGTGCCTTTGGCGATACCTGTGTGGCTCAAGGCTGTGAACTTAGCAAGGATGTGCTTTTCCAGAACTGACCACAAGGGTGAAACCTCTAGTTCCATTTGCTGTTGTTTGCATTTTCAAACCATCCTCAGCTGTTGTCAGGGCAGTGTCCCAAACTAATGTGCTGCAGCAGCCAGGCGCCGTGGCTTAGCTGGTCAAAGCGCCTGTCTTGTAAACAGGAGATCCTGGGTTCGAATCCCAGCGGTGCCTGTCCTCTGATACCCTCGCTCTCTGAGATCTTTCTTGGACAGAGGGCCTCAGCATTTTGAATGGGTTTTCAATTGTGCAGAGGCTCGAGCACCTGTCTTTCCTGCCCATAGGTTGTACATCTTCACACTTTTGGATGTGCAAATGCCCAGAAGAAAAACCATCACGTGGCCCAGCTAACCAATCAGACAGGCTCTGTGGCGCAATGGATAGCGCATTGGACTTCTAGATTGCAAAATGAGGCCATTCAAAGGTTGTGGGTTCGAGTCCCACCAGAGTCGTTCTTTTGGAATTTCGCTTACTGTATACTGCACAGTGTTGCCCTCAGGCAACAGAAAGCTTGCGAGGACTCTTGTTCTCGACGTATTTGTTTAAATATCATCAATCAAGTCAAAATTTGATGCAGAACCTCAGAAATGTTCATATATTCATCAAATTCAATTGGCATTTCTATGTAAAATGCAGTGCAAGAAAACAACCATCACATGGAAGGGTCTGACCTGCTAGCTTCCATGATATCCCTCTATCTAAGGAGAGTCGGGTCAAAAGGGTGATACATTTGGCTAATTTTCCATTTTCTGCACATGCTGGGGGATAGACGGCGATGCTAACGGGTATGAGGTGAAAAGAGCGAGCTTGAAGTGTTCATGCTGTTGACTGATGCGTTCTTGAATTGTTCTTAAATGTTTTGAAACATTTCATGACTTTTTACTCATATCTCTACATTTGCTGCTTAAATAGCTCATTGCAAATTTTCTCCGTGGTATACTGCCACATTTACTTACGGAAACTTCTTGGCACTTGCACACAATGACCGGCAGTCACCACAGAGAAGTGCCATACTTCCGTTCTCTTTCTGTAGCTTAAACAGACTTTCGCCCTTCCAGGGTCGTCACGTGCAGCTTGGCGCCGTGGCTTAGTTGGTTAAAGCGCCTGTCTAGTAAACAGGAGATCCTGGGTTCGAATCCCAGCGGTGCCTTTGGCGATACCTGTGTGGCTCAAGGCTGTGAACCTTAGCAAGGATGTGCTTTTCCCAGAACTGACCACAAACGGTGAAACCTACGTTCCATTTGCTGTTGTTTGCATTTTCAAACCATCCCTCAGCTGTTGTCGGAGGGCAGTGTCCCAAACTAATGCGCTGCAGCAGCCAGGCGCCGTGGCTTAGCTGGTCAAAGCGCCTGTCTTGTAAACAGGAGATCCTGGGTTCGAATCCCAGCGGTGCCTGTCCTCTGATACCCTCGCTCTCTGAGATCTTTCTTGGACAGAGGGCCTCAGCATTTTGAATGGGTTTTCAATTGTGCAGAGGCTCGAGCACCTGTCTTTCCTGCCCATAGGTTGTACATCTTCACACTTTTGGATGTGCAAATGCCCAGAAGAAAAACCATCACGTGGCCCAGCTAACCAATCAGACAGGCTCTGTGGCGCAATGGATAGCGCATTGGACTTCTAGATTGCAAAATGAGGCCATTCAAAGGTTGGTGGTGTGGGTTCGAGTCCCACCAGAGTCGTTCTTTTGGAATTTCGCTTACTGTATACTGCACAGTGTTGCCCTCAGGCAACAGAAAGCTTCGAGAGACTCTTGTTCTCGACGTATTTGTTTAAATATCATCAATCAAGTCAAAATTTGATGCAGAACCTCAGAAATGTTCATATATTCATCAAATTCAATTGGCATTTCTATGTAAAATGCAGTGCAAGAAAACAACCATCACATGGAAGGGTCTGACCTGCTAGCTTCCATGATATCCCTCTATCTAAGGAGAGTCGGGTCAAAAGGGTGATACATTTGGCTAATTTTCCATTTTCTGCACATGCTGGGGGATAGACGGCGATGCTAACGGGTATGAGGTGAAAAGAGCGAGCTTGAAGTGTTCATGCTGTTGACTGATGCGTTCTTGAATTGTTCTTAAATGTTTTGAAACATTTCATGACTTTTTACTCATATCTCTACATTTGCTGCTTAAATAGCTCATTGCAAATTTTCTCCGTGGTATACTGCCACATTTACTTACGGAAACTTCTTGGCACTTGCACACAATGACCGGCAGTCACCACAGAGAAGTGCCATACTTCCGTTCTCTTTCTGTAGCTTAAACAGACTTTCGCCCTTCCAGGGTCGTCACACGTGCAGCTTGGCGCGTGGGCTTAGTTGGTTAAAGCGCCTGTCTAGTAAACAGGAGATCCTGGGTTCGAATCCCAGCGGTGCCTTTGGCGATACCTGTGTGGCTCAAGGCTGTGAACCTTAGCAAGGATGTGCTTTTCCCAGAACTGACCACAAACGGTGAAACCTACGCCCATTTGCTGTTGTTTGCATTTTCAAACCATCCCTCAGCTGTTGTCGGAGGGCAGTGTCCCAAACTAATGCGCTGCAGCAGCCAGGCGCCGTGGCTTAGCTGGTCAAAGCGCCTGTCTTGTAAACAGGAGATCCTGGGTTCGAATCCCAGCGGTGCCTGTCCTCTGATACCCTCGCTCTCTGAGATCTTTCTTGGACAGAGGGCCTCAGCATTTTGAATGGGTTTTCAATTGTGCAGAGGCTCGAGCACCTGTCTTTCCTGCCCATAGGTTGTACATCTTCACACTTTTGGATGTGCAAATGCCCAGAAGAAAAACCATCACGTGGCCCAGCTAACCAATCAGACAGGCTCTGTGGCGCAATGGATAGCGCATTGGACTTCTAGATTGCAAAATGAGGCCATTCAAAGGTTGTGGGTTCGAGTCCCACCAGAGTCGTTCTTTTGGAATTTCGCTTACTGTATACTGCACAGTGTTGCCCTCAGGCAACAGAAAGCTTGCGAGGACTCTTGTTCTCGACGTATTTGTTTAAATATCATCAATCAAGTCAAAATTTGATGCAGAACCTCAGAAATGTTCATATATTCATCAAATTCAATTGGCATTTCTATGTAAAATGCAGTGCAAGAAAACAACCATCACATGGAAGGGTCTGACCTGCTAGCTTCCATGATATCCCTCTATCTAAGGAGAGTCGGGTCAAAAGGGTGATACATTTGGCTAATTTTCCATTTTCTGCACATGCTGGGGATAGATAGGCGATGCTAACGGGTATGAGGTGAAAAAGAGCGAGCTTGAAGTGTTCATGCTGTTGACTGATGCGTTCTTTGATTGTTCTTAAATGTTTTGAAACATTTCATGACTTTTTACTCATATCTCTACATTTGCTGCTTAAATAGCTCATTGCAAATTTTCTCCGTGGTATACTGCCACATTTACTTACGGAAACTTCTTGGCACTTGCACACAATGACCGGCAGTCACCACAGAGAAGTGCCATACTTCCGTTCTCTTTCTGTAGCTTAAACAGACTTTCGCCCTTCCAGGGTCGTCACGTGCAGCTTGGCGCCGTGGCTTAGTTGGTTAAAGCGCCTGTCTAGTAAACAGGAGATCCTGGGTTCGAATCCCAGCGGTGCCTTTGGCGATACCTGTGTGGCTCAAGGCTGTGAACCTTAGCAAGGATGTGCTTTTCCCAGAACTGACCACAAACGGTGAAACCTACGTTCCATTTGCTGTTGTTTGCATTTTCAAACCATCCCTCAGCTGTTGTCGGAGGGCAGTGTCCCAAACTAATGCGCTGCAGCAGCCAGGCGCCGTGGCTTAGCTGGTCAAAGCGCCTGTCTTGTAAACAGGAGATCCTGGGTTCGAATCCCAGCGGTGCCTGTCCTCTGATACCCTCGCTCTCTGAGATCTTTCTTGGACAGAGGGCCTCAGCATTTTGAATGGGTTTTCAATTGTGCAGAGGCTCGAGCACCTGTCTTTCCTGCCCATAGGTTGTACATCTTCACACTTTTGGATGTGCAAATGCCCAGAAGAAAAACCATCACGTGGCCCAGCTAACCAATCAGACAGGCTCTGTGGCGCAATGGATAGCGCATTGGACTTCTAGATTGCAAAATGAGGCCATTCAAAGGTTGTGGGTTCGAGTCCCACCAGAGTCGTTCTTTTGGAATTTCGCTTACTGTATACTGCACAGTGTTGCCCTCAGGCAACAGAAAGCTTCTCGAGGACTCTTGTTCTCGACGTATTTGTTTAAATATCATCAATCAAGTCAAAATTTGATGCAGAACCTCAGAAATGTTCATATATTCATCAAATTCAATTGGCATTTCTATGTAAAATGCAGTGCAAGAAAACAACCATCACATGGAAGGGTCTGACCTGCTAGCTTCCATGATATCCCTCTATCTAAGGAGAGTCGGGTCAAAAGGGTGATACATTTGGCTAATTTTCCATTTTCTGCACATGCTGGGGATAGACGCGCGATGCTAACGGGTATGAGGTGAAAAAGAGCGAGCTTGAAGTGTTCATGCTGTTGACTGATGCGTTCTTGAATTGTTCTTAAATGTTTTGAAACATTTCATGACTTTTTACTCATATCTCTACATTTGCTGCTTAAATAGCTCATTGCAAATTTTCTCCGTGGTATACTGCCACATTTACTTACGGAAACTTCTTGGCACTTGCACACAATGACCGGCAGTCACCACAGAGAAGTGCCATACTTCCGTTCTCTTTCTGTAGCTTAAACAGACTTTCGCCCTTCCAGGGTCGTCACGTGCAGCTTGGCGCCGTGGCTTAGTTGGTTAAAGCGCCTGTCTAGTAAACAGGAGATCCTGGGTTCGAATCCCAGCGGTGCCTTTGGCGATACCTGTGTGGCTCAAGGCTGTGAACCTTAGCAAGGATGTGCTTTTCCCAGAACTGACCACAAACGGTGAAACCTACGTTCCATTTGCTGTTGTTTGCATTTTCAAACCATCCCTCAGCTGTTGTCGGAGGGCAGTGTCCCAAACTAATGCGCTGCAGCAGCCAGGCGCCGTGGCTTAGCTGGTCAAAGCGCCTGTCTTGTAAACAGGAGATCCTGGGTTCGAATCCCAGCGGTGCCTGTGTCCTCTGATACCCTCGCTCTCTGAGATCTTTCTTGGACAGAGGGCCTCAGCATTTTGAATGGGTTTTCAATTGTGCAGAGGCTCGAGCACCTGTCTTTCCTGCCCATAGGTTGTACATCTTCACACTTTTGGATGTGCAAATGCCCAGAAGAAAAACCATCACGTGGCCCAGCTAACCAATCAGACAGGCTCTGTGGCGCAATGGATAGCGCGCATTGGACTTCTAGATTGCAAAATGAGGCCATTCAAAGGTTGTGGGTTGAGTCCCACCAGAGTCGTTCTTTTGGAATTTCGCTTACTGTATACTGCACAGTGTTGCCCTCAGGCAACAGAAAGCTTGCGAGGACTCTTGTTCTCGACGTTTAAATATCATCAATCAAGTCAAAATTTGATGCAGAACCTCAGAAATGTTCATATATTCATCAAATTCAATTGGCATTTCTATGTAAAATGCAGTGCAAGAAAAACAACCATCACATGGAAGGGTCTGACCTGCTAGCTTCCATGATATCCCTCTATCTAAGGAGAGTCGGGTCAAAAGGGTGATACATTTGGCTAATTTTCCATTTTCTGCACATGCTGGGGGATAGACGGCGATGCTAACGGGTATGAGGTGAAAAAGAGCGAGCTTGAAGTGTTCTTAAATGTTTTGAAACATTTCATGACTTTTTACTCATATCTCTACATTTGCTGCTTAAATAGCTCATTGCAAATTTTCTCCGTGGTATACTGCCACATTTACTTACGGAAACTTCTTGGCACTTGCACACAATGACCGGCAGTCACCACAGAGAAGTGCCATACTTCCGTTCTCTTTCTGTAGCTTAAACAGACTTTCGCCCTTCCAGGGTCGTCACGTGCAGCTTGGCGCCGTGGCTTAGTTGGTTAAAGCGCCTGTCTAGTAAACAGGAGATCCTGGGTTCGATCCCAGCGGTGCCTTTGGCGATACCTGTGTGGCTCAAGGCTGTGAACCTTAGCAAGGATGTGCTTTTCCCAGAACTGACCACAAACGGTGAAACCTACGTTCCATTTGCTGTTGTTTGCATTTTCAAACCATCCCTCAGCTGTTGTCGGAGGGCAGTGTCCCAAACTAATGTGCTGCAGCAGCCAGGCGCGCGTGGCTTAGCTGGTCAAAGCGCCTGTCTTGTAAACAGGAGATCCTGGGTTCGAATCCCAGCGGTGCCTGTCCTCTGACCCTCTCTCTCTCTGAGATCTTTCTTGGACAGAGGGCCTCAGCATTTTGAATGGGTTTTCAATTGTGCAGAGGCTCGAGCACCTGTCTTTCCTGCCCATAGGTTGTACATCTTCACACTTTTGGATGTGCAAATGCCCAGAAGAAAAACCATCACGTGGCCCAGCTAACCAATCAGACAGGCTCTGTGGCGCAATGGATAGCGCATTGGACTTCTAGATTGCAAAATGAGGCCATTCAAAGGTTGTGGGTTCGAGTCCCACCAGAGTCGTTCTTTTGGAATTTCGCTTACTGTATACTGCACAGTGTTGCCCTCAGGGCAACAGAAAGCTTATGAGGACTCTTGTTCTCGATTTGTTTAAATAAATCATCAATCAAGTCAAAATTTGATGCAGAACCCTCAGAAATGTTCATATATTCATCAAATTCAATTGGCATTTCTATGTAAAATGCAGTGCAAGAAAACAACCATCACATGGAAGGGTCTGACCTGCTAGCTTCCATGATATCCCTCTATCTAAGGAGAGTCGGGTCAAAAGGGTGATACATTTGGCTAATTTTCCATTTTCTGCACATGCTGGGGGATAGACGGCGAGCGATGCTAACGGGTATGAGGTGAAAAAGAGCGAGCTTGAAGTGTTCATGCTGTTGACTGATGCGTTCTTGAATTGTTCTTAAATGTTTTGAAACATTTCATGACTTTTTACTCATATCTCTACATTTGCTGCTTAAATAGCTCATTGCAAATTTTCTCCGTGGTATACTGCCACATTTACTTACGGAAACTTCTTGGCACTTGCACACAATGACCGGCAGTCACCACAGAGAAGTGCCATACTTCCGTTCTCTTTCTGTAGCTTAAACAGACTTTCGCCCTTCCAGGGTCGTCACGTGCAGCTTGGCGCCGTGGCTTAGTTGGTTAAAGCGCCTGTCTAGTAAACAGGAGATCCTGGGTTCGAATCCCAGCGGTGCCTTTGGCGATACCTGTGTGGCTCAAGGCTGTGAACCTTAGCAAGGATGTGCTTTTCCCAGAACTGACCACAAACGGTGAAACCTACGTTCCATTTGCTGTTGTTTGCATTTTCAAACCATCCCTCAGCTGTTGTCGGAGGGCAGTGTCCCAAACTAATGCGCTGCAGCAGCCAGGCGCCGTGGCTTAGCTGGTCAAAGCGCCTGTCTTGTAAACAGGAGATCCTGGGTTCGAATCCCAGCGGTGCCTGTCCTCTGATACCCTCGCTCTCTGAGATCTTTCTTGGACAGAGGGCCTCAGCATTTGAATGGGTTTTCAATTGTGCAGAGGCTCGAGCACCTGTCTTTCCTGCCCATAGGTTGTACATCTTCACACTTTTGGATGTGCAAATGCCCAGAAGAAAAACCATCACGTGGCCCAGCTAGCTAACCAATCAGACAGGCTCTGTGGCGCAATGGATAGCGCATTGGACTTCTAGATTGCAAAATGAGGCCATTCAAAGGTTGTGGGTTCGAGTCCCACCAGAGTCGTTCTTTTGGAATTTCGCTTACTGTATACTGCACAGTGTTGCCCTCAGGCAACAGAAAGCTTCGAGGACTCTTGTTCTCGACGTATTTGTTTAAATATCATCAATCAAGTCAAAATTTGATGCAGAACCTCAGAAATGTTCATATATTCATCAAATTCAATTGGCATTTCTATGTAAAATGCAGTGCAAGAAAACAACCATCACATGGAAGGGTCTGACCTGCTAGCTTCCATGATATCCCTCTATCTAAGGAGAGTCGGGTCAAAAGGGTGATACATTTGGCTAATTTTCCATTTTCTGCACATGCTGGGGGATAGACGGCGATGCTAACGGGTATGAGGTGAAAAAGAGCGAGCTTGCTTGAAGTGTTCATGCTGTTGACTGATGCGTTCTTGAATTGTTCTTAAATGTTTTGAAACATTTCATGACTTTTTACTCATATCTCTACATTTGCTGCTTAAATAGCTCATTGCAAATTTTCTCCGTGGTATACTGCCACATTTACTTACGGAAACTTCTTGGCACTTGCACACAATGACCGGCAGTCACCACAGAGAAGTGCCATACTTCCGTTCTCTTTCTGTAGCTTAAACAGACTTTCGCCCTTCCAGGGTCATCACACGCAGCTTGGCGCCGTGGCTTAGTTGGTTAAAGCGCCTGTCTAGTAAACAGGAGATCCTGGGTTCGAATCCCAGCGGTGCCTTTGGCGATACCTGTGTGGCTCAAGGCTGTGAACCTTAGCAAGGATGTGCTTTTCCCAGAACTGACCACAAACGGTGAAACCTACGTTCCATTTGCTGTTGTTTGCATTTTCAAACCATCCCTCAGCTGTTGTCGGAGGGCAGTGTCCCAAACTAATGCGCTGCAGCAGCCAGGCGCCGTGGCTTAGCTGGTCAAAGCGCCTGTCTTGTAAACAGGAGATCCTGGGTTCGAATCCCAGCGGTGCCTGTCCTCTGATACCCTCGCTCTCTGAGATCTTTCTTGGACAGAGGGCCTCAGCATTTTGAATGGGTTTTCAATTGTGCAGAGGCTCGAGCACCTGTCTTTCCTGCCCATAGGTTGTACATCTTCACACTTTTGGATGTGCAAATGCCCAGAAGAAAAACCATCACGTGGCCCAGCTAACCAATCAGACAGGCTCTGTGGCGCAATGGATAGCGCATTGGACTTCTAGATTGCAAAATGAGGCCATTCAAAGGTTGTGGGTTCGAGTCCCACCAGAGTCGTTCTTTTGGAATTTCGCTTACTGTATACTGCACAGTGTTGCCCTCAGGCAACAGAAAGCTTTACGAGGACTCTTGTTCTCGACGTATTTGTTTAAATATCATCAATCAAGTCAAAATTTGATGCAGAACCTCAGAAATGTTCATATATTCATCAAATTCAATTGGCATTTCTATGTAAAATGCAGTGCAAGAAAACAACCATCACATGGAAGGGTCTGACCTGCTAGCTTCCATGATATCCCTCTATCTAAGGAGAGTCGGGTCAAAAGGGTGATACATTTGGCTAATTTTCCATTTTCTGCACATGCTGGGGGATAGACGGCGATGCTAACGGGTATGAGGTGAAAAAGAGCGAGCTTGAAGTGTTCATGCTGTTGACTGATGCGTTCTTGAATTGTTCTTAAATGTTTTGAAACATTTCATGACTTTTTACTCATATCTCTACATTTGCTGCTTAAATAGCTCATTGCAAATTTTCTCCGTGTGGTATACTGCCACATTTACTTACGGAAACTTCTTGGCACTTGCACACAATGACCGGCAGTCACCACAGAGAAGTGCCATACTTCCGTTCTCTTTCTGTAGCTTAAACAGACTTTCGCCCTTCCAGGGTCGTCACGTGCAGCTTGGCGCCGTGGCTTAGTTGGTTAAAGCGCCTGTCTAGTAAACAGGAGATCCTGGGTTCGAATCCCAGCGGTGCCTTTGGCGATACCTGTGTGGCTCAAGGCTGTGAACCTTAGCAAGGATGTGCTTTTCCCAGAACTGACCACAAACGGTGAAACCTACGTTCCATTTGCTGTTGTTTGCATTTTCAAACCATCCCTCAGCTGTTGTCGGAGGGCAGTGTCCCAAACTAATGCGCTGCAGCAGCCAGGCGCCGTGGCTTAGCTGGTCAAAGCGCCTGTCTTGTAAACAGGAGATCCTGGGTTCGAATCCCAGCGTGCCTGTCCTCTGATACCCTCGCTCTGAGATCTTTCTTGGACAGAGGGCCTCAGCATTTTGAATGGGTTTTCAATTGTGCAGAGGCTCGAGCACCTGTCTTTCCTGCCCATAGGTTGTACATCTTCACACTTTTGGATGTGCAAATGCCCAGAAGAAAAACCATCACGTGGCCCAGCTAACCAATCAGACAGGCTCTGTGGCGCAATGGATAGCGCATTGGACTTCTAGATTGCAAAATGAGGCCATTCAAAGGTTGTGGGTTCGAGTCCCACCAGAGTCGTTCTTTTGGAATTTCGCTTACTGTATACTGCACAGTGTTGCCCTCAGGCAACAGAAAGCTTATGAGGACTCTTGTTCTCGACGTATTTGTTTAAATATCATCTTAAATCAAGTCAAAATTTGATGCAGAACCTCAGAAATGTTCATATATTCATCAAATTCAATTGGCATTTCTATGTAAAATGCAGTGCAAGAAAACAACCATCACATGGAAGGGTCTGACCTGCTAGCTTCCATGATATCCCTCTATCTAAGGAGAGTCGGGTCAAAAGGGTGATACATTTGGCTAATTTTCCATTTTCTGCACATGCTGGGGATAGACGCGCGATGCTAACGGGTATGAGGTGAAAAAGAGCGAGCTTGAAGTGTTCATGCTGTTGACTGATGCGTTCTTGAATTGTTCTTAAATGTTTTGAAACATTTCATGACTTTTTACTCATATCTCTACATTTGCTGCTTAAATAGCTCATTGCAAATTTTCTCCGTGGTATACTGCCACATTTACTTACGGAAACTTCTTGGCACTTGCACACAATGACCGGCAGTCACCACAGAGAAGTGCCATACTTCCGTTCTCTTTCTGTAGCTTAAACAGACTTTCGCCCTTCCAGGGTCGTCACGTGCAGCTTGGCGCCGTGGCTTAGTTGGTTAAAGCGCCTGTCTAGTAAACAGGAGATCCTGGGTTCGAATCCCAGCGGTGCCTTTGGCGATACCTGTGTGGCTCAAGGCTGTGAACCTTAGCAAGGATGTGCTTTTCCCAGAACTGACCACAAACGGTGAAACCTACGTTCCATTTGCTGTTGTTTGCATTTTCAAACCATCCCTCAGCTGTTGTCGGAGGGCAGTGTCCCAAACTAATGCGCTGCAGCAGCCAGGCGCCGTGGCTTAGCTGGTCAAAGCGCCTGTCTTGTAAACAGGAGATCCTGGGTTCGAATCCCAGCGGTGCCTGTCCTCTGATACCCTCGCTCTCTGAGATCTTTCTTGGACAGAGGGCCTCAGCATTTTGAATGGGTTTTCAATTGTGCAGAGGCTCGAGCACCTGTCTTTCCTGCCCATAGGTTGTACATCTTCACACTTTTGGATGTGCAAATGCCCAGAAGAAAAACCATCACGTGGCCCAGCTAACCAATCAGACAGGCTCTGTGGCGCAATGGATAGCGCATTGGACTTCTAGATTGCAAAATGAGGCCATTCAAAGGTTGTGGGTTCGAGTCCCACCAGAGTCGTTCTTTTGGAATTTCGCTTACTGTATACTGCACAGTGTTGCCCTCAGGCAACAGAAAGTTTCGAGGACTCTTGTTCTCGACGTATTTGTTTAAAATATCATCAATCAAGTCAAAATTTGATGCAGAACCTCAGAAATGTTCATATATTCATCAAATTCAATTGGCATTTCTATGTAAAATGCAGTGCAAGAAAACAACCATCACATGGAAGGGTCTGACCTGCTAGCTTCCATGATATCCCTCTATCTAAGGAGAGTCGGGTCAAAAGGGTGATACATTTGGCTAATTTTCCATTTTCTGCACATGCTGGGGGATAGACGGCGATGCTAACGGGTATGAGGTGAAAAAGAGCGAGCTTGAAGTGTTCATGCTGTTGACTGATGCGTTCTTGAATTGTTCTTAAATGTTTTGAAACATTTCATGACTTTTTACTCATATCTCTACATTTGCTGCTTAAATAGCTCATTGCAAATTTTCTCCGTGGTATACTGCCACATTTACTTACGGAAACTTCTTGGCACTTGCACACAATGACCGGCAGTCACCACAGAGAAGTGCCATACTTCCGTTCTCTTTCTGTAGCTTAAACAGACTTTCGCCCTTCCAGGGTCGTCACTTGGCGCCGTGGCTTAGTTGGTTAAAGCGCCTGTCTAGTAAACAGGAGATCCTGGGTTCGAGCGCCGTGCTTCAGGGCTTCCAGAATCGCCTGTGGCTTTAAAGCGCCTGTGTTAGTTAGTTAAAGCGCGCCTGTCTAGTAAACAGGAGATCCTGGGTTCGAATCCCAGCGGTGCCTTTGGCGATACCTGTGTGGCTCAAGGCTGTGAACCTTAGCAAGGATGTGCTTTTCCCAGAACTGACCACAAACGGTGAAACCTACGTTCCATTTGCTGTTGTTTGCATTTTCAAACCATCCCTCAGCTGTTGTCGGAGGGCAGTGTCCCAAACTAATGTGCTGCAGCAGCCAGGCGCCGTGGCTTAGCTGGTCAAAGCGCCTGTCTTGTAAACAGGAGATCCTGGGTTCGAATCCCAGCGTGCCTGTCCTCTGATCCTCTCTGATACCTCGCTCTCTGAGATCTTTCTTGGACAGAGGGCCTCAGCATTTTGAATGGGTTTTCAATTGTGCAGAGGCTCGAGCACCTGTCTTTCCTGCCCATAGGTTGTACATCTTCACACTTTTGGATGTGCAAATGCCCAGAAGAAAAACCATCACGTGGCCCAGCTAACCAATCAGACAGGCTCTGTGGCGCAATGGATAGCGCATTGGACTTCTAGATTGCAAAATGAGGCCATTCAAAGGTTGTGGGTTCGAGTCCCACCAGAGTCGTTCTTTTGAATTTCGCTTACTGTATACTGCACAGTGTTGCCCTCAGGCAACAGAAAGCTTGTGAGAACTCTTGTTCTCGACGTATTTGTTTAAATATCATCAATCAAGTCAAAATTTGATGCAGAACCTCAGAAATGTTCATATATTCATCAAATTCAATTGGCATTTCTATGTAAAATGCAGTGCAAGAAAACAACCATCACATGGAAGGGTCTGACCTGCTAGCTTCCATGATATCCCTCTATCTAAGGAGAGTCGGGTCAAAAGGGTGATACATTTGGCTAATTTTCCATTTTCTGCACATGCTGGGGGATAGACGGCGATGCTAACGGGTATGAGGTGAAAAAGAGCGAGCTTGAAGTGTTCATGCTGTTGACTGATGCGTTCTTGAATTGTTCTTAAATGTTTTGAAACATTTCATGACTTTTTACTCATATCTCTACATTTGCTGCTTAAATAGCTCATTGCAAATTTTCTCCGTGGTATACTGCCACATTTACTTACGGAAACTTCTTGGCACTTGCACACAATGACCGGCAGTCACCACAGAGAAGTGCCATACTTCCGTTCTCTTTCTGTAGCTTAAACAGACTTTCGCCCTTCCAGGGTCGTCACGTGCAGCTTGGCGCCGTGGCTTAGTTGGTTAAAGCGCCTGTCTAGTAAACAGGAGATCCTGGGTTCGAATCCCAGCGGTGCCTTTGGCGATACCTGTGTGGCTCAAAGGCTGTGAACCTTAGCAAGGATGTGCTTTTCCCAGAACTGACCACAAACGGTGAAACCTACGTTCCATTTGCTGTTGTTTGCATTTTCAAACCATCCCTCAGCTGTTGTCGGAGGGCAGTGTCCCAAACTAATGCGCTGCAGCAGCCAGGCGCCGTGGCTTAGCTGGTCAAAGCGCCTGTCTTGTAAACAGGAGATCCTGGGTTCGAATCCCAGCGGTGCCTGTCCTCTGATACCCTCGCTCTCTGAGATCTTTCTTGGACAGAGGGCCTCAGCATTTTGAATGGGTTTTCAATTGTGCAGAGGCTCGAGCACCTGTCTTTCCTGCCCATAGGTTGTACATCTTCACACTTTTGGATGTGCAAATGCCCAGAAGAAAAACCATCACGTGGCCCAGCTAACCAATCAGACAGGCTCTGTGGCGCAATGGATAGCGCATTGGACTTCTAGATTGCAAAATGAGGCCATTCAAAGGTTGTGGGTTCGAGTCCCACCAGAGTCGTTCTTTTGGAATTTCGCTTACTGTATACTGCACAGTGTTGCCCTCAGGCAACAGAAAGCTTGCGAGGACTCTTGTTCTCGACGTATTTGTTTAAATATCATCAATCAAGTCAAAATTTGATGCAGAACCTCAGAAATGTTCATATATTCATCAAATTCAATTGGCATTTCTATGTAAAATGCAGTGCAAGAAAACAACCATCACATGGAAGGGTCTGACCTGCTAGCTTCCATGATATCCCTCTATCTAAGGAGAGTCGGGTCAAAAGGGTGATACATTTGGCTAATTTTCCATTTTCTGCACATGCTGGGGGATAGACGGCGATGCTAACGGGTATGAGGTGAAAAAGAGCGAGCTTGAAGTGTTCATGCTGTTGACTGATGCGTTCTTGAATTGTTCTTAAATGTTTTGAAACATTTCATGACTTTTTACTCATATCTCTACATTTGCTGCTTAAATAGCTCATTGCAAATTTTCTCCGTGGTATACTGCCACATTTACTTACGGAAACTTCTTGGCACTTGCACACAATGACCGGCAGTCACCACAGAGAAGTGCCATACTTCCGTTCTCTTTCTGTAGCTTAAACAGACTTTCGCCCTTCCAGGGTCGTCACGTGCAGCTTGGCGCCGTGGCTTAGTTGGTTAAAGCGCCTGTCTAGTAAACAGGAGATCCTGGGTTCGAATCCCAGCGGTGCCTTTGGCGATACCTGTGTGGCTCAAGGCTGTGAACCTTAGCAAGGATGTGCTTTTCCCAGAACTGACCACAAACGGTGAAACCTACGTTCCATTTGCTGTTGTTTGCATTTTCAAACCATCCCTCAGCTGTTGTCGGAGGGCAGTGTCCCAAACTAATGCGCTGCAGCAGCCAGGCGCCGTGGCTTAGCTGGTCAAAGCGCCTGTCTTGTAAACAGGAGATCCTGGGTTCGAATCCCAGCGGTGCCTGTCCTCTGATACCCTCGCTCTCTGAGATCTTTCTTGGACAGAGGGCCTCAGCATTTTGAATGGGTTTTCAATTGTGCAGAGGCTCGAGCACCTGTCTTTCCTGCCCATAGGTTGTACATCTTCACACTTTTGGATGTGCAAATGCCCAGAAGAAAAATCACGTGGCCCAGCTAACCAATCAGACAGGCTCTGTGGCGCAATGGATAGCGCATTGGACTTCTAGATTGCAAAATGAGGCCATTCAAAGGTTGTGGGTTCGAGTCCCACCAGAGTCGTTCTTTTGGAATTTCGCTTACTGTATACTGCACAGTGTTGCCCTCAGGCAACAGAAAGCTTGTGAGAACTCTTGTTCTCGACGTATTTGTTTAAATATCATCAATCAAGTCAAAATTTGATGCAGAACCTCAGAAATGTTCATATATTCATCAAATTCAATTGGCATTTCTATGTAAAATGCAGTGCAAGAAAACAACCATCACATGGAAGGGTCTGACCTGCTAGCTTCCATGATATCCCTCTATCTAAGGAGAGTCGGGTCAAAAGGGTGATACATTTGGCTAAATTTTCCATTTTCTGCACATGCTGGGGGATAGACGGCGATGCTAACGGGTATGAGGTGAAAAAGAGCGAGCTTGAAGTGTTCATGCTGTTGACTGATGCGTTCTTGAATTGTTCTTAAATGTTTTGAAACATTTCATGACTTTTTACTCATATCTCTACATTTGCTGCTTAAATAGCTCATTGCAAATTTTCTCCGTGGTATACTGCCACATTTACTTACGGAAACTTCTTGGCACTTGCACACAATGACCGGCAGTCACCACAGAGAAGTGCCATACTTCCGTTCTCTTTCTGTAGCTTAAACAGACTTTCGCCCTTCCAGGGTCGTCACGTGCAGCTTGGCGCCGTGGCTTAGTTGGTTAAAGCGCCTGTCTAGTAAACAGGAGATCCTGGGTTCGAATCCCAGCGGTGCCTTTGGCGATACCTGTGTGGCTCAAGGCTGTGAACCTTAGCAAGGATGTGCTTTTCCCAGAACTGACCACAAACGGTGAAACCTACGCGTTCCATTTGCTGTTGTTTGCATTTTCAAACCATCCCTCAGCTGTTGTCGGAGGGCAGTGTCCCAAACTAATGCGCTGCAGCAGCCAGGCGCCGTGGCTTAGCTGGTCAAAGCGCCTGTCTTGTAAACAGGAGATCCTGGGTTCGAATCCCAGCGGTGCCTGTCCTCTGATACCCTCGCTCTCTGAGATCTTTCTTGGACAGAGGGCCTCAGCATTTTGAATGGGTTTTCAATTGTGCAGAGGCTCGAGCACCTGTCTTTCCTGCCCATAGGTTGTACATCTTCACACTTTTGGATGTGCAAATGCCCAGAAGAAAAACCATCACGTGGCCCAGCTAACCAATCAGACAGGCTCTGTGGCGCAATGGATAGCGCATTGGACTTCTAGATTGCAAAATGAGGCCATTCAAAGGTTGTGGGTTCGAGTCCCACCAGAGTCGTTCTTTTGGAATTTCGCTTACTGTATACTGCACAGTGTTGCCCTCAGGCAACAGAAAGCTTTACGGGACTCTTGTTCTCGACGCGTATTTGTTTAAATATCATCAATCAAGTCAAAATTTGATGCAGAACCTCAGAAATGTTCATATATTCATCAAATTCAATTGGCATTTCTATGTAAAATGCAGTGCAAGAAAACAACCATCACATGGAAGGGTCTGACCTGCTAGCTTCCATGATATCCCTCTATCTAAGGAGAGTCGGGTCAAAAGGGTGATACATTTGGCTAATTTTCCATTTTCTGCACATGCTGGGGGATAGACGGCGATGCTAACGGGTATGAGGTGAAAAAGAGCGAGCTTGAAGTGTTCATGCTGTTGACTGATGCGTTCTTGAATTGTTCTTAAATGTTTTGAAACATTTCATGACTTTTTACTCATATCTCTACATTTGCTGCTTAAATAGCTCATTGCAAATTTTCTCCGTGGTATACTGCCACATTTACTTACGGAAACTTCTTGGCACTTGCACACAATGACCGGCAGTCACCACAGAGAAGTGCCATACTTCCCTCTCTCTCTTTCTGTAGCTTAAACAGACTTTCGCCCTTTCCAGGGTCGTCACACGTGCAGCTTGGCGCCGTGGCTTAGTTGGTTAAAGCGCCTGTCTAGTAAACAGGAGATCCTGGGTTCGAATCCCAGCGGTGCCTTTGGCGATACCTGTGTGGCTCAAGGCTGTGAACCTTAGCAAGGATGTGCTTTTCCCAGAACTGACCACAAACGGTGAAACCTACGTTCCATTTGCTGTTGTTTGCATTTTCAAACCATCCCTCAGCTGTTGTCGGAGGGCAGTGTCCCAAACTAATGTGCTGCAGCAGCCAGGCGCCGTGGCTTAGCTGGTCAAAGCGCCTGTCTTGTAAACAGGAGACAGGAGATCCTGGGTTCGAAATCCCAGCGGTGCCTGTCCTCTGATACCCTCTCTCTGCTCTCTGAGATCTTTCTTGGACAGAGGGCCTCAGCATTTTGAATGGGTTTTCAATTGTGTTTTCAATTGTGCAGAGCTCGAGCACTGTCTTTCCTGCCCATAGGTTGTACATCTTCACACTTTTGGATGTGCAAATGCCCAGAAGAAAAACCATCACGTGGCCCAGCTAACCAATCAGACAGGCTCTGTGGCGCAATGGATAGCGCATTGGACTTCTAGATTGCAAAATGAGGCCATTCAAAGGTTGTGGGTTCGAGTCCCACCAGAGTCGTTCTTTTGGAATTTCGCTTACTGTATACTGCACAGTGTTGCCCTCAGGCAACAGAAAGCTTCGAGGACTCTTGTTCTCGACGTATTTTGTTTAAATATCATCAATCAAGTCAAAATTTGATGCAGAACCTCAGAAATGTTCATATATTCATCAAATTCAATTGGCATTTCTATGTAAAATGCAGTGCAAGAAAACAACCATCACATGGAAGGGTCTGACCTGCTAGCTTCCATGCTAGCTTCCATGATATCCCTCTATCTAAGGAGAGTCGGGTCAAAGGGTGATACATTTGGCTAATTTTCCATTTTCTGCACATGCTGGGGGATAGACGGCGATGCTAACGGGTATGAGGTGAAAAAGCGAGCTTGAAGTGTTCATGCTGTTGACTGATGCGTTCTTGAATTGTTCTTAAATGTTTTGAAACATTTCATGACTTTTTACTCATATCTCTACATTTGCTGCTTAAATAGCTCATTGCAAATTTTCTCCGTGGTATACTGCCACATTTACTTACGGAAACTTCTTGGCACTTGCACACAATGACCGGCAGTCACCACAGAAGAAGCCATACTTCCGTTCTCTTTCTGTAGCTGTAAAAACAGACTTTCGCCCTTCCAGGGTCGTCACATGCAGCTTGGCGCCGTGGCTTAGTTGGTTAAAGCGCCTGTCTAGTAAAAACAGAGATCCTGGGTTCGAATCCCAGCGCCTTTGGCGATACTTGTGTGCTGCCTTAAATAGCTCATTGCCTGGCTAGAACCTTAGCAAGGATGTGCTTTTCCCAGAACTGACCACAAACGGTGAAACCTACGTTCCATTTGCTGTTGTTTGCATTTTCAAACCATCCCTCAGCTGTTGTCGGAGGGCAGTGTCCCAAACTAATGCGCTGCAGCAGCCAGGCGCCGTGGCTTAGCTGGTCAAAGCGCCTGTCTTGTAAACAGGAGATCCTGGGTTCGAATCCCAGCGGTGCCTGTCCTCTGATACCCTCGCTCTCTGAGATCTTTCTTGGACAGAGGGCCTCAGCATTTTGAATGGGTTTTCAATTGTGCAGAGGCTCGAGCACCTGTCTTTCCTGCCCATAGGTTGTACATCTTCACACTTTTGGATGTGCAAATGCCCAGAAGAAAAACCATCACGTGGCCCAGCTAACCAATCAGACAGGCTCTGTGGCGCAATGGATAGCGCATTGGACTTCTAGATTGCAAAATGAGGCCCATTCAAAAAGGTTGTGGGTTCGAGTCCCACCAGAGTCGTTCTTTTGGAATTTCGCTTACTGTATACTGCACAGTGTTGCCCTCAGGCAACAGAAAGCTTTGAGGACTCTTGTTCTCGACGTATTTTGTTTAAATATCATCAATCAAGTCAAAATTTGATGCAGAACCTCAGAAATGTTCATATATTCATCAAATTCAATTGGCATTTCTATGTAAAATGCAGTGCAAGAAAACAACCATCACATGGAAGGGTCTGACCTGCTAGCTTCCATGATATCCCTCTAAGGAGAGTCGGGTCAAAAGGGTGATACATTTGGCTAATTTTCCATTTTCTGCACATGCTGGGGGATAGACGGCGATGCTAACGGGTATGAGGTGAAAAAGAGCGAGCTTGAAGTGTTCATGCTGTTGACTGATGCGTTCTTGAATTGTTCTTAAATGTTTTGAAACATTTCATGACTTTTTACTCATATCTCTACATTTGCTGCTTAAATAGCTCATTGCAAATTTTCTCCGTGGTATACTGCCACATTTACTTACGGAAACTTCTTGGCACTTGCACACAATGACCGGCAGTCACCACAGAGAAGTGCCATACTTCCGTTCTCTTTCTGTAGCTTAAACAGACTTTCGCCCTTCCAGGGTCATCACGTGCAGCTTGGCGCCGTGGCTTAGTTGGTTAAAGCGCCTGTCTAGTAAACAGGAGATCCTGGGTTCGAATCCCAGCGGTGCCTTTGGCGATACCTGTGTGGCTCAAGGCTGTGAACCTTAGCAAGGATGTGCTTTTCCCAGAACTGACCACAAACGGTGAAACCTACGTTCCATTTGCTGTTGTTTGCATTTTCAAACCATCCCTCAGCTGTTGTCGGAGGGCAGTGTCCCAAACTAATGTGCTGCAGCAGCAGCCAGGCGCCGTGGCTTAGCTGGTCAAAGCGCCTGTCTTGTAAACAGGAGATCCTGGGTTCGAATCCCAGCGGTGCCTGTCCTCTGATACCCTCGCTCTTGAGATCTTTCTTGGACAGAGGGCCTCAGCATTTTGAATGGGTTTTCAATTGTGCAGAGGCTCGAGCACCTGTCTTTCCTGCCCATAGGTTGTACATCTTCACACTTTTGGATGTGCAAATGCCCAGAAGAAAAACCATCACGTGGCCCAGCTAACCAATCAGACAGGCTCTGTGGCGCAATGGATAGCGCATTGGACTTCTAGATTGCAAAATGAGGCCATTCAAAGGTTGTGGGTTCGAGTCCCACCAGAGTCGTTCTTTTGGAATTTCGCTTACTGTATACTGCACAGTGTTGCCCTCAGGCAACAGAAAGCTTATGAGAGGACTCTTGTTCTCGACGTATTTGTTTAAATATCATCAATCAAGTCAAAATTTGATGCAGAACCTCAGAAATGTTCATATATTCATCAAATTCAATTGGCATTTCTATGTAAAATGCAGTGCAAGAAAACAACCATCACATGGAAGGGTCTGACCTGCCTGCTAGCTTCCATGATATCCCTCTATCTAAGGAGAGTCGGGTCAAAAGGGTGATACATTTGGCTAATTTTCCATTTTCTGCACATGCTGGGGGATAGACGGCGATGCTAACGGGTATGAGGTGAAAAAGAGCGAGCTTGAAGTGTTCATGCTGTTGACTGATGCGTTCTTGAATTGTTCTTAAATGTTTTGAAACATTTCATGACTTTTTACTCATATCTCTACATTTGCTGCTTAAATAGCTCATTGCAAATTTTCTCCGTGGTATACTGCCACATTTACTTACGGAAACTTCTTGGCACTTGCACACAATGACCGGCAGTCACCACAGAGAAGTGCCATACTTCCGTTCTCTTTCTGTAGCTTAAACAGACTTTCGCCCTTCCAGGGTCGTCACGTGCAGCTTGGCGCCGTGGCTTAGTTGGTTAAAGCGCCTGTCTAGTAAACAGGAGATCCTGGGTTCGAATCCCAGCGGTGCCTTTGGCGATACCTGTGTGGCTCAAGGCTGTGAACCTTAGCAAGGATGTGCTTTTCCCAGAACTGACCACAAACGGTGAAACCTACGTTCCATTTGCTGTTGTTTGCATTTTCAAACCATCCCTCAGCTGTTGTCGGAGGGCAGTGTCCCAAACTAATGTGCTGCAGCAGCCAGGCGCCGTGGCTTAGCTGGTCAAAGCGCCTGTCTTGTAAACAGGAGATCCTGGGTTCGAATCCCAGCGGTGCCTGTCCTCTGATACCCTCGCTCTCTGAGATCTTTCTTGGACAGAGGGCCTCAGCATTTTGAATGGGTTTTCAATTGTGCAGAGGCTCGAGCACCTGTCTTTCCTGCCCATAGGTTGTACATCTTCACACTTTTGGATGTGCAAATGCCCAGAAGAAAAACCATCACGTGGCCCAGCTAATCAATCAGACAGGCTCTGTGGCGCAATGGATAGCGCATTGGACTTCTAGATTGCAAAATGAGGCCATTCAAAGGTTGTGGGTTCGAGTCCCACCAGAGTTGTTCTTTTTGGAATTTCGCTTACTGTATACTGCACAGTGTTGCCCTCAGGCAACAGAAAGCTTGCGAGGACTCTTGTTCTCGACGTATTTGTTTAAATATCATCAATCAAGTCAAAATTTGATGCAGAACCTCAGAAATGTTCATATATTCATCAAATTCAATTGGCATTTCTATGTAAAATGCAGTGCAAGAAAACAACCATCACATGGAAGGGTCTGACCTGCTAGCTTCCATGATATCCCTCTATCTAAGGAGAGTCGGGTCAAAAGGGTGATACATTTGGCTAATTTTCCATTTTCTGCACATGCTGGGGGATAGACGGCGATGCTAACGGGTATGAGGTGAAAAAGAGCGAGCTTGAAGTGTTCATGCTGTTGACTGATGCGTTCTTGAATTGTTCTTAAATGTTTTGAAACATTTCATGACTTTTACTCATATCTCTACATTTGCTGCTTAAATAGCTCATTGCAAATTTTCTCCGTGGTATACTGCCACATTTACTTACGGAAACTTCTTGGCACTTGCACACAATGACCGGCAGTCACCACAGAGAAGTGCCATACTTCCGTTCTCTTTCTGTAGCTTAAACAGACTTTCGCCCTTCCAGGGTCGTCACGCGTGCAGCTTGGCGCCGTGGCTTAGTTGGTTAAAGCGCCTGTCTAGTAAACAGGAGATCCTGGGTTCGAATCCCAGCGGTGCCTTTGGCGATACCTGTGGCTCAAGGCTGTGAACCTTAGCAAGGATGTGCTTTTCCCAGAACTGACCACAAACGGTGAAACCTACGTTCCATTTGCTGTTGTTTGCATTTTCAAACCATCCTCAGCTGTTGTCGGAGGGCAGTGTCCCAAACTAATGCGCTGCAGCAGCCAGGCGCCGTGGCTTAGCTGGTCAAAGCGCCTGTCTTGTAAACAGGAGATCCTGGGTTCGAATCCCAGCGGTGCCTGTCCTCTGATACCCTCGCTCTCTGAGATCTTTCTTGGACAGAGGGCCTCAGCATTTTGAATGGGTTTTCAATTGTGCAGAGGCTCGAGCACCTGTCTTTCCTGCCCATAGGTTGTACATCTTCACACTTTTGGATGTGCAAATGCCCAGAAGAAAAACCATCACGTGGCCCAGCTAACCAATCAGACAGGCTCTGTGGCGCAATGGATAGCGCATTGGACTTCTAGATTGCAAAATGAGGCCATTCAAAGGTTGTGGGTTCGAGTCCCACCAGAGTCGTTCTTTTGGAATTTCGCTTACTGTATACTGCACAGTGTTGCCCTCAGGCAACAGAAAGCTTTCGAGGACTCTTGTTCTCGACGTATTTGTTTAAATATCATCAATCAAGTCAAAATTTGATGCAGAACCTCAGAAATGTTCATATATTCATCAAATTCAATTGGCATTTCTATGTAAAATGCAGTGCAAGAAAACAACCATCACATGGAAGGGTCTGACCTGCTAGCTTCCATGATATCCCTCTATCTAAGGAGAGTCGGGTCAAAAGGGTGATACATTTGGCTAATTTTCCATTTTCTGCACATGCTGGGGGATAGACGGCGATGCTAACGGGTATGAGGTGAAAAAGAGCGAGCTTGAAGTGTTCATGCTGTTGACTGATGCGTTCTTGAATTGTTCTTAAATGTTTTGAAACATTTCATGACTTTTTACTCATATCTCTACATTTGCTGCTTAAATAGCTCATTGCAAATTTTCTCCGTGGTATACTGCCACATTTACTTACGGAAACTTCTTGGCACTTGCACACAATGACCGGCAGTCACCACAGAGAAGTGCCATACTTCCGTTCTCTTTCTGTAGCTTAAACAGACTTTCGCCCTTCCAGGGTCGTCACGTGCAGCTTGGCGCCGTGGCTTAGTTGGTTAAAGCGCCTGTCTAGTAAACAGGAGATCCTGGGTTCGAATCCCAGCGGTGCCTTTGGCGATACCTGTGTGGCTCAAGGCTGTGAACCTTAGCAAGGATGTGCTTTTCCCAGAACTGACCACAAACGGTGAAACCTACGCCCATTTGCTGTTGTTTGCATTTTCAAACCATCCCTCAGCTGTTGTCGGAGGGCAGTGTCCCAAACTAATGTGCTGCAGCAGCCAGGCGCCGTGGCTTAGCTGGTCAAAGCGCCTGTCTTGTAAACAGGAGATCCTGGGTTCGAATCCCAGCGGTGCCTGTCCTCTGATACCCTCGCTCTCTGAGATCTTTCTTGGACAGAGGGCCTCAGCATTTTGAATGGGTTTTCAATTGTGCAGAGGCTCGAGCACCTGTCTTTCCTGCCCATAGGTTGTACATCTTCACACTTTTGGATGTGCAAATGCCCAGAAGAAAAACCATCACGTGGCCCAGCTAACCAATCAGACAGGCTCTGTGGCGCAATGGATAGCGCATTGGACTTCTAGATTGCAAAATGAGGCCATTCAAAGGTTGTGGGTTCGAGTCCCACCAGAGTCGTTCTTTTGAATTTCGCTTACTGTATACTGCACAGTGTTGCCCTCAGGCAACAGAAAGCTTGCGAGGACTCTTGTTCTCGACGTATTTGTTTAAATATCATCAATCAAGTCAAAATTTGATGCAGAACCTCAGAAATGTTCATATATTCATCAAATTCAATTGGCATTTCTATGTAAAATGCAGTGCAAGAAAACAACCATCACATGGAAGGGTCTGACCTGCTAGCTTCCATGATATCCTCTATCTAAGGAGAGTCGGGTCAAAAGGGTGATACATTTGGCTAATTTTCCATTTTCTGCACATGCTGGGGGATAGACGGCGATGCTAACGGGTATGAGGTGAAAAAGAGCGAGCTTGAAGTGTTCATGCTGTTGACTGATGCGTTCTTGAATTGTTCTTAAATGTTTTGAAACATTTCATGACTTTTTACTCATATCTCTACATTTGCTGCTTAAATAGCTCATTGCAAATTTTCTCCGTGGTATACTGCCACATTTACTTACGGAAACTTCTTGGCACTTGCACACAATGACCGGCAGTCACCACAGAGAAGTGCCATACTTCCGTTCTCTTTCTGTAGCTTAAACAGACTTTCGCCCTTCCAGGGTCGTCACATGCAGCTTGGCGCCGTGGCTTAGTTGGTTAAAGCGCCTGTCTAGTAAACAGGAGATCCTGGGTTCGAATCCCAGCGGTGCCTTTGGCGATACCTGTGTGGCTCAAGGCTGTGAACCTTAGCAAGGATGTGCTTTTCCCAGAACTGACCACAAACGGTGAAACCTACGTTCCATTTGCTGTTGTTTGCATTTTCAAACCATCCCTCAGCTGTTGTCGGAGGGCAGTGTCCCAAACTAATGTGCTGCAGCAGCCAGGCGCCGTGGCTTAGCTGGTCAAAGCGCCTGTCTTGTAAACAGGAGATCCTGGGTTCGAATCCCAGCGGTGCCTGTCCTCTGATACCCTCGCTCTCTGAGATCTTTCTTGGACAGAGGGCCTCAGCATTTTGAATGGGTTTTCAATTGTGCAGAGGCTCGAGCACCTGTCTTTCCTGCCCATAGGTTGTACATCTTCACACTGTTGGATGTGCAAATGCCCAGAAGAAAAACCATCACGTGGCCCAGCTAACCAATCAGACAGGCTCTGTGGCGCAATGGATAGCGCATTGGACTTCTAGATTGCAAAATGAGGCCATTCAAAGGTTGTGGGTTCGAGTCCCACCAGAGTCGTTCTTTTGGAATTTCGCTTACTGTATACTGCACAGTGTTGCCCTCAGGCAACAGAAAGCTTCTGCGAGGACTCTTGTTCTCGACGTATTTGTTTTAAATATCATCAATCAAGTCAAAATTTGATGCAGAACCTCAGAAATGTTCATATATTCATCAAATTCAATTGGCATTTCTATGTAAAATGCAGTGCAAGAAAACAACCATCACATGGAAGGGTCTGACCTGCTAGCTTCCATGATATCCTCTCTATCTAAGGAGAGTCGGGTCAAAAGGGTGATACATTTGGCTAATTTTCCATTTTCTGCACATGCTGGGGGATAGACGGCGATGCTAACGGGTATGAGGTGAAAAAGAGCGAGCTTGAAGTGTTCATGCTGTTGACTGATGCGTTCTTGAATTGTTCTTAAATGTTTTGAAACATTTCATGACTTTTTACTCATATCTCTACATTTGCTGCTTAAATAGCTCATTGCAAATTTTCTCCGTGGTATACTGCCACATTTACTTACGGAAACTTCTTGGCACTTGCACACAATGACCGGCAGTCACCACAGAGAAGTGCCATACTTCCGTTCTCTTTCTGTAGCTTAAACAGACTTTCGCCCTTCCAGGGTCGTCACGTGCAGCTTGGCGCGCGTGGGCTTAGTTGGTTAAAGCGCCTGTCTAGTAAACAGGAGATCCTGGGTTCGAATCCCAGCGGTGCCTTTGGCGATACCTGTGTGGCTCAAGGCTGTGAACCTTAGCAAGGATGTGCTTTTCCCAGAACTGACCACAAACGGTGAAACCTACGTTCCATTTGCTGTTGTTTGCATTTTCAAACCATCCCTCAGCTGTTGTCGGAGGGCAGTGTCCCAAACTAATGCGCTGCAGCAGCCAGGCGCCGTGGCTTAGCTGGTCAAAGCGCCTGTCTTGTAAACAGGAGATCCTGGGTTCGAATCCCAGCGGTGCCTGTCCTCTGATACCCTCGCTCTCTGAGATCTTTCTTGGACAGAGGGCCTCAGCATTTTGAATGGGTTTTCAATTGTGCAGAGGCTCGAGCACCTGTCTTTCCTGCCCATAGGTTGTACATCTTCACACTTTGGATGTGCAAATGCCCAGAAGAAAAACCATCACGTGGCCCAGCTAACCAATCAGACAGGCTCTGTGGCGCAATGGATAGCGCATTGGACTTCTAGATTGCAAAATGAGGCCATTCAAAGGTTGTGGGTTCGAGTCCCACCAGAGTCGTTCTTTTGGAATTTCGCTTACTGTATACTGCACAGTGTTGCCCTCAGGCAACAGAAAGCTTATGAGGACTCTTGTTCTCGACGTATTTGTTT
>CM031956.1:39269920-39279968 GCA_018749465.1 Paracanthobrama guichenoti | reverse complement strand
GGATTTGCTCATCCATGAATAAGCAATGCTGCAATGCTTACAATCTGCCCAACATATGATATCTTAGAAGGCAGCATAATAACGATGTGCACCTGTGATGCCCTCAAATGTTGCTAATGGCAGATCACTAGGTTTTCGAACAGAGACTCCGTTTAACCTTTTTTGGATGGGAATACGAGTTCCTTACATTTTCTTTTGTAAACACTCTCAAAGAGTGTGAATCAATCTCAGTAACCTTGGTTATCTTTGCATTAAATGATTAGCTTGTTTAAACAGACGTGCTGAAGAGCTCTGACAGTGTGCGAACAGTAATTAGTTACAGGACAGACATTCATGCACTCACTGTAACTCAACCGCAAGAGAAAGAAAAGCTCAGGGGTGGGGGAAGAAAAAAAAGAGGAGTCCCGACGAGGAGGAGGAGGAGGAGGATTTGTTTTGGTTTTCTGAACAGAAGATAAAACACATATCACTTCCTCTTAGCAGATCCTGAAAGGAGTCTCAGGCAGTCAAAGTCGATTCTTCCAACTGTGGCTTATACAGTGTATTTACCTTTAAAGAAACACATGAACACTTTACAACAGGGTTTCACTGATATTTACCGCATTGACTCTTCCCATAAATTGCTCGGCTTTGTGTTGTGGCTAAATAGAGGTGGATGGATCGGATGTCTTGGCGCTTTGTGCTTCAATCTGGTGAACAATATGTGTAACACTAGTAAAAGAGGAAAAGGAGAACAGTGCAAAGAAGGCAAAAAGGAGGGATATTGTGGTAGGTTGAAACGGTGGATAAAAAAGCTCACATTTTGATTGTGAGGCATCTGAAAGACTCGAGAGGATCATTTTCATAGAGGGGCGATCTGTTCTGTCAGATCACAAAAGCAGATGTACTTCATTAGCCGACTGCATTGTCTGCATATCACAACTGTGAACAGATGATTTTATCCAACGCTCGGAGAACAAGGCGGCTGGGACAGCCTGGAACGCATGGAAACACGAACCTCAAATGACTGAAGCATTCGTGCAGGTGGGGTGTATGATATAAAGCTAATTTGTAATCACAAAACCAATCCTGTGGGGTAATGTCTTGTTAGGTCCGTCTTTTTTCTGGTCTCCGAGGAAAAAGTGGAACGTTACAGTACACCAGGGAATTTTATGCATAGCTAAGATGCTCATTCACCATTTATAAACAAGCATTTGCATGCACAGGAAGTAGATCCAAAGTGCAATTGTGTGAGCGGACAAGAAAGGGTTGATTGCATTACAATCAAAACATTTAACTGCGTTGGACTGAGGATAGATAGACAGACAGATAGAGAATGTTCTGCTAAACATGGCTACGGTGACCAGAAGATCTGGTGATCCATTATCAATAACGTTTTCAGCCACATTCTCCCAGATGGCACATGGGCCAGGCATACTGCTTGTTGGCACGGGCTTGGACAATAACTGGCACCCGCTCGCTTCTGGCATTTTCAATGGAGTTTAGGAGACTTATCATTCCAAATGTGTCCTATTTTCCTGTAGTCAAGCCAGACATCTGTTTATACTATTTCTCTTGGACTTTAGTGCAGCTTTAGGTTCTTCATGAGGAGAAGAAGAAAAAAACTAGAAAAACTTGGTTGTATTTCACAGCTGTTACAAAATTTCAACCTCGATGGATCTTTAAATATTTCACAACCCGACCCTGCTTCGCCATAGATTATTCATCTGTATTTTTGAAAGATAGATTGAGCATCAGAAATGAGGAGTTCTACAGCTAGATCCTGAACTCTTGTAGGTGATGTCTTGAACACACATGTGAAAAGCGAGGCGTTGGATCATTTACCGCCCCCGTATCGGTCCGAGAACTAATAATACCTCTCCGACTCAAGAGCGATCAGGGTTTTCCTAGCCAACCGATCTCCCTTTCACTTCCTGTCAGAAAGGTCAAGACATGCTGATCTCTGACAGCCAACCCCCTCCTTCAACTGAATAATTCATGAGATTGACTTTTTTTGTTGTCAGACACAGTTGTGTAGCAGGACGGTTTATGTAGCTCATTTCGCGGAGGCTTTTGCACCTGTTTGGGCCGCATGATATTTGGGTCCCGATGCTGATTTAGCTAAATACTCATTAATTTTTTCATACTGAAGGACCTTTCCAGAAGGGATTGCGCTTGGTTATTAGCTAGGTCTTCCTGGAGCCATATGCTGGGTCAAAATTTGTGTACGTACTCCTCCTGTTGCAGGGTTTTTAATCTTGAAAAACCAACACCGATCGTTCCTCCGCCCTTTTGTTTGTATCTTCTCCGACCAGGCTACTTAAAAAGACCTCCTCCCTCTCATCCACACACAGGCCTTCTCTCGGAACTGAGCAAATGCCAGCATTTAGAAGGTCAGAGCTTTTGTTGGAAAAGCGCTATGTAAATTAGCACCAGCAAAAGGGACATTAAACAAAATTCAATTCATTGTCTCCCTTAATGTCATTTACATTTTTGGCTCGGGCCCGTCCTGTCGAGGAGAATTTTGGAGATGATTTTAATTACATATCAGCGCTGGAACAGAGGGCTGTCTGGAGCGAGACGCATTTGGATCACCTGTAAAGAGAGGTTTATTTACCAATGCACTTGAATGGCAGGTTTTCACAGGCGCGTGCGTGCCGTAATTAAGCCCGTGTTAAGTGTTAATTCCTCGGCCTGTCTTTTTCCTTCACAGAAAGGCCTGCTTCACACACCTTGCATAGACTTTTGTACACCTTTAGGCCTTGTCTTTTAGGTTTGAGCCCTTCTGTATTCTCCTTTTAACAGATTTAATGCACCAGTCTGAGCCCATATTTTGCACATATCGACTTTTAGAAAGAAAATTGCAAAAATATACCTTTAGGGGTAGAACCGCAGTACCCTAAAGAGCATCTTTGTACATTATTTACTGCTAAACGGTTCATAGTAGTACCTTAAGGGTACTCTATATATTTCTACTATAAAGAACTAATATGTTTATCTTCTAAGGGCACTGTCCCAGCGACAGCCTGTTGTACCCCTAAAGGTAACATTTTTCTGAAAGTGTCTAAATTGTTGTCCACTCAAATGCTTTTTTAGACTGAGATTGTCCCTCCCTTTAATATTGTGTGACTCTGACTTGCAATAGCAAGTAGCAAATCATGCTGTGATGTAAAATAATAATTTACATAAAAGGATGATCCCTCTGATATGTCCCGCCCAAACATCCTGTTTAATAGGAAACTGTGCAGGATGTGTGAAACCGGCCTATGACTGAGCGGTAGAGGGCACTTGAACTGCTGCTTTTGCCTCCAGCAACGAGAGTAATATTTTTATTTATTTATATCTTACCTTGTCCAGGTGACATTCAACGGACCGTGTGTGTGTATGAATGTTTTATTCGAAAAGTCCTTGTATCTACAGTAGAGCCACAGCAGTCTTGGAGGATGTGCATGCACGTATATGTGTGTTTATGTTCACAGAGACACACATGTGAGAGGAGGAGAGCACCGGAGCTCCATTAGACCTGATTAATGAGGTTGCAGACAGCAGATATATCTCTGGCCAGGTAACAGCCTCACTGCTGCAGGTACACAGGTGTGCACCGCAACTCCTTATTTATGAGACAGTCAGCAAACCCTCTGCTAACAACAGACACAGAGAGAGAGAGAGAGAGAGAGAGAGAGAGAGAGAGAGAGAGAGAGAGAGAGAGAGTGTGTGTGCTTTTTTCTTCAATGAGCAAGTCCAGCAGTGGCCAAAGTGAAAGTGTAGATCTCCACTACGAGAAGAAAAACAGGACTATACTAAGATGTCTGCAAGTGTATTGCTTTGTTGTAGGTTGTGTAAAAGGTTTCTTGCTCAGGTTTTTAGTGAATATTTGCTGGTTACATTCTGTCTCTTCGCTCTTTGAAATGTATGCGTGTGGGGCATTAGTTAAAGGTGTAGTGTTATTTCTGCACCACTAGGGGCAGCAAAGTTAATTGGAAAAATAATGACTGTTCTCAAACAAGTTCTCAAACTCCCCCTGCCCGGCCATGGATGGGAAAAACAGATCATCCCAAGATCACATTATTGGCTGACCCAATGGCCTTTTATTATGTGCAATAAATTAAATGCAATATTTTCTTCCATTTAAATATGAATCCATGTTGCATTGATAAATTGAGGATTTTCTAAAAAAAAGAAAAGGAAAAAAAAGGCAAGTAAAAAGGCAAGTGTTTTCTAGTATGCAAATGATTTATCATTAGCATACTTAAGGTTCTCCTTATGCTGGCTTGTTTGAAATGTAGACCAAAATTCTTTTGTAATTATTTGTTAATTGCTCTTTTGTCTCTCCTCGACATAATGATATACAAAAATGCCTTTGCGTACAGCGTGGATGACACTGTCACCTTGAAACTCTTCAGAACTGACTACGCTTCTAAACTCCTCTGTTATGAACTAGTGACTTCCGTCTCACTAGAGGGATCAAGAGAGAGAGAGAGAGAGAGCGAGTGAGAACAGCTGGCTCTTTCTAACTGTGAATAACTGACAGTTGTCTGTAAGAGGTTTTAATGAAGATTGCCACCTTTTATGCGGGGAACTGAAGGGATGCCAGATCTACAGGAGGGGAGAAGCAGAGAGCTTAACCTGCCCTTGGCAGCTAGCACTCAGCTCGCACTCACACAGAAAATGAGAAACAGCCTCTGCGGTCAAAAAGCCAAACCTTAGCGCTGCCACACATTGCTCACACGTAGAAGTGGGTCAAGGCCTAGCAGATGTCCGACAGCACACAACTCCAGAGCAGGCTTCTCCACAACAATGTCCTCTATGGACAGAGGTAAACACTTTCATATCTGAAAAATAATCAATGCTCCTTGTACGCTTTAAAAAAATACTTTTTTTTGCAGCCCGATTAGAAGACAAATAGGGGAAAAAAACATTCTGAAGTGCTGCAAAGAAACATTGAGGAAGCAATTTTCTCTCTCTTCTTCCTGAGAGACATCACCTTGTCTCTGTAAATTAACCAATCAGAAAAGCTCTCTGCTTATGATATCATTTTGCACATTCAGGTTTGATGGCATCAGGTGGCTAAGCAAGAAAAAAAGGTTCAAATTGTTTTGAGCAGCTTGACTTTTATGACTTTTCATTTTTTTTTTTTTTTTTTTTAAGGTTTAGATTCTAGATACTAAAGCATAACTAGTCTTGATTTAGCTGCTACAAGCTAATGGTACTTGGCAATGACAATGTGTGCGTTTCCTTTTTTGTGCCATGTGGGTCTGTGTGAGGAGGGAAGGGGGAAATGGCTCTAGCATGTGTAGACAGGAGGGAACCCTGCACTGTGTTGTTGTAAGATGTTTTGCATGGGCCCTGTGACCGGAAGACGTCGGCTCCGAGGAGTCTATAGTGAGAGACAAAATCCATGCACACTCTTAGGGGTGAGAAAGCTGCATTGGGGCAAAAGCAAAAGAGAAATGTGAAAATTAGTTTTACTACAGCAACCAGCATCATTGTGTGTGTGTGTGTGTCTGGTGGAGATATTGAGAGTCTAATCAGGACTCCGTGGAGGGGACATATGTGCTTTAAAAAGCCCCTTTTATTTGATTGAGCGCACAAAGCAATGACACTCCCCTTTTGTTGGGATATACGAAAACCCCCGCTGAGTGTGTCAACACGCACACACACATGCATATGCACGCATGGATTCATATGCAACAAATAATCATGTGCATAAAGCACGATTATCGACAGACACATAAAAATGTGATTCCACACATGCATGCAGACATGCACAAAAACTCACCCCAGGCAGTTGGAGAGGGTGTGCTGTCACACAATAGCTCGGCGCGGGTGCACGTTCCTTTTGAATAACAACCGGGAAAATTGAATCAGTTGTGGTTTAGGAAGGACTGACTGGAATGCATGTCCGAAGTTCATGACGCTTCCCTCTGTGAATGCGGGCAACGTGTCTCATTTCCACTGCACAACCTGTTTTACTCAAACTTCACACCGTGAAAGGATTCAAAACAGATCTGCTTTATGTACACATAGCTAACAATGCTTAAAACCAAATGTTTATTTTTATTTTGACTAGTTCTAGGGCACTGTGGTGCAGCAGAATGTTTTTGTGCTAAATTAAATTGATGTGTTTGGTTTCCTTTCGGCCACATTGTCTATTTTACATGTGCGTGTTTATGGAGCGTCCTGTTTGATTCTGTCAACACTATGTCAGTGTGTGTGTGTGTGTGTGTGTGTGTGTGTGTGTGTGTGTGTGTGTGTTTTAGGCTGTAAAAGCATGATAACTTGCTTTTGGTTTGCGGTCGATGTTGGCTTGATCTGTACAGTTCTCTTTTCATTTTCGCAAATACACACCCACAACATTTGTTTGCCATTAGGAGCAGTTTGTAAATCAGATCAGGGTGTTGAGTGCGCGCCGTCTCCCTTGGAAGAAATATCCGTTCCTTGTCCCTCCAATCTCTCTCTTTTCAAAAAACACAAAGCTCCCATGTCTTTTCTCTTTTTAAACCACCCCCTCCCAGCCACCCACCCATCCAACCAACCTCCATTCCCATTTTTCCGAATGTGGCAATCTGTCGTGTGACACCGCTGAGATTAGGTTAGGAAACAGTGTGAGGATTGTATTGGACATGGTGCTGGTCGCGCCAATTTGAGGTCGCAGGACAGCGATCTGGACATTGGGCACACGCCATCAGCATCTCTCCGCGAGAGGCACTGGGCCTTGGCCGTCGCCCGTCCCATGGGCCCCTGGGAGGGGCCATCGGCTCTGAAACCTTCAAAAAAAACTGCAGCAAATAACTATCATTTATTAAAGCTGACAAGTTATCTCTAAATATAGGCCCCTCTGTCAAAAGATTATCGGCCAATGGCCTGTTCTGCTGAAAACGTAATCGTGTTTTTCGAATCTCAAATGAACATTCGAGGGTAGATTGCGCTCGCTCGCACTGGAGGGGATGTAGGACGTATATCTCTGCATGCACTTGTCTTTTACTGCCCTTTGTGAGGTTCGATATGATGTTGAATTACATTTTAGGTTACCAGATGAGAAACAGTCAAGCCCAGAAGTCAGCAGCGAGTGGTGTAGTTGAGAGGTTAGGCCACGTTTCATGCACTGGCTCAAGGCTATTTATCATTATAAGTGAGTCTCTGCTTAAGTTTCCCAAACCCTCATTATAATCATTCCCAGCAATTACAGCTTCCAGAACTCCGTCTGCCATCCAGCACACATCATCAGCCGTTTACTCTGCTCAGAGCTGCCACTAATTTACATTGTTTTAAATATGGTGTGTGATGCTGATGGATTGTTGGTGCTGTGAGTCAACTTGATAGAATATCATTAGCCATGCTAAATATTTGTTTAACTCTTAAATTGTTTGCATGCACAAAACGAGGCCGTTTAGCTGCACGATCGTTTGTTTTAATACTAGATAAATCAAACTTTGAAATAAATCTTACTTCTGTCTTATTGCTGACAGATGCCGCAAGGATTTTTAATTTGCATGATCATTAGAATGTCATTATGAAGACTTGCTCTCGCTCCATTCCTTTAGACGGCACTGTAGTCTGCAGCTTAATGCCTATTTTGCTAGATTAGTCTAACCATTGTATTCTTTGAAGTGCTTTACCATGATATGCATGCAACATCAGGCCTCGCTCTCTGTGTAAAACACTTGTGTTTCCAAGGCAGTCGCTGCATAATTATCCTCTTGTGAAGAATGCACAATGGCGCCAGGATGATGAATCGATGGCAGATTGGACGCGTGGTTTAACTGTCATGTCCCTCAGATAAGGGGCTGCTCGGGGATTGCTCATTCTCACTGCTAGCCTGCTAGCTTGCCAGTTTATTAGCGCAAATCCCAAATGTTTAGTAAACTCATTAGGCCCTATCTAATGCTAATTTATCATCATAGATGGACCACAAGAGGAGCGGGACACCGGGGCGGCCAGGCCAGGGCTTTGACCGCTGGCTGATCAATCAGTGCTATAGGGGCTAGCATGTTTCATTAGATCAGCTAGACTCGGATGAGTTTTATGGATTTCGCTCCTGAAAGTGGGATTTCAGGAGGCTTAGCAAAAGTGTGGTGGCTGACAACACTTATCTACAAGAATACATGGCAGGCCTTTCGTCAGAGGGTTTGCTATTTCAATGGCCGCAGATAGATAAGGCAGCTTTTTGAAGATGGAGAGCAACATTTAGGATGAGAAAAGAGTATTATGGATACTGTTATACACCTCAAAGGGGAGTAGAAAAAGGCAGCCGAAGTGCTGGTAAAGTTTTTTTCTTCTCTCTGTAATAACTGCTGCCCTCTTTGTAGCACAAGATCTCTGATCTGTGTGAATCAGGTGGACTAATTCAGAAATGATGTGATCCTTATGATCTTCTGGTCGGGAAGCGTACTGAACTTAAGAACTTCATCGATCTGTCCAGTCTCTCTGAATCAATCATTTAAGAAGAGACAAAAAAAGAGGAGGCGTTCATGCAAGTTCCCACTCTGCCAGAGCTGAGGAATAGGATTTTCTTGTCTTTTTTTTTTTTGTATGCTAGTCTATAGCGACAGCTTATATCTCTTTCTCTCGTACAAATGAAATGAAATAATAAATATATAAAAAACGTAGGTGGTGAATAAACCTGCCCAGACTGCGATAATAAAATATGACAGGCATTTCCTAGTGCTGGGAAAGGAGTGTTGTAATTCAGCTGACTTATGTTCTCCTGTCTGATTTAGCTTCAGATTAAAACCCACTGCTTGGCCAACCAATTGAAATCAGATCCAGTCACAGCTTGCCTGTATTGATCCCTATTTAACATCAAGGCTGGGAATGGATTGGTATTGATTAACTATAAAACCGCTGGCTGGCTTGTCCAGAGACCTGCTCAATATGCTGAATGAAAAAGTATCGTACCTCTGCCCTTCAATGCATGAGAAAAGGAACAGTAGCACATGTGAAACAACAGCTTGGAGTTGGCAGGCATGGCGGTCCATTCCCATTTACCATTTCCTTGTATGATATTTGACTGTGATATTTAACCCGAAATGCTCCTAAATATAGTAGGGCTGGCCCAAAACATGTTTTGAAAGAGGGTTAATTGCTTTTCTATTACACTCCCTCTTTCTCTACCATTAAAAAGCAGTATAGGCCCAAAAATATAAAAGCTGACCACAGACGTCATTTTTGGGTCTCTAGTCTCTGTGTGTGTGCAAAGCTCAGCACAAAACCCAATAGTCACATAGGTATAGTATGTCATGGACATTTGTGTCTAATAATAATAATAATAATATAATTTCCAGATAAGCCCGTGATGAGTAATATACACCTGCGTTCAGTCACAGACTCGCACGTATGCAGTGACTCAATCGTCAGACCTCGTCCTCCCTGATTTGGGACCAACTTTTCCAGCTCATCCTGGCTGGAACCCCTCTCTCCCTAAATCTCCGTGTCGAGAGCCAGAGGAGGCTGTGCATCTGTAAGAAATTACCCTCAATCTCCCACATCCAGGAGTTTACACTTCTGTAATGACAGAGGAAACCACTGGCCTCAGTAGGGTGCAGATTTTAAGGGATGTCTTTAAAAATGCCATTCTTCTGCCAGACCTACAGGATTACTAAGTGGAATGGCCCCAACACACACACTGGCTCTGCGTCCACCTCGCATACTGATGCAAGAACATAGTGTACTGTATATTAGCCAAATTTTCAGTGTATACTTACATTGGCTTGTTCAATCTTAGCTCTTCGTTGTTATGGGAAAAATCATAGTGATCAATTGTTTTTCAGAACAAAATATCATTCTTGGCACAAAGTGCACTGAATACTGGCTGTAAATATTGTGATGATTTTTGCTAGCCAAGTTCGTTATTAGCATTTTGCAATGATCTTCGACCCCAAAACATTTTGAATGTTGTAACACAAAACATGTTTTGAAAGAGACAAGTCTTAGGTTATTACTGTTTATCCATCTATTAACCATGCCAAAGAATGAAAGAACATTTATTTTATTATTTTCTTAATAATTTTTATATATGCCATTATTTGTTCACATTTATTTACATTTTATATATTACCATTTATGTCTA
>CM031956.1:39218647-39233260 GCA_018749465.1 Paracanthobrama guichenoti | reverse complement strand
TTTTTTCATGCCCATGTTTTTCCCTGTGATTTTCACACAGCTGTAGTTAATAATTCCTGATGTGTTTGAGATGGAGGATCTCTGAGGTGAGGGACTGTCTTGCGCTAATGAAGGTCTCACTGACCTCTTTTACTGCATTAGCATCAGATCAATAACTGAAGAGCGTTTAGCGCCCACTGTTCCGATACATTTATCAAACGCACACATTCCTTCATCAGCAAAGCCTCAATGTCAGAGCACAGAACAACATGTTGCTGCTCGGGGCTGCGCTGTGTGAAAGCGCCATCAGAACGGCTGTAAATCTGCCCGCTTTTGGGCCATATTTAATGTCACCGAGTGCTTTTATTATATGTCCCAGGGCAAATACACATCCTGAAGGGCCAGTGTCAAAGTCCATGATCCATTTGTGTAGTCCCAGACCCCAGACATAAGAAACGAGCCAAAATGATGGATTCCCTCATATGGGCAAATTCAGGCATAATGAAGTGCTATAATACAAACATTTACATCTGCCCTCCTGTCTCGAGTCATCGGATGACGTCCGTCTAGGAACGACAGACGAGGAGAGAAGGAAAGGGGGAGGTGAAGGTGTGTGTGAGAGAGCTACATCCTTGTGAAAGCCATGTCATGTAAAATCAATACGCCCGATCAATGCTTTATTAACAAGCCAACATCTTACTTCGGATTCCTGCACGCTACTTTGTCTTCAGCCATGCAAGATGGCATGTCAAATAGCATCACCGCTGTCACACGATGACACGCATACGTGTGCGCCAAAACACAACCGGCGTCTTGATATTGATCAGATTGGATTGATTGGATTGCCGCCCCCTACTACACTTAGATGTAATTGTAGCACTTCATCATAAAGTCACCCAATTATTTCCAGGAAGTTCCTGTCTAATATGCTCATCTTCTCCTCTCAGGCTGTCATCTCTCATTCCCTGCTTTAGTTCTTTCTCGCATTTCTCCCCATTTCCATCAGAGCAGAGTTCAGCAGCAAATAGCGTGCTGAGTAAGGGGAACAGACAGATTTGATCTCTCAAAAGAAAAAGCGCATTGATTCATGCAGCATCATCACCGACGACGACATCTACATTCATGTCTGATAATATTTTTGTGCTGATGTTCTACTGGCTTTTTTCCTGCTCCCTCTCTCTATGATGTCTTCCTTCTTAAAGTTGATGTGTCATTTTTTTATGTTCATTTTTATAGGCTCATCCAAAGGTATGGACAAGGAAACCTGTCTGAAACCAGTCATTATTATTTGTGCAATTCTGTTTGTTGGTACCAGACTTTAAAAACCATAAATCATCTTTCCTAAACCCCCTAGCATATGCATAGCAATGCAATCAAACAGAAACATAACAGGATCTAGACAGAGTGCTGACTTTAAAAACCAGCTGCATAGGAAAACCTTGACAACCACCTACTACAATCTTAGCATTGCAGTGGTGACTTTTGCATGGATTAATACCAATTACATTGTCTTCAGAACATGTAAAAATATCATATTTATACCCTGGAGTGTGACATCATTTCCTGCTGCCCATATACGTTGAAAATAATCTCACATGCTTATAGTCTAGTGTGACCATAATAGACCTCCATGCACTCTTCTAAAGCTTGTTAAACACAATGCATGCGGTAGCAGGAAGTTGAGATTATGATTCATGCACTTGTATACAGAGCAGCTCTGTCTGATTTATAACCGGAGCACTTCATACTCAAAATTCCAATTTGAGAGGGAGAGAACATGTGTGTGTGCGGCGTGTGTGTGTGTGTGTGTGAAAGAAAAGATTAATTACTATTTGTGGCCAGCAATTTCATGAGGCCAGCCCCGGCACAGCTGTGAAATGATAGCGCCCTACATCAGTTTGTAGTCAACCATTCACAGATTATTAAAGCTCCATAAGATGAAGTGTTCCTCCTGCCTGCTTTGCTTTAGCGCACTATGGCGGAGAGATTGCGAGAAAGAGGGATAAATCTGAAAGGGTGCAATAGCCAGACATATGTCATCATCGCCCGCTGCCCATAAATCCAGCGGGTGCTTCAGGATGTAGGACTGATACAGACTTCACAGGGTTGACAGTCGCAATCGAGTGTGTGTGTGTTTGTATTAGTGTGCCTGTTTCATTCATAATGTATCCGCTAACTCCTTTAAATTTATCTGATCAATTATAGGCCTCGTTCGTCCAAATAGTAGAGGTGATAGATGCGGCTCTACGTCGCATGACAGAATATTGCACACTACGTTATTACCTTTTATTCTAATGCTCAGACCTATCTGGAATAAAATGCATGATGGGTGCATATGTTCTCAAGAGCGAATGTAATAACATTTATGATGGTGCATATAAAAGTGCAAATCTGTTCATTTGTTTTGCCATGCTAACGGATGGCGTCTCTTGTTTTGCGGTTTAGCTTTGAACGAACCAACTATTGACTACGGCTTCCAGAGACTGCAGAAGGTCATTCCCAGACATCCAGGTGATCCGGAGAGGTTGCCCAAGGTCAGTGATTCTGTGTGTGTATGTGTGTGAAAGAGCTATTTATCATAGAAATGTCAAAATGGGAAACAATTCATTGGCTAGATGAGCAAGCGCATGCAATCGCTTTTGGCAAGTCATCACTATGCAATCCGGCGTGTTTGGATTCCGCCGGAATTGCGCGAACTTTCGGAACGTCGAAATGGTTCAATTAAGTATTTTTCCACCCCAGTAGGCAGTGGCGATTGTAATCTAAGCAGTGGCCTTTTTCAGATGGGTGATTATTTTGGTCTTGTTTTCCTTTCATTTTCCAAAGCTAGATCCAGTTTAATCTTTTGTTTACAGAGCTTTCCGTTAAAAGTCCTTGTCTTAGCAGGTTAATAAATGAGTTTTGTGCACGTTAATATGGGCAAGCCCTCTCTCTGGGCTTTTTAGCTTCATTTATTTATTTTTCCCCTGTTTAAATTCCACAAACCATGCAGTTTGCCTGCGGTTCCCATGTGGTCGACACGTATCAGAGTTCTGTTGTTTTGATGTGTGACATGAAAGACGAAGCGTGTCAGTTGGACCTTTTCTATTTCCTATTCTTTGATTTGTCCCTTTTTTTTTCTCGCTCATTTAGCTTTGATAGGATCTATGACTTGTGCCCAGCTAATAGAAAACGTGCTAATTTCCCATCTGAGAGTGGAGCGGCGCCGAGGGCTTTTCTTAATAATATGTTAAGAGATTATTTTGTACTCTGTTCGTGGGTGCTCGGCGCGAGCTGACCACCACTGAGGCCTAATAACAGATATCATACAAATATCTATTAAAGCCCAGCATGGGAGCAGCCACTATCATTAACTTCCGCTGAACAGCTCTGGAACGGCATGGTCTCTGCGCTAACGTCCCGCGGACATGCACCAAACTAAGAATCCGTAAGACTCTGCCCCGCACCACATGATGTGTTTCAATTACACTTGGCTCTCTGTCTCTGCGGAGGACAGGAAATCTCATTCCAGGAAATGTTTAAACTATCCATTATCAAAAAAAAAAAAAAAAAAAAAAAAAAAAAAAAAAAGGTAAAAGCCACCCTGCTTGAGCATTTCTGAAGCTGAAAAAATATTTTTATGCTTATTATTTGTATATTTTATTCAATTAAAATAACAAAAATGTGACGTAAATGGCTTTTTTCCCCCTCTAGTGCTTTCAATCTCACTCATCTCAAATTCAGGTAAACCCTCAGCACAGGGCCATCACACCAGAGCAGTTCCAATAAACAACATAAATATTTGATTTTGGCTTCTAATGGACCCAAATGTGAGTTCAGCAGCATGTAAATGAAAGTGCCAAGTGATTCATCATAGTTACCGCAGCCGTCTGCACCTCTATCGCGTTCGAGGGTCACAGCCAGCTCCACGCAAAGCAGCAATTGACCCTTACACATATTCTCAATAAGAGGCAGAGCGTCTGGGAGGAGCGGCTGCATTAGATGTTACGGGCGGGAGACAGAATGCCGTAATAAGAGGTTTCGGGGGGAGGGATGTACACACTGTGTTAGCAATAAGGTAAAGCCATCACACTTGTGCTCGCCCGCCCGACTCAGCTGTAGAGTTGATAATACGCCCCTGATATCGATTCCTGGATTTTTTTTTTCTTTCTTTTCCCTTTTCCTTTTCCTTCCTTCTTTTCAGTCAGGGATCTACAATGCACAAGCTCTGATAGGGGATCGTAACAGGGCAGAAAACCAATGCAACTGCTAAATATGAACACAAAACATAATATTATAGTCTATAGTAGCCTATATCATAGTTTAAATATTATAGTATTTCTCAATGATCTTACTTTTTTCAAAGTACAAGTACTTCTTACTTTGAGTTGCTCAGAATTGCAGTTTACTTCCATAATTTTAGATCAATTCAAAATTTGCTGCTCGATCCATGGAGGGGTGTCCATTGAACACATTTATATATGAAGGTGGTGAGAGAGAGTAAAAAGCAATATGTGAAGTCACTCATGTGATGAGGCAGGAGATTGCTAAAGGGACCTTCCAATCCTCTTTCTTTTAAGTCCTTGTTTGAAATCAGTGTCATCCATTTGTCTCGATATAAAGCCGAGACAAACACTGGAATGAAAATCTGATCAGGCCCTATACGTTCACTTACGTGCCATCAAATAATCTTTAATACGAATCATACAGTGGTAACCTGTCGGCCGTATTCGCGCATTCATCAGTTCCATTAGCCTTCGCGTCCTGTTTCAGCTCGCAAACACCAATCTATTCCGCTTCCCATTCAATCTAATATACGAGAAAAATTATTAGAAATGCATTCATGTTGAGCAATTACCCATGCATTAAAATTCATCTTCTCTCTCTCGGCTTTGCGAGGTAGCTACACGTATTGGCCCCGCACATCTCAATGTATTCATCACCTCAGGCAAGAACTAACAGAATAATTGCTTTACACTTTTATAATGACATTAGCACCTCCAGCCCCTCACCTCACTTGGCTTCTTTAACAGTGGTGATATATACCACTCACGATATTCAAGAATGATAATAACAAGTTTTCCATTTAAACGATTCTCGTCCACTGGCGGAACAATGAGCTCTTGTAATAAGCCCTCGCATTTGTCACGAAACAAGCCATGGGATCGTTTCGGGCTTAAATAGTTCTCGGTCTAACCTGGAGTCTCGTGTCGATGCAGAAAAAGAAGGGGAGTCAATTACACTTAACGCCGCTGCTCTGAAATTTACATGGAAATGCTTTTCGAACACCGCTCACCGCTAATCATATTCTCAGCGTGAGGCCATGAGGATGAGAGGGGCATGCTGGAACAAAACAAACTCATTCACAGCCTCCTCCAGCGATTGGCCAATGCGTTTGATGCATATAGACACCCACTTCAACGCACGCTGCTAAATCCGGTTCATTAGCAAACGCACCTCGTGGCAAATGACAGATTAGAGCTGAGAAGACGTGACGTTTTCTTAAACTATCCTTGCATCTCTTCCTCTTCTCGGCCACCATATGGACAAGAAGTTCAAGTAGGTGTCCTCCGGGGTGAAGCTTCGGCGACGTTAATTGCGATAATCGTCGGGTGAAATTGGGAGGCATGTAAGACGTCTTGTGGTATGATGACTGAGATGATGAGTAATTATTAGCGGCTCAGAAAAACACTTAATCTTGCTTAGAGCTGGACTAGGACAGCTGGGCCTTTCATTGACACTACCTGCTGAATGACAAGTGTGATTCTTTATTTGTATGCAAACTAGACGCTTGCAACATGAAACAGAGCCCCCAATTTCAGAGGTAAATGCCCATTTGAAGAAGCAGTCATCCGCTTAGGCTCAGGTTTTGAGTGCGTCTCTATAAAACACATGGGTCTGTGATTAATCTTGATAAATTCAGATCCAACATGGCGCTTGTGCATGGGAATGAAATGGCCATCGAGCCATGATGAATGCAAGGACAATGCCGTGAATGTGGTTACACTCAAACTGCAAACCGATAAGTCAGCAAATTCAAGATGTGCTAAAAAACAAAAATATAATACAATTTCCCCAAAAAGCAGCCCTTGTGTTCCCGTTGGAAGAAAACAAGCGGGTAGCCAATGCAAAATGCATTGGAGTCATGCTTGTTGGCAGCTTAGGTGTGATTTTTGAAGGGAAAAATAAGCGGAAGGTTAATCCTTGTTGTGTTATAAGTGGGGGGGAAAGCTTGCAGACAGGGATAAGCGAGAGTTCCCGGCGTCCGTGTCCCAGGGCACAGCCTCTCAGCCCGCTTTGGAGAGGAAGTCGTTTATGAAGTCCTTTACAACAGCCAGAGAAAGAGGGTTAATTGAAAAATTTCCTAATGTCATTATGAAAGAACTAGATTAACCCAAGCTAATTCACTTTATTGTCCTGAAGAAAGAGGAATGGGCATTGAACTCTTCTGCAAATTTGGGGCATGAATTAGGGGTGAGATGTTGTCTTTGAGGACTCTGCCAGTTTAATTAAGATATGGAAAATGACTCATTGTTCTTCTGAGCTAAAGTGCGTGGAATTAGCAGCCGAACGCCGCGTCTGTCTGTGTTTCGGTGAGGCGAGCTAGTGTTTGTTTGTTTAATACCCACAAGGCCACTCCGATGAAACACAAGTCCTTATGTTGACTCATTTAGCTTAAGTTACACACCACTTCACTAGTCTAACTAAGTCAAATGAAATGTGACTAAGAAATAAAAGAATGCGTTTGATAATATATAATTAAAAAAAAAACTCTTTATTTCCACTCGTCAGCTTGTGTATTTTTCCCAACCAGAGATAAAGGGCTTCGGAAGTGTATAATTTAGCCAGACCAACATGCACGTTTATTGTTCATGTGCAATGTATTGGCTGATGGTGTTTATATGTCTTTATGACTGATTATGTTGCTATGTTGTGTATATTACAGGAGGTGTTGCTAAAGAGAGCCGCTGACCTTGTGGAAGCGCTTTACGGGATGCCACACAACAACCAGGTACAAACTCATGCTAATGAAGCACCTTTTCTCTTCCTTTGCACGATGGCTGTAATTAAATCAGCATTTGTCTCCTTTTGCTACATTCCTGTATGTTTCAAAGCTTGCTGGGGGCCTTTGTACTGTAGCCGGGTGAAGGCTTGTTTTCTTCTACTACTACTGCTTTTTGCAATTTAATTCATGGCTGCGGCTCTTGGTGCAAAGTGATGAGTTAATCACTCAAAACACATGCACACAGCCATATACAGGCTTATTTAAATGGGAGGATAACCTTGAACTTGGCCCTAAAAGGTGCACTTCTGGAATATATTCTACAGAGCGGTCCAGCTATGCATGAGAGGTCTAATACATATTCAGAAGAAATGATCCATTACATTATTTTCCCCCAGTCGAGTAGCACAGAGGTGAAGACATTGCAATCCAACTACTGCGAAACAGATGCAAGCGTGGTTTCATTTATGTTTACCTACAGATAGAAAATACATATTTATATTTGTGCGTGTGGGTGTGTGTGTGTGGTTCAGGTATACCCTACGTTATGGGGACAAAATGTCCCCACAAAGATGGCGATATCCAAAATCCTGGACATTTTTTGGTCCCCATGAGGAAAACAGCTTATAAATAATACTAAGTGATGTTTTTTGAAAAGTTTTCAGCAATCGGTAGGGTTAGTGTAAGGGGATAGAATATACAGTTTGTACAGTATAAAAATCATTATGACTATGGAATGTCCCATTAAACATGGAAACCGTGTGTGTGTGATTCACTCTGTATTTAATTATTTTTAGTGCTGGGCAATCGATTAATCACATCCAAAATAAAAGTATGTTTTTACATAATATATGTGTGTGTACTGTGTATAATTATTATATATATATATATAAAATCGATAATCGATTAATCGACTTCCCAGCACTAGTTATTTTGATTGATTTGAGTACCTTTTTTCAATAATTATTAAATTTTTGCACATAAATTGACTTGTTTCATAAATGAGGCCTAATGATTTCAGATTCTCTGGCCCTACATTTTTTTAAGAAAAAATTGACAACTCTCTGTTTCTGTGTGGTAGGAGATCATTCTGAAGAGGGCCGCAGATATCGCAGAGGCTCTGTATAGCGTCCCACGTAACCACAACCAGATCCCGTCCCTCGCCAACACGGCCTCTCACGGCGGAATGATGGGGGTCAACTCTTTCGGCAGCCAGCTCGCCGTCAACGTCTCAGAGACCTCACAAGGTATGTGGCAACAAACGAAGATTAGCATGTAGATTGCAGCGAACCCTATGGAAAAAGCTTAAACCAAGCTACGGTGGTTAAGTTAGCCTAACTAGTGTTTAGCTGATCTCTCTGACTGAAAAATACCAAAAAACCCTCAAAAACAGACAGCCTAACCAGCATAGCTAGGCTAAAGAACCTGCTAACCACTTTAGCTATTCATCTGTGAGTATCAAAATGAGTTGTATACGTATCTAGAAAAATGCTTGCAACGATTAGTGAACATTAGCGAGCTGCTAGCAGCATGAATCATGCCACAGGCCAGTTGCAGCTTTATCTTTCCTGGCTGTGTATAGCATAGATCCCAGGAGGTGTGTGACCCTGTCCCCATCTCTCCGCTGCCAGCCTGCCAGAACACGCAGCGCTATCTCACACACTGCATTTAGCCAGTGTACTGATAATAGGTTTACACCTGTTCCATTGTTGCCTCCTCTCAGGTCAGGACAGGAAAAAAAAAAAAAAAAAAAATCACACTGGAATACACGCTAGAATGCTGAATATCCTCCTTACATACATGGAGGTGAATTTAACACAGCTGTGTGGAACGGAAAGGTTAACACATTAGGCCTTACTCATGAAACACAAGTTTATATACTGATATAAATAGCAACTTTGGTGATGTACATACGGCACATTGTGGCAGTTTCTAACCAATGTCTCTCCGTCCGCAGTGGGCTACAGTCGCAACACGAGCAGCGTGTCGCCTCGCGGTTATGTGCCCAGCAGCACCCCACAGCAGTCCAACTACAACACCGTCAGCAACAGCATGAACGGCTACGGCAACACGGGAATGCCCAACCTGGGCGTGCCCAGTTCACCGGGCTTCTTGAACGGCTCATCAGCAAATTCTCCCTACGGCAGTAAGTATCAAGGTAATGACGAGCCCCCCACCCCCGCTCTCTCTGTCCCACCTGTGCTTCCCTTTTCTTTTGACACTCCTCTGTTGTGGTTTTGTTGGTTGTTTGTTGGTTTGTTTTGTTATCTTTTGGGAATGTGTGCTACTGGATAAAAGGAGGGGTGACTCTGGAGGCTGAACAACCGAGACATTTAGCAAATCCGACCAATCAAAGCAGCCGATTGAAAAGCAAAACAAATTGCAATTATAATGCAGGCCACCAAAACAGCACTCTAAATAAATACAAAAAAAATACAAAAAAACAAAAAACAAAAAAAAAATAAAACCCAAATGTTTTCGGCAAAATTACCCAGTCAGAGTCGATAAGAACGCCTATTATCCAGAAAGTGGCCAAGGCAGGACATCTCATATCCCATTCCAACTCCATTTACCTGATGATTTGCTCGTTTGTTTTAGTCCCCCCCCCCCCAAAAAAAAAAGACCCGCAACCCAAATTTCCCCCCCACATCTTCATAACCATTTCTCCCTGATTTGTTTTCATTCCATGAATATGATTTGAAAAAGAGGCGAGGCCCGGCTCTCTGACTCTTCGTCTGTAAGAAGTGAACTCTCTCTGAGTGGTGACTATGTCTGCTTTGTTGCAGTAGTTCCGTCGAGCCCTACCATGGCAGCCTCTTCGGTCAGCCTCTCTTCAAACTGTAGCAGTACACACGGCATTTTCTCATTCTCACCTGCCAATGTCATCTCTGCAGTGAAACAAAAAAGCGCCTTTGCTCCAGTTGTCAGGCCCCAAGCATCTCCACCTCCTTCTTGCACCAGTGCAAATGGCAATGGACTTCAAGGTGAGAGCCGACTCCCTGCTTTTAGAACGCCCCGCAGTTGCCTCACCTGTTGGGTCGCATTATTGCACTCTGGTACCCAGAGACGCCACCCATCCGCCATCCTCGCCGCTTAACGAACATGGCCTCCCGCCCGCATCAATTATGCATTTGCGCCTGGATGGGCGGATGGATGGACGGATGAGTGGTCGAATAAGTGCAAGAACGCATTATGCATGCGGGCATGTAGAATGCATGTGCATGTGTGGGTGTGTTTATTGATTTATTTATCTTTCATTAATGATTAAGCAAAGTTAAGTGTCTCGGGAGATTTCGTACTCGAGTGGCTGGGATCGCTATAATCTTGCGCAAATAAAATTGATGCAACTGCTCCATTATTCACCGGCCTCTTTTACATTCAAACTGAGCTGAACATATGTAATATCCTCTCCATATTCTCTTTACCTTAGCCATACATGCTGCCCCCTAGTCCTCAGAATACTGTAGTCAGTTAAAAATTCATGTTCCCTACAATAGTAGCGCAACCGACGGACCCAAAAGGGCAGGCATGTTAACGTCTCGCCGTGCTCGCTCACCCGTCATGGAGTTACATTCTCGAAGAGGAACTTAACAGCAGAGGAACCGATTATAACCCAGGTTGAATGTGATTATAAGAAGAAAGAGCGAGAGGGATAAAGCATGCGTTATTCTCGGCAGGGCGGCGTCGTTTGGCAAATTAAAGACTTACTCTGGCTGTTTAGTGTGCTCGTATTTGCTCTCCGTCAAGGCCCAGTTGTTTGCTTTGAAAACATGTTTTAGCCATAGCGTGTGCAAGCGAGATTAATAATGTTAGACCTAATGAACTGAGAAATTAAAGTTCATGCCGCTACATGCATCTACTTATTAATATGTGGTTTGCAGAAATTAATGAGGAATGCCACAACATTAGATGCCTTGGCAAACTTAAAAGCACTCCAAGCATGACTCTACAAATAAGTTGAAAGCGGCAAAAGAGCTTTCTTCCCGTTTTCCCTCCCCTGGCACTTCACTAGACACCTAATTGCGGAAATGAGCAGAGCGAGCGAGTACATCAATCTTCGCGTTCGGGCGGGCCGAGAGGTGGGCGTTCGACGACCTAGTCCGGCTTTCTTTAGATGTCACGATAAGGAGAGATAGGGGGGGAAAATACGGGCTGACAGAAGAATGCAAATGGTTTTCCAGCATCCACTCGGCTCCGGTAATGGCAGGAGGGAGCGAGCGAAGATTTCAATTTGGGCAAAGCCAAGGGGTGTCTGGTTGCTGACTGAGGAGGGGAGACCGTGGGTCTACGTGACGTTAGTAGAAGTGACCGTGTTGTTTCTCGGCTGTCAGCAGGGACCCTCTCCTGGGAGTCTGGCCCACTGTTTGCCATTAACAAAACGCTAAGAGAAATATCACACATGTGGGAGCCAGGATGCTTTCTCCTCAAAATGTCAGAAAGCTCCTCTTTCAAAAAGTGAAGTCTTTCCAGCACGTCTTGTTGGTGAAGCACATTTCACTCAATCACTCCCAACCCTCCCCCGTCGGCCCCCGACAGCAACAGCCTCCATTTTACAAACATCCCCAGCGCCTTTCGAGTCGAGTATTTTGTGAAATGCGAGTGACATACTTACTGCTGTGTTCTTTTTTGTCTTCCGTGCGGCGTCTCGGGACCTCCCGTGCTAAAATTGTTTCTCTTTCTCTTCCAGCTATGTCCGGACTGGTGGTCCCACCCATGTAAATTGCACTCCCGTCCCTTGTAAAGCAGCCGTCTCCTCACCGGGGGACGAAGCGTAGTACGTTATACGGAGGATCCTCCTCGAAGTCGTCATTCGTCATGAAGTTAATCAGCAGCTAATTCTGTTATTCAGAGGAAAAAGACACTTTGTTTCAAAGAGTTTATTCGAAATTGACATGCAAATGAACAATTTCAATTTATTGACTGAATCTCTTGTCATATTTTCACGATCTTGAAAGGGGGAAAAAAAAGAAAAGAACAAAACGTACCTATTTTGTATAAACATTTCTGGTTTAATCTTGGCTATGTCTAGATCTTGCTATGTGTGGGAAGAAACATTGTGGATATGCCATTTGATGAAAACACTGATAAAAAAAATGTGTAAGAATGTTTCTCTTTCACCGATGTGCTGCCGCTGCACATCTTCATAATGTGAATTCATTTTCCTTTTTTTATTATTGTTATTTTTTTGTTTATTGTTTTGCCATTTTTTTTTTGGATTGTGGTAATAAAAAGGGGGCCAATATATACAGAGCCAATAAACTGGAAATAATATAAGATATATGATTTATAAATCCAAAAGAAAGGCAAGGAAGAACGAATGGCGCAAGAGGAGATCTTATCGTTCAGTTCGTTCGGCGGAAATGAACTTTGTAACTTATTGTAGGTAGAAGTTGTAACTTTGATATTGCAAAAATTCTTCTCTTGCCTTCAACAAGCACACTAACAGAGACGAAGCGCTACTGTCTGTTGGTTAAAAAAGAAAAAAAAAGAAAAAAAAAGAAAATATTTCCACTGCTAAAGCTTCCTGTAAAGCGAGTGTGATCTGCAATGTTTTTCAACTTTTTGCTAGCACTGTATACTATTGCATTCTTAGGCTACTGTGAAGTCTGTTTCTTGTACCAGAAAGTTGTCCTTATACCTCTAGCTCCTTACTCCCTAATGTGTTTTGTATGTGGTTATACAATTGTAGACTTTTGTGATTTTGCCAAAGTTGTAGCTAAATATTTATACACTTGTCTTGAATTTTCCAGATTCACTTAAATATTTAGTACAGAGTTTTATTCCTACAGTTAGGAGTAAAATTGTCTTATACATTGCAACACTTTCACACAAACACTTGCGGTCACTAAGGGAATTTTTTGTAACATATCAATTATAAATATTGTATTTATCTTTGAAATTTTGTATATTGCTTTCCATCGTATTTCTTTAACCTCACGTGTATTGTTTTCCACGGCCGGAATTACGATGAAGGTTTAGCCAAGAATCATCGCCTACATTCGATGTTTTGTACCGATAGATTGTATCGTCTACACATTTCACTTTTTTTTTTAAATGGCATCAGACCTTCCGTCCATTTTTGTTTGTTTGTTTGTTTATTTGCTATTTCGAGGAGCAGTCAAATCCATTGTTTATTTTTATATTAATTTTTAAGTTATCTAAAAAAGTACTTTTTTGAAAGAAAACTGTTTGTTGTATAGTCAAATAAATTGTTTGTGTCACCTGGCTGTAATAATATTAGTAGATAAAGTGCATGTCAAGCCGCCCCAGGGGGGGGAAATCCAATTGTGGTTGTAAATTTTGTTTTTGTAGAATGTAAAAAGTCATTTTTACCTGCCACCATGACTTTGCCACATAACTCAACCATGTTTACAGGGATCAAGAAGGAAAAAAAAGGAAAGAAAAAAAAAATATCTGCAATGGAAATATACATCAGTTACTAATGTTTATTAAAATATGTCAGAAAAAAGCTCTGTCAAAGGCTTTCCAGTGAATCTCCTGAGAGGAACCTTTCTGCTGTTTTAATGACAAACGTACACCACAGTGAATCTCATTATTCCATTCAGATCAATGGTGTAAAAAGCACAAACATTTTTTACTAAAATAAAAAATAATTATTGTGACCCCTCATCTTTTTGGACTATTTTGTCAGTTTGTCTTTTTTAACATTAATTTTACCCTATTCCCTCAAGTAAAAACAGCGTTCAAAGGGAATGAAAACAAATGAAAAGTTAGTTTTTGTATAATATATGGATAACAAAGATGAAGATGTTCTATATTGTAAATGTCATTTTGTAAGTAACTCATGACACCGTAGCATAGCTGAAATCATTACACTTTTCTCTCTCAATAATATTGATTTTCCGAGTCGTGCCAAAATCCGCAAATGATACGCAGTGATTTGATTTTTTTTTAAATATATATATAATGCGAGGCTTTCTTTTTCTTTGCACTTCAGGCTTTGTAAATGTTGTAATGTTCAGCAGTGTGCTACTCTTTCTGTTTCATACCAAAAGCGGATGTTTCCTCTTGGCAATCGGCACACAAGTTTCCTTTAGCTGCAGGAAGCAAAGGCAGCTGTAGAAGGAAAGAAATGATGAATGTACAATGTATTTGCTTTGTGATGGCTCAACAAAGCTCGGCCAAGTGGAGGAGCCGGTGAGGTCACCCTGAAAGTAAGAAAAACCCAAGGTTAGGTGAAGTGCATTTGTGGATTTCATCATTTCTGCAATCTGGTTTTGTCTTTTAGTTTAATTACGTCCCCATACTCGGAAGATTTCACTAAACACGAGCTCTGTAAGAACAAATGCCTCATGTATGGTTTTATTTGAGTTGTTTTATGGCCACATTTCTACATTTTGTTGTACAAAGTTGTTCATTTTACATAATATTTAATTAAAGTATTTCTTGTCTGTGACCAATTTCTCCCTGCAATCTTATTTTGGTCTTTTCTCACTCTAAAAACAGCCATGCATTCAAAGTAAAAAAAAATAAAAAATAAATACAAAAAATAAGACATATGGGAATCTAATTACAAAATCTTTTAAAAATAATTATTTTTCATCTATGTCTGTAAAACATGTATATAAACTGAAAAATCAATTATTATCCAGCATAAAGTTTTTTTTGTTTTTTTTTTTTGCCTTGGATTG
>CM031956.1:38382704-38480204 GCA_018749465.1 Paracanthobrama guichenoti | reverse complement strand
GAGGAGCACAACAACGAGTTTGAGGTGTTGACTTGGCCTCCAAATTCCCCAGATCTCAATCCAATCGAGCATCTGTGGGATGTGCTGAACAAACAAGTCTGATCCATGGAGGCCCCACCTCACAACTTACAGGACTTAAAGGATCTGCTGCTAACATCTTGGTGCCAGATACCACAGCACACCTTAAGGGGTCTAGAGGAGTCCATACCTCAACGGATCAGGGGTGTTTTGGCAGCAAAAGGGGGGCTGACACAATATTAGGTCATAATGTAATGTCTGATTGGTATAATATATATATATATATATATATATATTATAAATAAGTAAAAAGAGCAAAATGTGTATTTTAGCTTTAGCGATACCATAATGGTACCAAAATAATCATCCTTACTGTAAGAGTAAGCAGCAAGCGTTTTCTGAAAACAAAACAAAAGAAACTGATAAATATGCTAGTTCATATTTAGTTATTTATGTTAAGTATGCTTGTTTTTCTGTTTTGCTTAAACAAATTGTTTAAAAACAAGATAGTAATCTTAAAGTCCACTTGAAATCTTCCTCATGAACCAATTTAACCAATCAAATACATACGTTCTAAAGAAATACAGTACAGTGTCCATAAAACACTGTGTGTGTGTGTGTGTGTGTGTGTGTGTGTGTGTGTGTGGTCCTCACTTATATGGTGGACCTAGTGAGGACATTTTACTATTCCTCACTAGTTAAAAAGATGTATAAATAAAATCTGAAACAAGTTATTATTTAAATTTAAATTAAGTGTTTTGCACATGTTTCTGGTAGGTTTAGGGTTGGGTTAGGCCATAGAAAAGATCATTAACATCATATCATTATCATTAAAAATCAATTGAAATCTATACAATGTCCTTACTAATATAGTGAAACAAACGTGCGTGTGTGCGTGCGTGCGTGTGTGTTTTAACAAAGAAAATTGCTCAACAATCTAATGCCAAACTAATCCCTAAGTCTTGCAACAGTTCAATTAATATTTTTATTTTTTATTTTGCTAGTATATTTTGATATATGGCACTATAAATGTCTGATATAAATGGTAGTTTTCCATCTAGGTGAGCAGACAGAAAAATCTATACCTGTATCCCTTGAAAAGCAAAAGTAGGAAGTAAAGAGAAAAGGTTTTTTACAGTCAGGAGTCACAAGAGAATCAAAGCTAGTGTAGCTGGTAAACCCTTTTAAAACATTCAAAGAAATGATTGTACATTCCAGTTTAAACATGAGGACTGATTTACTTCTGTACATTCTGCTGCATAAAATTTGCTGCTGAGACTTTAGTTTCCTTTAAGGTAAAGAGCACTATCTAGTGTTAAAATCATGAACCCGTTGAAAGATCATGAACGTAAAATATCGAAGACAAAATGTACAAACCTTTCTTCTGTCTTTCATTGCAAGATACAAGTAAGACTGGTTTCCACCTGCAATTCCTGCAAACAGATTGTACATGCTTAATACTTTTTGTGCTGTTTTGACCTTTTTTCCTTGCATAAATAAGATTCATAAACCACCAGAATGTTTTAGGAAAAAAATTATACATAATGTAAATATAGGACAGGATATAATTTCCAAACAACTGCAATTAAATCGATAACATTAAAAATGTGTATGTACAAAATGTAGACTGTCTTCTATTTTCACCTTCAAGATAAACTCTTGAGGTCCCAATTTAATATCAATAAATCTTTTCACATTTAAGGTGATCAAAAGATTGCAAGAAGAGACCAATCGTTTGAAAGGAGAGTGATAGAAAGGGAAATAATGAGAAATACAGATCTCTTGAGCTTTTGGACACTATAAATGCAAATTGGTCAATACAACTCATATAACTGTAATGGATAACTAACAAATTAAAGGTTAAAGCTTACCTTTATGTTATTCAGAGAAAAGACAATCACTGTGTTTTGGAAATAATTGTAAATATGTGAGACCAAAGATGTTGCCTGTTTCAGTGGAATGAGTTCTCTTTTAATTGCTCTGAGCAAAGAAACCGATCTTGAAAAACTAAAGATAACAAAGTGTTGCACTGTCTGTCTGTCTCTCTCTTTCTCTGTGTCTGTGTGTGTGTGTGTGTGTGTGTGTGTGTGTGTGGGTGTGTGTGTGTGGGTGTGGGTGTGTGTGGGTGTGGGTGTGGGTGTGTGTGGCCTGGTAAACCCTATCTAATGGGGACAAAATTTCCCACAAAGATGGCAATATCCAAAATCCTTGTCCTTGAAAAACATCTTATAAATCATACTAAGTGATGTTTTTTGAAAATGTAAAAATGCAGAATGTTTCCTGTGATGGCTAAGTTTAGGGGAAGGGGCAGTGTAAGGGGATAGAAAATACGGTTTGTACAGTATAAAAACCATTACGTCTATGGAATGTCCCCATAAAACATGAAAACAACGGTGTGTGTGTGTGTGTGTGTGTGTGTGTGTGTGTGTGTGTGTGTGTGTGTGTGTGTGTGTGTGTGTGTGTGTGTGTGTGTGTGTGTGTGTGTGTGTGTGTGTGTGTGTGTGTGTAAAACATACAATATACACTGCCCAGCTAAAACAAAAAATAGCTGATTGGAATTGAATAGGCAAATTCAAAGTCTAGGATTGGATCATTATTGTAGTGACTATTATTTTTCTAGCATGTTATATGTTTGGCAACGGTTCTTCTATCCCTAATTGATGGAGTGTGTAGCTTTTCATTTCTTAAACAACCATGTAGGAAGACACATCATGGCCATATTCCAGGATGACAATGTCAAGATTCATCAGGCTCAAACTGTGAAAGAATGGTTGGGAGGGAGCATGAAGAATCATTTTCACACATGAATTGGCACCTCCATGAATTGACAGTCCAGACCTTAAATTCATTGAAAGTCTTTGGGATGTGCTGGAGGAGACTTGACAGAGTGCTCAACTCTTGCATTGTCAATACAAGATCTTGACCAAAAATTGATGCCTCTGATGGAAATAACATCACAACATTTATTTCCATCAAGAGGTGCATAATGTTTTGGTCAAGATCTTGTATCTGGATTTAGAGGTCCAATCTTAAGTAGGCTATTTGCCTATTTAAATCCAAACAGTGACCTTTTTTGGTCAGGCGGGTAGTGTATGATTGTGTAATGATTGACAATAAGCCGGCTTTGCCAAATGACGCCCATGACATGTCGAACATTCCCTTCCTAAAATACATTATTAAATGCCCTCTACCTCACCTAATCTATATAATCATTGCCCTGTGTGTCCGGCGTTCCTCTATTCTTCTCCAACACTCCTCATGCGGACAAACTGACCACTACACCCTGACGCCGACGCCAGGTGAGCAGCTCGTGACACGGCCATCCCAAACATTCCCGCTGAACAGCTGAAGGCCAGTTTAATATAAGGTATAATGGAACCTGGGGACATTTCCTATTTGAGTGGTCAAAATATCACTAAAATCTAATTTGTTATTATCTTTTAATTAAACAACAGGGACAATACATTTTTTAAATGTTTTTGGTGTTGTTGTGGGCTCCCTATATTATTATTAACATTAATAATTATTATTATTTAGTTTGATTATTAGGATGTTTGGTCTGGATTTAATACAATCCAATGCACCAGCAAAAAAAACAAAAAAAAAAACAAAAAAAAAAAACAAACAAACATTCTAATAGCATGGGGTAATCCAGCACCCGGAAAGCGTACCTTCCATAGGGGCAGCCATTGCTAACCAAGCCATCACCTGCTGTTAGCATTCCATTGACTCCCATTCATTTTGACGTCACTTTGACAGCGAATAACTTTACATCTGAGGCGTTTAAAGACTCCATTTGTCCATTGTTTATTTCTAAAGAAACACAACAATGTATCTTACATTGTCTTACACTATCGCCCGTAGAAGCCGTTTTTGTAAAAATAGGCTAACGATTGCGTCATAACCACGCGACTCTCTGTCACACAGTAGAGAAATTACCGTATAGACCCTTATATACAGGAGGAGAACCTCTCAGGCAATCATTTACTGTCTATGAGGCAATCGGGGGGACGTGGAGGCATAAAGTCCGACAAAGTCAAGGGAGAAGCATGGGGAGAAGCCCACAGAGCACCAACATCTCTGCAAGATTCGGTGATTCAGATTTGACTTTGCACAACTACTAGAAGACTTACAACTGTCAGACAGGTTGCTCACGTCACATCTACGTCGTCAAGCTCAGTCTGAGGCTGCAGTACACTCAGCCATCAGGAAGTGAGTGCTTCTAATTGACTTCACTTTTCTCTGTTGAAGTCTATGGGGTCGCTGTCTATACCTAATAGTAACCACTGTAAATAACAAGCAGTTCAAAACAATATTATAACATGACTTAACAAAAACACATTACAAAAATAAAACATATATGATGAATAAAACAATTTATTTTTTAAATAAATTGTTTAAAAAATATTTAACAAATATTTAAAAATTGTATAATTGTATTTAATATTTTAATTTTCACAAGTTTAAACTATATAAATAACTTGTTTTACTTCAAATGTTTTGTTACATTTGTGCTTGAAAATGACTCTTACTATCCTTAATTGGTCTTGTTGTTCAGCATTTAGGCTTGTTTTAAGCAGAAAGTATGTAACGTTATATCTGAACATGTACTTGTTGCAATTGTAAGGTTAATTGTTTAGGTTTTTTTTATTTATTTGTGGTAATCACTGCTTTATGACTGCGGAACTTTTGGGGACAAAACAATCCCGCATCTTGTTGAGGCTCTGTTATAAAGCACAAACAGTATTACTTTAATTTAACATGAATAGTTAGTATGTTACTAATTTACCTTGAAAGCAAAAACGAGGTTTCTTTTGATATTTGACGATAATGGCGCTCTGCTCTCGGTTACGTTCTTCATGAGTCAGCGTCTCTCACAGCGCCATCTGCTGGTGAAAACAATCACTACACGATTGCTCCTATAATCAGAAGTAGGGTACCATGCAAAAATGGCAGAATTTTTCAGGTCAAGTTCATAGTGTAGGCTACTAGGAGATATTTATAGATAATTAGAGTCTCACGACGAGATGTAGCAAAGTTCTAAGATACTGTTCTGTCAAATCAATAAATTAATGTAAAGCTCAAAATTATACCAATTTGTATGCAATTCCCATTTAAGACCCCAAGATAACAGAGAGGAGGACGTTCCGCAACATACTGGTATAAAGAATGTGTAATATTTTTACAGCTCAGAAGAGTTAGAGCAGGGGTTTTCAAACGTTATGATGCCAAGGACCAATTTGTTATTGAGGGACCCCTACCTAAAATTCATCTGTATATTTTTATGTATAAAAAAAAACAAACATTTAAACCGTTAGATAAATAGTAAGTGTGACATAAACACAACATATTGTTTCCAAATTTAAATTCGCTATACATAATGTTGGATGTATAAACCTGAAGAAGAACATTTTAAACTAGAAATTATTTGTATAAGCAACTTTCACAATAAATGTATGTGTACTAATAATACTGCCTTACAACTGCAGTGAGCGAGATAAAGGGGATACAAAGCAAACATACAATTCTGGAAAGTATGTATACGGCAAGAAAGGAGAGAAACATTTAGAAATGAAACAGTTAACACTGTATCCATTTTTGCTTAGTTTTTTTACTCTCTGAAATTTTCTGGGGAACCCTTAGAACTTTCTGGACCCCAGTTTGAAAACCCTTGAGTGAGAGCACAGTACACTCTAAAAAATGCTGAGTTAAAAACAACCCAAGCTGGGTTGAAAATGGACTAGTCCAGTAATTGGGTTGTTTTAACCCAGCGATTGGGTTGTCTTAAGCAAACATTTAACCCAATCGCCGGGTTAAAACAACCCAACCACTGGGTTAAACCAGTGGTTGTTTTTAACCCAGCATTTTTTAGAGTCTAGCTAGCCTATATGGGTCAATATAAATTTCAATTCCCAAGATGATATTGTTTCTGCAGTTCACAACATTTCTGGCAAGGGTATAACAAAATAATTTGAGATCTTACTAACCAACCAGAGACCTTCTGCCAGATGATGATTGACAACCCCTGGAAGTCTGAAGTCCCAGGAAACTGGTCCCACTGATCCAATCCATAATGTCAGTGATTTTTCAGAAGGAAGCAATTTGCTTTATAGAGGATTTCACAATGATGTTCTCTGGCTGTGCTGTATCAAATCATGTAGTTTTATTTTTTTATATATATATATGGATCAATAAATTGGACTTTAAAGTTGGCATGAAACAGAATTTGCGATAGTCTTTTCTTTCCTATTGTGTGATGATGTCTTGTGAGTGACAGGTTGATGCAACAAGGGAAGTTATTTTGCTTAAAGATTAGGAAGGTTTAAAATAAATGAATAAATATAATTTATAAAAATGACTGCTATATATATATATGTATGTATGTATGTATGTATGTATGTATGTATGTATGTATGTATATATATGTTTTGAGACACAACCACTAAAAAGAGAGAGAAAGTAACCCTGACAAATCCTCATATTTTGTAAGACTGTTTCGTAATGTCTTTTCCTCTCTGTTTGTCACTTCCAGCATTTAACACAACATTTCCGTGAACTGATGCTGTGCATAGACGTCAGGACAAGGGAGTGAGAAAGAGGACATTTTGTAAGAAAGAAAGAGGGAGAGGGAGAGGGAGAGAGAGAGAGAGGGAGAGAGAGAGGGGGAGAGAGAGAGGGAGAGAGAGAGAGAGAAGGGAGAGAGGAAGGAGGTGGAGACACACACATACCTATACAAGTGTTCAGTATTGAAATACAGGCCTTCCCGTTCATACTCAAATATAACTTTTATTCTCGTCAGGATTATTATCGGTCGGACAGCTGGGATTCCGTTGGCCCATTTTAACGGCTTATTTTGTTCGTTTCCGTTTCGGTATCGTCGGGTTTCTGTTGGATCTTTAGTGTCTGGCTAGCGAGCACAGCTAACCGCAGCTAGCCGGATAAATCTCCTCTTTCCTCGGCCTCAGGAGCCCAGTACACACACAGAATGGCATTAAAACGAATTCACAAGGTAAAATATTATATTTTATGTTAATAATTTTTAAATTCACTGCCCAAACCCTTGATGTGTTAGAAAGCTTGATATGTGAGAATGATAGATGTTAACAAATGCTATGAGGATAGCAGGCTTGGCTATGAAGGTAGGCTGATTTTGTTTTATTATGTTCAATATTTCGATTTGTGTTGTTGTTGTTGATATTATTGTTATTATTTCAATGTTGTTTGTGGTATTATTGTTTCCTCAAAAGGAATGCTGACATTGTTCATCTATCTATCTATCTATCTATCTATCTATCTATCTATCTATCTATCTATCTATCTATCTATCTATCGATCTATCTCTATCAATCATGTAATACCCATAAAGATAATACAAAGTTTAAAGCTAATATAACGATATTTCTCATATTAGATACTGGTTAAAAAGGACATACTGGAATCAGATGCTGGGAGGTGTTTCCTCAGTGAATCACGTCCATATAAACACAACCTTATGTGATTTCTCATGCTTGAACTCATAGTGTTGGTCCAGGTGAATAGTATTTATGAATCATCTCTGCCACAGAAGTACTTGTTGGGACAGGATTTGCCTTACTGGTTTAGAGTAAATCATGTGGGCATATAATGGTGACTTGTTAGTTCTTCGGGTTGTTGTTATTATCTCTCGTAATAGTGACGTTCTTTCATTTTGGTAAACACAACTAGAACTTTGCGTCATTGCTAGAAGTGCTTCCTGGAAGGCTACTACAAGCACGTAATAGGCCTACTCCAGTTAGAAATATCCGGCCCATACCAGCGTGAAGTAGTTGCACATTAGTTGTTGAACTTGGCGAAAGGATCCTTTTTACCTGTTTTGCTGACTTGGAGAGCTTCTATGAATTAGACTGACACAGCAGACTGTTTGCGGGAGACAGCCAAATACTTTAGTTGGTCCTACTTTCTGTGGCTTTGCCCTTTACCCATATCAATCAGTTTTCGGGGCTTTGAGTTGTTTAATAGGGAAATTAAAAAGTAAGGCAGATATTCGAAGTTGAGCTGAGAATTTTAAGACCGCAAATGCCAAGTGGACACACAGACAACCGGTTGAAAATACCAGCAACGTATCTCACAAGTGATGGCAGGGCTGGTCTATTCCCCACACCCTCTTCTGAAGTATGCAGGCGTAAAAATAGCTGCCACTGTTAGTGCTAATGTTCACACTGTCCTATATTGGTTGGCTGAATGGTGTCGTACATTGACTCTCGCAAAGACTTCCTCCACCCACGTCATCCAGGCAGCTTTAAGGATGACAGAGAATTATTAAAAAAAAAATTGTTGATCTGGCATTATTCTGTCAATTAACAATAAGCTGAAACGTTATTTACGAAGAATGGCATTGATTTGACTCTGCAAACCATGTTGTTCTCATGTGGTTTGTGACACTGTTTAGTTCCTATTTAGACTGGTTAAGTTCCTCATTAGTAGCTCAAAAGTGAATCTCAGATCCATGTTGTTTTTGTTTCTTGCAGCAAAGACGTTTCTACAAGTTCATACTTCATATAATAAATCAACTTCATATAAAAACTTTCTTATAATAAATCAAATTGGTTCTAGGAGGAAGTAATGAGGTATCATGAAATCGGTTAAAAAAAAAAAAAACAATGTCAGTCTGTGGTTTTAATTTCTACCCATAATCCCTCAAGTCTGAGTGACTGATGTTCTCATAGGCATTTGTATGTCCGTCAGATGGTTTTGTATTCAGAGATGTGCAGCCTGCCAACAATATTATGAACTAAACAGTCTACCTGTGTTTGTTTTGATGTTTCCATCTCAGACACCTTCATCATCAAAGAAACTTCTGACCTCTACTTCCTGTATGGTCACATGCTCACATGCACAGGCAAGCGCTGCCGGAGGGTTGCCTGCACTTCATACATGAATTCTCAGAAACGTGCTATTTTCTCAGAAGTGGTTTATATAGTCACTGTATTTTCCGATAAAGAGAGACCGAAAGATCTAGAACGGTTGTTATTTCCTTAATTACTAGGTGTGGCCAGAGAGCACAAGACTAGTTTATTATGGCAACATTCTTCATTATTTCTTAAACCAGTGCAAGTGTACACCTTAATAGAGGTGTGAATCGTCACTTGCCTCACAAATCACGATTCGATTTGATTATAAAACTATTCTCGATGCATCTTTTCCTCCATTTCTTTTTATTAATAATAATCACTGTATTAATAGTAGAGATTGACCAATATTTTTCCTGATATTTAAGCATTTTCCCATAATCAGGTATCGGTTTTGTAATATCAGATTCACCGATAAATGGCGCAATCTTGTGGACGTTCTGAGAATTGCGCACAAGCCCGCCATTACAGGGGTGATGAATTGAGAAATCAACTGTCCCTTGAGCCTTTGATATATAAAAGTTCATCGTGATATAAGAATATCCTGCAAGTTTCAGAGCTGAAAACTTCTTGTTAGTCAAAGAAAAGCTTTTATTGACAGCAGGCCCAGAAAACGAGAGCGCTCAAATATATATTGATCAATGACGTAATAGAACGGGGAAACGCCGCCTCAACAGATAAATATGTACGCCTGCTTCTGTAGCCCCGCTAAACGGATCACGCTACCGAGCAGTAAACATGCCGAAGATGGCAAGATATTGCACTGTGCCTGGTTACGGATGAACACAGTCGCTGCATTTGCTTCCTTCGGATTCTGATATAAGGAATGAGTGGATGTTTGTTTGCTTATTTTCACTGCAGAATCGTTTGTAAATAAAACACAGGGCAACACACTTATGTGAGTAAAACATGTTTTTGTTTTTTTAATATGTGATAGTATTGCATTGTTACAGATCGTTTTGATTGTGTACATGTCTAACTAAACATACCTTAGCACACTGTCACAGGCTGGAGAGTCCTTTATTTGTTGGTTCATTGCGATTCGGGATTAGACTCGGACACGTAACGTTATGGGCCAGGGCTCGCAAAGCCCAACGTCCCGGGGCTATGTGTTTTCCAGACGGGCTACCAAAACGTAAGCCTATTGGCAGGCCGGTGAATCTTAAATAGTGAAATAATATTGCTTTCTTGATATGCGTTGTTCAGTCTCTTGACTTGATATTTGCACTTATGTCCACCGATCGGGCGGGCCAAGTAATAAAAAAAATTATATTCCAATCAATCGCGGGTGGATGAGAGAGAAATCATTGTGTTTGTTTGATAAAGATATTTTGCGAGCGCTGTGTGAGAATCATTCTGGTTGCCGCTCTCAAAACAATCCCTCCCTCATTTGAACTGACAGGGGAGCAGAAGCTCATTAAATATGCAAATCTTATCCAATCCTAGCCGTAGGCGTTTACTTCCAAGTCTACAGTGCGGCACGCCCATAAAAACCGATTGTTCAGGAGAGAGCCTCAAAACCAGTGTACAATAGCCTATTACTTATTCATTATGATGTTTTTGAATGTAAAACCCTCACGGACGTCATTAGTTGACCTCAGACAACAGTATAAAACCAGTTCATGACACCTTTTAAAGCACTGCCTCTGAGGGGAAATGTGTCCGGTGTTCAAAGGTAAAATAACTTGCATCCCTTAATTAATAAACTTTATTTAACCTAACAGCCAGTAATGCACAAATAAGCTATGTTATGTAGTTTAAACTTAAAAAATAGAGACGAACTCACAGAGTCACGTAATCCGTCATGTCCCAATAAAGACGTAATTTTACATGAATGAAATAAATAGCCATGAATGAGTGCATGTTGGAAATAAAAGCCCTGAATTTATTCCTCTCCCTCTCCCTCTCTCTCTCTCTCCCCCCACTGGTGGGGAATATAGACATTACAAACGGGAGGAAATTTGTCATTTTCATTTTTGTGCCCATTTCTATCAACCTTATGGGCGGTCCCACATATGGGATTTTTCTTATTTCTGTGCCCTTGAGAGTACGGGATATATGGGATTTAGACTGTTTAGTGACGTGACATAACTGCCAGATTCAAACTGTGTTTTCGCGCTTTGGCTGGCGTTGAGCCAGAGGCAGACACGCTCAGCGCTTGACATATATCATGCAGTGTTTTCAATCACATAATGTTTATTTTAGGTTTCAAACATTTAAATACACATAAGTACTAGCAAAACAATACATCTAGAGTTTGTAAAATACACGCTGGTGTCTATGGAAGTAGCAATAACAATCCATTCAAATACTGTATCAGATACACATAGTGTAAGTAACTATACAATTTACTCTCTTCTTCTCCCAGTTCACCGACCACTTACTTGCATGTATTTCGGGAGAAACTGAAGAATTGAAGTGCTGTAAATCCGACTGACAGGACTTTCCGAACTGCAGTGCAAATAAAATGGCGGCGCCCATCTCCCGTTATAGATCAAAATCAAGATAATGGTAACACTTTATTTTACAGTGTAAAATAAGTTATAAAGGTTTTTAAACGGCAAAACACACTTACTTACATGTATTTGAGAATCTGAATATCAGATAGTTGATGACAGCAAGTTTGTGAATAATTTGAATAAAAAAGGTAAAATGTAATAAAAGCGATACATCTGTGACGTCGCCATGGAAACAATAAGGGGAAATGTAACGATCACCTTAAAAAAAAAATCATTCTGGGGGGTCAGCTAGAATATCTTAAACGTGCGCATGAAAGGGTTGTGAATGTGATGTTAATAAAATACATTTTAACAGTTAAACTTAAGCCTAGTTTATTACCATTTTGTTAGGGCGATTGGGGACAGGTGGGGCTCAGAACCCTTACCTACCTCCAAAGTGAGGAATGGCAGAAAGAGTTTGAGAAACACAGGTGTAAACACATTGATAAAAACAGCGCTCTGTCATCAGCAGGTATTTCATAATCTGGACGAACCGACAAAAACATTAATAATTCTGATAACGTGCCAGATGCGATGGACTAGCTATTTATTGTTCGGACAATGTTTGCGTATTCCAGACAATATTCAGCGCGTTCCATTCTCTTCACTCTTTAGTCTATTAAACAACACATAAACCTTTTAAAACTGTAGTTTAAAACTAATGGGAAGTTGATAGACTCACCTGTCATTTATTTATGTTCTCCATTTGAAAACATTAAACTTCGTAAATTTATTTTACCTGTTGTTAATATGCTGTTGTTATAAAGAAAAGGATGCAACAGCAGTAATGTTAAAGACTTTACTTGCACTGTTTTTTATTTGCACTCTTTTAGGCTCTATTTATTGATGTAGAAGTGTGTTTTGTATGAAAGGAGGTGAAAATTGTATTAAAAGTGTTGCTGTTGCTATAATTGTAAAAATCAGAAATGACACAATAAATAAATATCGGTTATATATATCGGTTATCGGGCACATAAACATCCAAATAATCGGTATCAGTTAAAAAAAAAATCAATATTGGTCGTGACTCTAATTAATAATTACAATTATTTGTTATCGAAAATAAGAACAAAGATGCAAATAACACAGTAGAACTAGCCTAATACAATATAAGAAACAAATTAAATTAACAGTTTTTATTTTATTTTACATCTATTTAATAAAGCATTCAGGTAAGAAGTAATACAGAAATGTAATAGTGAAATATAAAAATCTCCACCCTCCGCAAACGTTTCAGCTCCTGTTCATTTGTTTTTAATTCACATGCACTATGCACTTTTTGCACCATGCAATTCATTAAATCATTTTTTTTAGTCTGTATAGAATCCAGTGTGCGGTTAGCCACCATCCTGTTGCATTTGGTCATCCTAAAAGATTCCTCTGATCCTAGGCTAAAATCTGTATTCTTTGGTCGTTGGTTTTACATGTTCACCGACAGCCAATTAATGACTGTTGTGATCAGATTTTACCTCCAGCGAAAGTGTCAGTGTCAGAAGGTTTGGCACACAGTCCTGCAGTGTAACTTCTCCTACAACGACGTCAAATTGATTTCTTTGTTAGTCACCATTTCAGTCCCATGTGCAATGCAGCTCACAGTCACCGAATGTGAATGAGTTGATGTAAAACTGGACAAGCTTTCATGTGCACATCCATTTTTAACATGTCTTGACTGTATTGACAGCTTAATGACAGCTGAGATCCCACACTGTGACATAAGGATCGTGTCCATACAGTCTGACAAGCAACAATTGTAAAGGACTATAAATCATACAGTGTGTGCACGGCTTAACCGTAGTACCAGTAAAATCTTGAGTTCTAATTAAAAAGTTTATTGCAAAAGAAGTGTGAATTTGAGTTTTGTTTCCCAACATTTTAAATCTTAACTAACAACTTCAGAATGTTTGAAATGTTGACATTTATTGGGGCAGCGTGAACTAGCCTTCAGACCAGGTCTTATTGTTGAGGCTTCCAAAATCATTATCAAACACTATCATTTACAGGTGAGTAACACTGATGTAGAAGCACCTAACCCTGATCGCAAGCCTAAACTTGACATAAACTGTAAACTTGTCCCTCAAATCTGATTGGTTGATTGGAATGTTATTCCAGGATCAACAAAGATGTTGATCCAGGAACGTGTTGTACTTGAAATCCCATGATTCACAAATATATTAACTAAGTACAAGGGCATAAATTGCAGCAGATTTCTATGAATATGAACCCTATTCTGAGGCTAAAATCAAAGCAGTTTGAAGTGATCCTTTTTTTGCTGAAGTTGCTGGAGTTTGTTAGCCTGACAAGCCAGGCCCACATTGAGATGTTGGGTCTGGGAACTCACCATTGGCAGGGCTCAATCTGAGGGGCGGGATAACGGTTGTCTTTCAAATTCCCTCTGCACGCAATAGGATAGCGCTACAACCAACCAGAGCAATGAAGAAGGTGAAGCGGAGCTAGTTGACGGATTAAACTTTTGCCGTATCCATTCAGCAAAACTCTGAACACATCTTCCTTTTTTAAGAATGACTTTTTTTCTAAGAAAAGCTTAACTCCAAGTCTTCCAGAGTCACGGCCAAAGCCAATTTGAAAGACCGCTGTTCGCCAGCTTCTTTGTTTTTAAGCAGCACGCGGAACCACCACAACTCAGCCGTCATTATGTTAAGCCCGCCCACCGACTCTATACACGATATGATTGGCCTGACCAGAGTTTGTTTTTTTTCCAGCTCACAAGCCAACGGAGAGTTGTTAGACGACCCTGGCTGCAAATTATATTTGCTGCCGCTAGGGTGTGTCTAGATTTCTGGGCTAGGAGTTTGTGGCTTTTAGGTGACTGTGAGGAAACCAAAAGAACATTTTGCTCAATCAACTTCTGATGTTCTGAAAGTTACATTAAGAAGACAACAGGACTGTCATTTACTGTCTGTCTTTTTTTTTTTTGTTGAAAAAAATCTGTCAGTATTCACATCAGTGAAGGGCGGGAGCATGTGAAATTAAAGGATAATCTGTCCACTGTTCCTATCTAATCCCGATGACACATGAGTCTCCGCTCTGATTGTTCTCCAGGGTCAACTGTTTGGGCCTCGGGGACAGAAGAGCGTATAGTTGTGACAGTTCATTAATTGCGTTATCTGGAAGAGGAATGCATCTGAATTCAAATGAAAGGACTCAAGTCTACAGTTTCCTACAGAGACATTTTAGATTTCAGCTGTTTAAGTGGCTAAATGTGAATTATAATAGAACCAGTTAACTGACACAATGACAGATAATGTGCATAATGTAGACTGCTCATTCAGTACATTAAAGTCCCAGTGAACTGGAAGTTGCAGCTGATTTTATTTCAGTGCTGTGATGTATTTCCAAGTGAAACGGAATATTGAATAGAGGGTGGGGTTTTACTTCAGCAGTTTTTCAGTTTTTACTCCATCTCGCGCTCATAGCAGATTAACGGTTGGAGGGGAGTGGTTAAGGATATTCAAACCCAAGCCATCAAACTGACATCATCTCAGAAGGAACGCCATTCCAGACCGGAAGTTCCTTTTCAGGTTTTGATTAAAGATTAGCACGGCAAACTTTTTTTTTTTCTTCTGTGTATTAACACGGATTAATTGTTTACCCTAATACCTGTAATGTGTGCTAACAAAACTAAATAAGGTCAATGAGGACTTTAAAAGAGACTGTCAATCAGAGCATGATACATTATAACTGGTCTCATTTCTTACTTGTCCTGATAGTGGCAGGGACTTAAATTTGTATTTGTAATTTTTTTTTAAACTGGATTATTATACATAGCATTATAAACCAGCTGTGCAACTTCCTTGACACCCACTGTGATGACTAAACGTTTGCAGTGTGTGTCTTGTATATTGCTTACATTTATTGCTTAAAACCAAGCTGTTTATTGGTTATTCAAGAAGATCTTCCCATTTTTAAATAGCCGTACTGTGTAAGAGATGATATTGACCTTTTTTTGACATGTTCTATGTAGTCTCTGAAATAATATTAGATTATAAAAATGCATGCATAAGAATTATGAAAGAATATGAAAATGATGTTATAGTGGTTTAAGATTCAGTATAGCATGCTGCAGGACATGTTAGCTTCCAAAGGTTATGTCATGTCAACTAGCTTTATATAATTCTCTCAATAATTTGTATAATTAAAAATGAGTTTTTTTATCATGGAACCTGGGAGCAATGGAAAGTTGATACCCAGAATTAAAAAAACCCATTAATTTAACATACTTAATATTAATTATACATACTTAACATTATGAACCAGCTGTGCAACTTCATTGACACCCACTGTGATGACTGAGAGTTTGCACAGAGTGTGTCTTATTGCTTACGTTTATTGCTTAAAAACCAAGCAGTTTATTGGTTATTCAAGAAGATTTTTCATTTTAAACAGCCATACTGTCCAGTACTGAGAAGATCCTGTCCAATACTGATGCATCCTCTCTGTCTTTAGGAGCTGACTGATCTGGGCCGGAACCCCCCAGCGCAGTGCTCAGCAGGACCGGTTGGAGATGACTGTGAGTTATTTCGCTCTCTGTTTTCATTACCTGTCTCCGAGCATATCACAGAGCTCACTGTAATGAGACGTTTCTTGCTCTTTATTTGCAGTGTTTCACTGGCAAGCAACAATTATGGGACCTGTAAGTGGATATATGTCCTTATTTGCATGTGCATATTAATGATGGATTGTGGCATTTATTTGCATGCAGTGTCTGTATTGTTATAGCACTGAATTCACTAAAGGAATCACAGAAATCGTGTAACTCTGTTGTTTTTCTTTGCTTCTTTACAGAATGACAGTCCATATCAGGGGGGGGTGTTTTTCTTGACCATTCATTTTCCTACAGACTACCCTTTCAAACCACCTAAGGCAAGAATCAAGTATTTAAACAACCTACAGGTTTAATCTGTCTCTAAAGAATAGATTTTAATAATATTGTGGCATGTTTTTTTAGCATCATGTAGATTATATTACTGTAGTACATTTGCTTTAGTTATTTATTATTATTATTATTGCTAAAAAAAAAAAAACTAGAAAAACTATCGTGTATTAGAATTGTCATGAATAAAGCAATATTGGCCAATCAAGCAATTGATCAAGGTCTTCAGGTAGCACAGGTTTCAATGTTTGTGCATGTTTTCTTTTTGGTTGTTTTGCATGTTATTTTGCACAGTCACATTATAGAGATCTACAGTAAAATATTAGTTGGTAGGTTTGAAATATATGCGGTCTGATTGTCTGTTCACCCTTTCATTTGCAGGTTGCATTCACCACAAGAATTTATCACCCAAATATTAACAGTAATGGCAGCATCTGTTTGGATATTCTAAGGTCGCAGTGGTCTCCTGCGTTAACTATCTCTAAAGGTGAGCCAGTACAAAATAACAGAACAAAATCATTGACCTTAATATAATACCTTTTTCTTAAGAGTCATTTTATTGGATAGGCAAGATATGCATTAATATTGTTTATGCCATGTGCCAACCTGTCTCTCCTCTTTCTGTTGCAGTTCTATTGTCCATCTGCTCACTGTTATGTGATCCAAACCCAGATGATCCATTAGTGCCAGAGATAGCACGTATCTATAAAACAGACAATGAAAAGTAAGTGTATTTGTTTGTCTTTAGCCTTAAAATTAATATGTTTAAAATTAAATCTAAAAAAAAAAAGCATTTTTACAGTTTAAAGGTGCACTGTGTAAATTTTAGCGGCTTCTAGCAGTGAGGTCGCGAATTGCAACCTCCCACCGCTTGCCCCTACTTTTCGGCGCACATAGAGAAGCTATGGTGGCCAACACAGGACAAAGATGTTGTTGTCTGAGACCGCAGAGAGTAGCCAGAGCTCTGTAGAGCAGTTTGTCTGTTTAGGGTTACTGTAGAAACATGGTGGCGCAAAATGGCGTCTTCACTGTAAGGGGACCCGCGGTGTATGGAGAGCTAAATGGCTCATTCTAAGGTAATAAAAATGTCACGGTTCATTATGTAACATCTTTATACACCACTGAAAACATTGTGTGTATTAGATTGTGTTTCTGTCTATAGATCGTCATAAATACTAAACATTGCACCTTTAATGCAGGCTGTTTGTTCTTTAGCTGGTGTAAATAATAAAAGATACCTTTTAGATCTCATGCCACAAGGTCTCGTGAGGTTGAAAAGCTGTCTCGCGATATCAGCATGACGGAATTGAATTTGTGGCAAAACCTTTTACAGTGTATATAGGGCTGTACCCTACCTACCATTGAGGTCCAGACCTCTGTTTTTTCCCGACGTGTATATAATAAAGGTTGTAAAATACTTGCCTAATATCAACTCTACTTTGGTGCTGCAAAGATTTCGCACAAAGCCAAGATAACCGACCCTTTCATCTTAGCTGCTTCAGTGGTCTAACACCGCTCTCCAATGTCAAAATGTTTGAGATGATCAATCAAATCAAAAGTAGGCGGGCTTTATGTTCACAGGTGGCTGAGTGCAAATAAGTGCAAAATAAAATGCTAGTAGCTAAACTAAACATTTAATATTTGACCACTGTTTTATGATATAACCGGTAAAGAACTCAGAAATAATCAAGGATGCAAAATAAAAAACGATATATAAAGAAAATATATAATTTACATGATTCATGTCATTTGTAACTGTCAATGTGACGAGATGAAACATTAACATAGTCATTTTCCCCAACTGTCCTATCAAGCTAATTTTTTGGGACGTCTGTATTTATAAAACCCTGTGGAGTTAATAAAAGATGATTAGTTAAAACATTTCAAAATGCACCTCTATTGTTTTGCATTTTGTAACTTTCATTCGAATAAAAGACAGTTTGTCTAGGCACATATTTCGGCATTTCAAAATATTATCTTGTTCTTGTGAGCATCAATATCGTGTATCGTCTTGTGAGCTACTTTTAGAAGGTGTGAATAGTTTGATTTCTCCTCTCAGGTATAATAAACTAGCCAGGGAATGGACAGAGAAATATGCCATGTTGTAGGGCTTAAGGTGAGCAAGGTATCGTGGGAGAGTGTTTTTGTGTGAGCATGAAGAAGGCTTACTAATCTCTGGACGTCACCATGTTGCAGTACAGTTATTAATTATTGATGGTGTTCATAACTGGATGTTGCTTTTCAAAAAGAAAATCATATTACACGAGACATACACTACCGTTCAAAAATTTTGGTTCAGTAAGATATTTTGTTTTTAAAAAGAAATTCGGCAAGGACGCTCTAAATTGATGAAAAGAGACATTTATAATAAAAAAAAAAATCTATTCGAAAAATCTATTTTAAGTAAATGTTGTTCTTTTAAACGTTCTACTCATCAGAGAATGCTGCAACAAATCATATTAGAATGATCATGTGACACTGAAGACTGGAGTAATGATGCTGAAAATTCAGCTTTGACATTTAAAAATGTACATTTATTTACAAATATAATTACATTTTTAAATAAATATATTTAAATAGAAAACAGTTCTCTTAAACTATAGTAATATTTCAAAATATTACAGTTTTTTTTTTTTATTAAATAAATGCAGCCTTGTGAGCATAAGCGTTCCCACCCCAAACTTTTGAATGGTAGTGTATAGCTGATAAAAATGTCATTTTTATTTTGAAAATGAATTTGTTTTCTTGCTACTGAAATAACATTATGCATATAAATCGGAGGGATTTGTAATATATACTCTGTGTGTGCGTGTGCGCAAATACATGGGTGGATAGATGTGTATACACACAGACAGACACATACAACAAGATGAACAAAAATAAATGCGTGAATCTAACTCGCTTTGAATGTTGATGATTTCTGACTTGTTTTTCCTGAATGATGTTTTATGCATTATTATTTTGACTTGATTTTTTTTAATTGTTTCTATGAAAAATGAACCGGTTCTCATACAAACCAGCCAGTTATGGCCCATTTATTTTTCAAATGTTCACATTTCAAAGGCCATGCATACAAAAATCAGATCTAAATATGTCTGGTTTTATCATAGGTTTGATGACAAAAGTTCTGGTTGAGGTAAACTGTTCGGGCTATAACTAGCATCAAAGTAAATAATAGAAGTAATATTTAGAGTTGCAGTGTAGACATGGTGAAGATGCCACTGTGTTTGACCTTGAGCTGTTTCTGCACCCTGTGTGTTTATGTTGGCCTGAGCCGAGTTGGCAGACGCACCGCTTACACAGCATGTGTGACCGTGCCTCTGCAACAGCGTCTGTGCCAGTGCCACACTTCATTTCTCTTTCTTTCTCTTGCACAGGTACAACAGAATAGCTCGGGAATGGACTCAAAAGTACGCCATGTGATACCTGAGGAGCATCAGACCAATCTGCAGTATAGCTGGAAAAAAAATTTAACAACTTTTTTTTTTCTTTTCTCCCCCCCTCAATGAATTGACAGTTCCCCATGTATTCAGACTCATATCAGTTCAGCTTGGTTATTTTGACCCCTTTCAACCTTCATTTACGTGCTGTAAAAAAAGACCACAATATTGCAAAGATCACCAACTTTGATGTTCAGAAAAATGCTCGTGTCAAAGAAGCATGTTTTAACTACGAGCTCAGACCTTTTTTATTGAGATAAGGAAAAAAAAAAAACATAACTAAGGTGAAACCATCGAACGCTTCTGACTCATGCCACTGGCTAGAGGTGCTATTTCAGAAAAAGAAACAACGATTCTGCAGGTGCCAGCGTACCTCAAAGTCGATCTTTTGCTCGGTTGGCCTTCATGTTTTTATATGCTTTTACAATAGCAATGAGAAGAACTATGGTCTGTGAAATATATTCTTGCTTATATCTGACTGTTTCTTACCAAATCAGTCACGTCATTGTATCAGCAGTTACAGAAAATATATATTTTGCATGTTAATGGAACAATTAAAGTAATTGGTTTGTGGTCTGCCAAAAGTGAATATCTGCAGACAATGTTAAGCAAATACATGTCCACTCTTAGAGTCTGAGAACTTATTTTGTTTACTCCTTTTCTCTCCTCTTTTTGATGTTTTTAGAATGGAGAGCTATTAGTTTGTCTATCCTCCTAAACACTGTTCTCTCATTGCACTGAATATATGTGATTGGAAGCTCTCAACTGGATGACCGATCAACTAATAGCTCTACTAGCTGTTCATTTTGTTTGCTCAATAAAGTTGCTAAACTATCATTTTGTGTTTCCTTCTGCTGTACCACTGAGAGAAACTTGCACCAATTGCACTGTATTCAATATCTGGGACAATAATCTTAAGTGAATGGACGGAATTTGATACTGTAGTTGTTCGACCGTGTTGCTAACATGCATGACCTATCGTTCAATTGAGATCTCTCAACAACTGCTGGACTATTATTAGTTCCCTGAAGGCGGGACCCCAGTTGTGAGGTGAAGAGCAGCTAACTAACATCATTGACTTTATATGTGGACATATGTAGAGCAGTTGCCATGTTCAAGAAGCACAATTTATGGAGCTTTTTAAGCCACTTATTAAAAAAAAAAAATCTGGCAGAAGCATTCCCAAGTCCGAACTATTTATTTTTGCTGAACTTGGATGGTTTAAAGGGCCTCCTGACGTGCTTAAATATGACCTAAACCTCTTTAAAACCAGTCGGCAGATCAGCCTGACCAGGGTAACAGATTTGTAAACCATTTTAGACTCTTTTTGTTTTCATGTTCAAATACAGTGTATGTCCACAAGTGGGCGCAAGAGGGTGTTTTTCAGAGGGCAATGCATGTTAAACAGGAGTTACGTCACAGGGAATTTCCAGTAAGGAAGTCAAGCTGTCTATTCAAACGTCGCGTTGATCTCGATATGATTTACTGTGATCATTCGCGACGGGCGATTAAAGTCGATTGATCGGTCCATGTGCCTTTTTAACCTCAGTGGGTCTTCTGCATATCCATGTCTAGCAGACGCAAAACTCATCCTGAATAAGGAACCTGTCTTGAACTGACTTTCTATGAGCTTACATTAGTTGACTTCAGCAAATCATGGAGAAATAAGTTGTAACGAGACTCGGAATCCCAGATCCCAGCTGTTTGATGTTGATCCTGAACTTCGAATATCTGTCAGGAAAGGTAAGCACCCTCGTAGATCCAGCCATGCTTGTTGTCTTTGAGTTGCCCGTGTTGCCATCTAAAGGTTGTTGATATACTTTGTGCTGCTGAGTGCTGAACTTCCTACTTCTGCCTCAGAGGCCAAATGCACATTTCAGCTCTCAAGGACTTTTTGATAAACTCGTTCAGGTGAGTACGAACAACTCATGATGCACAGTGTGTTTTTGATTAAAGTTGGTCAGGATCCGACAATAGAAAGTTTGAGATAAGTGACTGCTGTGTTGTGCTGGCCTTGTGTCAAAAGCTATCAATGCAGTATATTCGGGCATCAAGACGCGTTCGGTTCGAACATCCGGAGTTGATCAGTATTGAAGTTTTATTCGAATTTCGATTCTAACGTTCTAAACGCGCGAGATTAGCGTGGCTCTATTAGAGTCTGGTGTCATTCAGTGTTTGAGACAAATAATAGTGTGGTTGGGATTTAGATTAATTCCAGTAACGTTAATAATGTTTTGAAACTTAAATTAAATGAATAAATCAAAGAATTTGCTTACTGGTTTGTTCAGTGACCGACGCTGCAGGTCACAACGCCAGTAACGTTAGGTGGCGAGACAGACATTTTCTTTGATTTGCTGTGAGTGATTCACTTGATCTTTCACTCAACCGATTCCCTAAAAATGACAACAAAACAGATCTGCATTTTAAATTTTTCATTCACCACAACTGCAACTTTTATATTATATATATATATATATATATATATATATATATATATATATATATATATATATATATATATATATATAATATATAAATACAGGACAAAAATAGCCACGTCCCTGCTCTTAAAGTTCACCCTAAAATGAAAGTTCTTTAATGAATTACTCTTCCTCATGTTGTTCCAAACCCATAAGACTTTTGTTCATCTTCTGAACACAAATTAATATATTTGTTATGAAATCTGAGAGCTTTATGTCCCTCCATAGACAGCTACACAAGATAATTTGATGCTTCGTAAAACTAATCCAAATGAATTGAGCTGTTTAGTCAAAATGTTCTGAAGGGACTTGATCGCTTTATATGATTAACAGATCAAACTTCTATTCACATGTAAACAGAAGCTCAACCAAACCTGCTTGATGCATGAGAACAATTCACAGGTTCTTACAGAAGCTCAAACATGCTGTGTAACATGAGAATGAACCTAATTGGTTCTTGTGGAAGCTCAAACATGCTGTGTAACATGAGAATGAACCTCATTGGTTCTTGTGGAAGCTCAAACATGTTGTGTAACATGAGAATGAACCTCATTGGTTCTTGCTGAAGCTCAAACGTAATGCGTAACACATGAGACTGAACCTCATTGGTTCTTGTGGAAGCTCAAACGTGATGCGTAACACATGAGACTGAACCTCATTGGTTCTTGTGGAAGCTCAAATGTGCTGTGTAACATGAGAATGAACCTCATTGGTTCTTGCTGAAGCTCAAACGTGATGCGTAACACATGAGACTGAACCTCATTGGTTCTTGAGGAAGCTCAAACGTGATGCGTAACATGAGAATGAACTTCATTGGTTCTTGTGAAAGCTCAAATGTGCTGTGTAACTAGAGAATGAACCTCATTGGTTCTTGTGGAAGCTCAAACGTGCTGCGTAACACGTGAATGAACCTCAGTGGTTCTTGCAGAAGCTCAAAAGTGATGCGTAACACATGAGAATGAACCTCATTGGTTCTTGCTGAAGTTCAAACGGGATGCATAACACGAGAATGAACCTCAGTGGTTCTTGCAGAAGCTCAAAAGTGATGCGTAACACATGAGAATGAACCTCATTGGTTCTTGTGGAAGCCCAAACGTGATGCGTAACATGAGAATGAACCTCATTGGTTCTTCTGGAAGCTCAAACGTGCTGCGTAACATGAGAATGAACCTCATTGGTTCTTCTGGAAGCTCAAACGTGATGCGTAACATGAGAATGAACCTCATTGGTTCTTGTGGAAGCTCAAACGTGCTGCGTAACATGAGAATGAACCTCATTGGTTCTTCTGGAAGCTCAAACGTGATGCGTAACACAAGAATGAACCTCATTGGTTCTTGTCGAAGCTCAAACGTGCTGCGTAACACATGAGAATGAACCTCATTGGTTCGTGCATGTCTTTTGTTTTGCAAGTGACCATGCTTGAGCTTCTGTTTACCACAACTGATGTGCAAGTTGTTGAATGCTTCTCAATTCATGTCTCTTCAAAAAAAACCTTTGAAACCGCTCAATTCATATGAATTAGTTTTACAATCTCTTTATGAACATTTTGAAGCGTCAAAGTGTCAGTTGCATAGCTGTCATGGAGGGTCAGAAAGCTCTCAGATTTCATCAAAAAAGATCTTCATTTGTGTTCTGAAGATGAATGAAAGTGTTGTTTGGAACAACATGAGGGTGTGTAATTAATGACAGAATTTAGAATTTTCATTAAACTTAATTTCTTAATTTCATGAAACATTATTTAAATTTATATGGTTGGTTGTCCATAAGTCATTTAATACAGTAATACAGTTGCCATGAAAAGGTTGTGGTAGTCTTCCCTATTGTGATGTATATCTAATCCAAGTGAAACGGCTCCTGGAACAAAAAAATTTAGTAGGTCGGGACTTGATTTTTTCCATTGTGAATTAATGTGCACAGATTATTCCATTAAAAATTATGAAAATGTCCATTTTGATTTCATGGTGACTTTAAAGCGTTTGCCTCCTCCTTTCCTTGCAAAGGATACTGACTGACAGTCAGCAAATTTTCATTCACAAGTAAAATGTTTTATTCATTTATTTCATTCACAAACAAGGTGGCTTGTTCATTTAGTTTGCTCATGAACAACATGTCTAGCTTAGTCCCACTTTGAGTCTCGTGATGACAGGAATGCAGCTTCAAAAAGGGGTAATTTCAGGTAATGAAAATGTGAGTCAGTGACTATTTTCTGAATATGAATCATGATTTAGTTTTACTTTTCTCCTTAGGAATCATGGCTGGAGAGGACCAATACCATACAGGGGTGAGGAAATGTTTTCTACAACCTTTGGAGTCACAATTGCCAATCAAATGTATTTTACTTCAGGAATCTGACATTTGTGCCTCTGGTGTCTGCTATAAGACCAGGGAGTTAATAGACTTTAAGCTTCCATTGCTAATTTATTTGAGAAAATGTTTATTGTCAGTTAGCTCACATAGATAACAGACTGACAGCTCATGCCTTATAATAATGTTCACAAGATAAACATAGACCTCAGAGCTTTTTTTGTGTTACGTATGCCTTTGAATGCATACAAGTCTGATAGTGAATTACTACATTTGAAACAGGACATATTAATTTCAGTAAATACCACAACATCACACAGGAAGTGTCTCTTAGAAAGCTGAGGAGGTTTTCCTTTTTCCTGCCTGTTGTGGTTGTTATTTCAACTTTAGCAGCAAATTACACTGACTTCATGCATCTTACACCTGTGCCAATAAGCTGACTCCTAAATTCAAATTCTGTCCTCATGCAACACTGAAAAAACCTTCTCTCTTTATGACACAGTCATGAAGCTTTTTCTAAAGTATGTTGTCACATGGGTTGAATTCGAAGTGTTTACAAAGGGCATGATTTCATGCTGTTCTATTCTGAATGAGCTTTTATTTTGAAAAAGACTCATACATTCTCTACAGCATACATAGAAACCAGCATATGTGATTTATTATGCTGAGTGTAATTTTAAAGGGATAGTTCACCCAAAAATGAAAATTCTGATCTCGGCAGATCTCGGCAGCCACTGAATACCATAGTGGGGGGGAAATACTATGGTAGTCAATGGTTGCAGAGATCTTCTTGGTTACAAACATTCTTCCAAATATCTTTGCGTTCAGAAGAAGAATTTCATACAGGTTTGGAACAACTTGAGGGTGAATAAATGATGATAGAATTTTCATTTTTGGGTGAATTATCCCTTATGTGATATGTTTACATGACGCATACATAATCTGGATATGACCAAATTCTAAAATATGTGAATAATAACAGGAATATTCTGTGCATATAAACTCAGTCAGTGTGTCTCATTGTTTTTGTTTTTATATTCTGAAGTTCATAGAACAAATTGAGTTCAGTAACGACCCAATATGGATGACCATGGACCCGACACCATTTCCGGGCATTCACAACAATAATGTTATGAGGACAGGTAAGCGTTTCATTCATGTTTCCTTTGACATGTCGTTCAATCAAGGTCTTAAATTCACCAATGAACAGAAGTTGTGATAATCTTTTTCCCCCTATTGTGATGTATATCTGAGTGAAGTGGCTTCTTGAGCAAGAAAATCTGAGCAGGGCTTGATTTTGGCCATCAGGAATTGGCTGGATGCTTGTGGTTTGCTATTGCTGTGATGTCATCTGAGTGACATTTTGAGGTTGTCCCGCCCTCACGCCAGTAAACGCGTCATCAGAGACGAGAACAGATGTCGCTGCAAGAGGGAGGGGAAGCTGTTTTGATTAAGGATTACGAGGGCACATGAATTTTAGAAAAATAATGATGTGCACGGAGAAATCTTTTATAATAAATACTGCAATAATAATTGTCAAATTTTATTTCATGGTGACTTTAATAATGAGATAATTTGCTGAACTTTGCAGAATTGATGCAGTAAAGTCAACTTTTTTTTTTTTCTTCTTGCTCTAGTCCTTCCTCAAGAAAACAGTAACCCTACACCTTAAGATTCAGTAAGAGGTCTAAATCCAATAAACCGCACACTGTACCGCTGTGCAGTGCAGACACTATAAAGAGCCCAGAAACATCTAACTCCTTGTTTCAGTGATGTCACATGCAGTCGTTTGTGTATTATGTGGGTTGGCACTACAGGAGCAGATCTATTTTTCCCCACACTTTTCACTTCCTCAGTGGATTGCAGAGACAGGGCTGAAAACCACCAACAGCCCTTCACCATCATGTGGTTACATGAGAAACCCGCTCTGAGATAAGTGCAGTTTTGGAGATGCCACCTCTCTTGAGCTACCTGAGCATGCTTGTACAGCTCAGAACAAATCTTGACAGTTTTGGTTAAAAATGTACTTTCAGTTTTGAATGAAAGACTATCAAAACTATCACAGATATTCTGTGAGATCAATTTTTATTATTATTATTTTTTTAATTATTTAACCATTTGCATTAATTATACATAGTATTGTATAATAATGTATAGTATAGTAATGTATAATAAATAATATATATTATACATTATTTTATCCCATTTCCTTTGCATCTTTTTTTTTTTATTTATGTGCCCTCTTAGGGCATGGTTTACTAACAGCTTGCGCCAATGCAAACCCTCTTTAGACATAAAAAAAATGGACTGAGACTTAATCCAGACGCTAACTCGTTGGTAGATTGCGTTTGTCATTATGGAAATGATCCGGCTACATCTGTGTTATTTCTCTGGTTGTCAGTATATCACGCGCAGAACTTTCCATTCCCATCAGCGCTATTTTGGAATTGTGCTCGCATGCTAATTTGCCGTTTAGTAAATCTGGCCCTTAATCATTAATCAAAATATCTTCCCCTCCTTCTTGCAGCGACAGCTTCTCGAACAAGAAAAAAAATGTAGGGCGGGATTGATTTTTGTCCCGCCCTCATGCCAGTAAACACGTCATCAGAGACGAGAATAGATGTTTCACTCAGCTATATGTCACAATAGGGAGCTTCTGTTTCATGCTGACTTCCAGTTTCAACTGGTGGGGTTATCATGGAAGGGCATTAACAGTGAGAAAGTGACCAGCATCATTTATTCAATGAGAGTTGGTAATTAGGGGCGACATGAGAGTCAAGCCAGTTAGACAAAGTTCCAGAGCAGAGTTCAACTTTATTCAAGCATGCAGTGGCACGATGTGGCAAATACCAATGGAAATGCAGATAGTGATACAGTTGGCTTGCGGTCAAGTAGGAACACCAACTTAACTTGAAGTCAGCTGAGTTGCTTCAAGCTTGCTACTCTGTTTTGAGATGGTGTGTTCTGTATGAAAATTGAATAATGTATTTCTATTTAGAGTTCAGTGCACCTGTGGTTTTGACATCTGCTTTAGACTTGATGTGTAATGTCAGATTGGTAATGTTGGAAATATGATGTACATTATGTAATATCCAACCAAATAAATGGCCTGTCCCTGTTATGTCAACACTTAAAAACATTTATCTGGACCGTACCATAATGTCAGTGCGTTGGCAGAGGTGGACACATTAAAGTTGGGCTCTAAGAGGTTACGTTCTGCAGATTTGGCAGCAGATTGATTTAGCTATGCTTCACCAAGGATGTGGTCTTAGTCCTTGTAGTGCACAGGAAGAGGAAGAGGCTTGCGCTTCTGTGGAAACACGTGATACGGCGAGAGCTCTGGCCTTGAAATATCTGCAGAACACCAGCCTCACAACGAATGTTTTGATATGCTTGATGGCCAGAATGGCTGCATTATAAGATTGAATTCTAATCCTTCTGAGTTTCCCACACCTGGTTGAAGTAAATTACTTTTGGGGCCTTTTAGCTAGTCATGTTTGTTTTTATTGCTGTTTGCATTGCAGTGTCACATTGATATTATAAGCCAAATTACTAGAGAAAAACAACAGTTCTCAAACAAACCACAAACATTTCTTATTATTATCAATGTTGAAAACAGTCTTTTTCAGGATTCTGTAATGAGTAGAAAGTTTGAAAAAAATAACTTTGTCATGTTCATTACGGTCACTTTTGATCAATTTAATGCACCCTTATTAAATAAAAGTATTAATTTCTTTAAAGGAATACGCTGACTTTTTGGAACTTTAGCTTATTCACCGTATCCCCCAGAGTTAGATAAGTCCATACATACCATTCTCATCTCCGTGCGTGCCATAACTCTGTCTGACGCACCCACCGCTAGCCTAGCTTAGCACAAAGACTGGAGGTAAATGGCTCCAGCTAGCTCAATAAGTGACAAAATAACACCAACATTGTCCTATTTACATGTTGTGAGGTGTATGCATTGTGTACTAAGACCGATGGAAAATGAAAAGTTGCGATTTTCTAGACCGATATGCCTAGGAACTATTCTCTCATTCCTGCGTAATAATCAAGGAACTTTGCTGCCGTACCATGGGTGCAGCGGCGCAATGATATTACGCAGTGCCTGTATTGCACTGTAGTGTATTGAAAGTAATGTTATAATGCTACTCAATACTAGGCTAGATCGATACTTGTGGTAAATCATTAAAACAAGATTAAAACTGTGTTGAGCTATATAACAATGATTAGTTTTCTGTCGATGAAAGTATCCAAACAGTTGCTCACCTGTCTAATAAAACACACAATATATTAAAACATGGTTTCTACAAAATAAAATAAAAATCGAGAGTAACGCAGGTATGATGTCATTGATAGGCGACGCACGGACGCGATCCGTGTCCTGGTTAAAATTGCTTATTTATCAGTAGTTAAACATTCTTGGAAACATTTTGGATGATGTAAGTACACAAGTCAACAAAATGCATAACATTGGTCTAGTGGTTTTTGGATAATTTAATCAAAAAATCATACATATTGTGCCTTTTAATAAAACTGGATACTCACCCTCAAATTGTTCCAAACCTTTATACATTTCCAAAAAAAACAATCCAAACCGGTATGAATTTCATTCCTCTGCTGAACACAAAAGAAGATATTTTGAAGAATGTCGGTAACTAAAGTTGATGGCCCCCGCTGACCTCCATAGTATTTTTTTTTTTTTTCATGCTATGGAAGTCAATGGGTCCGTCAACTATTTGGTTACCGACATTCTTCAAAATATCTTCTTTTGTGTTCAGCAGAGGAAAGAAATTCATACCGGTTTGGAACAACTTGAGGGTGAGTAAATGATGACAGGATTATCATTTGATCTCATTATTAAAGCTGCTGTCCGTAACTTTTTTTTTGTGTTCAAACCGTGTTTTTGTCTTACCCTGAATCATTATGGTACACTTATGATAAGTGTTTGTATTGGGACTATTTCAGACCAGACTGACTGCAATGTTCTTCCGCAAGACACATGCAGTTCTGTTTATTAACCACTAGAGCGCAAAAAGTTACGGACTGCAGCTTTAATTTGAACTATCACTTTAAATTAAAGCACCATGGTGTTCCAAACCCATATTAGTTCCTTTCTCTCATAGAACACAAAAGGAGATATTTGACACCATGTTCACGCTGCCCTTTTGCCATGTGATTGCTTTGTGTGAGGAACAGACTGATATTTAAGTTGTTGTTTGCTGCAGCTCACAAATTTGAAATTTCATTTGAAATATGTTGCATACAGATGATGCTTAACAGCGTTGGTTGTGATTGGTTGTCTGTCAAAAACCAATTATGATCCAGCTAGTATAAAGATCTATTTGAGAGAGACTGCAGAGTAGAAGATTAATAGAACACACGGGGGGGATTTTCATTTTTCAGTTCATTAAAGTTTTTTTCATCTCTCATTTTGCAGTCGACGGACCTTGTCTGCAAATCATCGAACAACCAAAACAGGTAATGCACACAATATTTTGGCAAATGCTCTTGTTAAATGATTTGAACTAGTCAAATAACGACACCACTGAAATGTCTAGCTTCAAGTGTTTTTCCTAACATGGTTTTAAGCTAAATACAGTGTAATGGCACAAAGTCTCGTTATACTGTACTTGTACATGTGTAATGACAAATAAACTTCAACTTCAACTTCAGAAGAGACTGGTAACAGGCTCATTATAGCACAACATTAAGTCTGACGTTGTCATCTCCAGAGGGGCTTCAGGTTCCGCTATGGATGTGAAGGCCCCTCCCACGGAGGACTCCCTGGGGCCTCCAGCGAGAAGAACAGAAAGTCTTATCCACAAGTGAAGGTAGGTTCAACCAGTTAAAGCTCTGCTGATGCCCAGCGTTAAACAAGCCGTTCACTTCTGGTTGGGCAATAGGGTTTAGATTTTCTGCTATCTTATTTATCCAGTGCTGAATAGGCTGTTATTTATTTTTGGCCTTGGCAGACATTGTCATCTTAAAGAAATAAAAAAATAAAGGTTGAAAATCTCCCTTTGACTTACACTACCATCCAATAGTTCTGAGTCAGTGAGATTTATTTTTTATTAATACTTTTAATCAGCAAGGATGCATTAAATGGATCAAAAGTGACAGTAAAGACATTTATAATGTTACAAAAGATTTCTATTTCAAATAAATGCTATTCTTTTTATTCATCAAAGAATCCTGGAAAAAATATGTATTACAGTTTCCACTAAACTATTAAGCAGCACAACTGTTTTCAATAGTATAAGAAGGAGAAGAAGAAGAAATGTTTCTTGAGCACCAAATCAGCATATTAGAATGATTTCTGAAGGATCATGTGACACTGAAGACTGGAGTAATGATGCTGAAAATTCAGCTTTGCATCACAGGAATAAATTACATTTTAAAACATATTCCAATAGAAAACAGTTGTTTTAATTTAGCACAATCCCCTGGTTTCACAGACAAGGCCTAAGCTACTCCCAGACTAAAATGCGTGTTTGAGCTGTTTTAACTGAAAGCTACTTGCACTGACATATCATCTCAAGATGCACATCAGTAATGTTTTTTTTCTAAGGCATGTTGGTCAAAGTAATTTAAATGCCCTAATTGAACTAAGGTTTAATCCTGGCTTAATCTAAGCCCTGTCTGTAAAACTTGAAACCAGGCCAATATATATATATATATATATATATATATATATATATATATATATATATATATATATATATATATATATATATATATATATTATAAATCTTACAGACCCCACATTTCTGAACGACAGTGTACATTGTGTAATTGACAGCAATAATGTCATTGTGTCATTTGCATCCTGATTTCTGAATTATTTATTATATTAATATGCATGCTGAATTGTGATTTTTGTGTTTTTGCTTGTAAGCACTGGTATTTCCTCCAGGAAATGCAAATCTAGTTCGCGCAGTTTTGAGATTTAGAGAGAGGGAGAGCCGTCTGACATGGCAGCTCTTTCATCAGGTGATAAATCCCAATGATGCAATATTTGCTGCCGCTCTGGACTAAAAATAGTAGCTGCTTTCTCTTACAACTGCCTGTCTGTGCCAGGGCAGTTATTTTGGGATCACGGTGGCTGAAGGTTTAGAAAGCGAGTGAAACAAAACAAGGAAAGCGAGGAGAGAAATTAAAGAATGACTCTGTTCTGATATCATGTTCTCCTTCATGACGGCAGTCTGTTTGGGAATTTCCTCAGTGTGTCACGGGTAATTAGTGGGAAGAATCGTTCTCTGTAATGTGGCGTCAGAGATGGGGAAACTCGCCCCCTCTCGCCCCGACACACTCTGACATGCAACACGCAAGCGCACATTAAAGAGGTGTGTGTGTGTGTGTACTTTGTACATACACCTACGAGTAAGTGTGGGCTATACTGGGACTCCAAGTCCTTGATCAGGTTCATTTTATTTGTTATGCATTGATTTTGTTCATATGTTTTATTTTTTAGAAGTACCATTAAACATACAGACACCAAATTTGGTAGAATGGTCCCAGATCTCACCTGCTACTCAGATGTATACACATAATACATCTGACAATAGGTGGCACTATGATGATTACATTTTTCGCTAATAGCTCTAGAACCTCGAATGTACTTTTTTTTGCTAAGGAGCCTTTTGAGAAAGCAGAGTAAGAGGAAGCCTCATAAATTTCATTTCTATTCCTGAAAAAAAAAAAGTTTAGTTTTCTTTAGTTTAGTGTGTAATGCTGCTGTTTGAAAAGTTACAAAGCCACTCCAAAGCGAGTTTCTGAACTGCCTGAAATGCCTCGATTTGTAGTCTTGAGTTTTGGGTGTGTTTTAGGTGTAATGTGCAATAAACCAATCAGAGTCTCATCTCCCGTTCCCTTTAAAAGCCAGTTGTGCTTGTACCATTTGCGAGCGGAAAGACTGAACGCTTCTCCAGAGAGGAATCCTTTTTATTTTTAATATTTAATAATGTTTGTGTGCTGTGTGTGTGTGTGTGTGTGTGTGTGTGTGTGTGTGTGTGTGTGTGTAATAAGCAGAGTGTACGCATGTGCGTTGTGTGGCACTAACGCGCCCTTTAAATAACACAAAAAGTACTGCGCTATTTACTTTAGATCAGGTTTTTGTTGGTCAATGGCGCAGTCAGTTACCTCAATATCAAGTCAGTTGCCAAAATATTTTGAGTTGCCTCAAAATAGCAACACGCCAACAATGCGCCTAAACACACCTCGTTTTCAGACCAGCACGCCCATGTGTGAACAGATGGGCACGAGTGCAGTTGCTATTTAAACAGCGTGGCGCTGGTCTTGAAAATGATATGTCGCACTGAAACTAGCAAAAAACACTTGCGTCATGCCTGGTGTCACATTGCGCCGGGTGCATGATGGGGCCGTCAAGCATGAAAACCTATTCTATTAGACCCCAAAACCAAAATCAAGACTTTGTAAAAGGCATAATATGGCCTTTTTAAAACTTCTCAACTGTATATTGGAATTTAACACCGTAACCACTGCTTGTCTCTACAGCAATAATAGTTTATTGTTTTAAATCTGGCATTTTTGGAAATCCTAACACATGTGCTGGAATCCCCTGTTTTTAATGTTGATATTTAATTTGCAGTCTACTATTAATTTTGTCACTCTACTATGTACATCATACAGGTTTATTGTAGGGATTTCCGTGTTGATGAATTTTATATCAATAATTATTCACGTATTCGCACACATGTATGTTTTCATGTGCAGCATCATCAGTGCTTTCATGATATCATCAGACAGTCTTTCTAGAGGGGCTTGCGTTTATATTCTTTGCTATTCGCTGGGTATTTTTTTCTGGGGGTTGATATTTCTATGTGCATGAGTCATTTCGCCCCAGAGAAAGTGTCTTATTAGCCACATTTGAACTTGGCGTAAAGCAGCCAAAACCACACACCGTGGCATATAAGTCAAGAGATGATTTTAAGTCTTTTCTTATTAGTATTTTGGATTTACTTATAATTCAAGCCCCCGTGGCACTCTTTTGTTTTAATTTGAACTCTTCTGTGTGTTGTTTAAGGATGGTGTTGATAAGAATGGACAAATTATGTTGTGGAAAAGTACACAAATGGTCCGTCCACTTTCCCTATGAATGCAGGGATTTCCCCCACCGAAATGAGATTAGCATACCTGTGACATTCCTGTGCCATTAATATCTTCTGGTTTGCCTTTTAGACTTTCTGAATAGTGCTACAAAAAGACTTCACATTGTAATATATGAATGATAATTTTAGTAATGTAGTATTATTTGTTTGTAATAATAATCAAAATAATAATAAAGATAGAAATTTCACTGAAAATATTATTATTGTTATTATTTCACAATAAATTATAAATAATAATGATGATCTATCAATAGCTTTATTGATAAAATGATGATTAATATTATACTTATAAGATAATAATGATAATTGTCAATGTATTAATTAATTTGATCAATAATAATTGTTTTTATATAATCGATAATAATGGTTGTATTTATACATTTTATTATTTCACAATAAATGTATATATTATTGTAAAATAATGATGATAAATTGTTTTTAATGATTATATTATTATTGTTTTTCCACATTAAATTATATATACAGTATTATATTAATCATAATATAATAATGATCGTTGTCACTGGATTATTGATCAATACTAATTGTTTTATAGATGGATAATAATTTTATTGTTAATGATGACGCTTATTATTATTATTATTATTTTTTACAAAATATAAAATTATTATATTTTTTGTGAAATAATAACAATACGCTATCAATAATAATAATAATAATAGTTTTATTTATCCATGCTTAATTTATTGTGAAATAATAATATTTAAAAAAATGTATTTGTGAAATAATAATTGTTTTTATTGATGGATGCTGATGATAATTATGACAAAGTTGCAAGTTCTTAGCAGATTTTGATCTGAATCAGTCTGTTTAAATTGTCTTTCTTTTTTGTTTTTATTTGGCTTGTTTGTGGGGCAACAGATTCGTAACTATCAGGGAGCAGCACGAGTGGTTGTTCAGCTGGTGACCAACTCTCCGGAGCCCCATCTCCATGCTCACAGTCTGGTGGGCAAACAGTGCGATAAAGGAATCTGCATTGCCGACTTGCAGCCCAAAGACTCAAGTATCAGGTCTGAATTTGCCCCTCAACATCTAGTTATTTAGAATACCTCTTTCTGAGCAACAAAACTGTTGGTACATGCAATGATGATAATAATGATGGTCATAATTAATATTCACTTGAACGTGTTTCACAGTTTTCCTAACTTGGGCATTTTGCATGTGACAAAGAAGAATGTTAGTAAAGTTTTGGAGGAGAGGATGATTGAGGCCTACAGGATGGGATATAACTATGGCGTATCCATCAATCCTGACATAGATGCCCTACAAGGAGAAGTCCGCATACCAAGGGAACTCACAGGTAGAAGTGTGTCTGTGTGTCTGTCTGTGTTCGTGTTCATGTTTTTCTATCCGGTGGTGACTTCAACCTGAATGCACACTGACTCATGGGAACTAAATTGAGGTCCCATGAGGAAGCAAGCTTATAAATCATACAGAATGATTTTTTTTTTTTTGTTTGTTTGTTTTTTTGGAAAATGTAAAAATGCAGAAAGTTTTTTTTGTGGTTTAGGGGTAGGGTTAGTGTAAGGGGATAGAATATACCATTTGTACAGTATAAAAATGAACCTGTGTGTGTCTGTGAGAAACTTCCTGGACAGATTTTCTCCATATTGTAGTCTGGGCGGTCATTCTGATTTTTACTTGCCCTGCCAACATTTTCCCTGCCCCACCACAAAGAATTATAAATGTTATTTTTGTATTTTTAGTATTTGGATGTATTTTTACATCTACCGTTCAAAACTTTGGGATCAGTTAAAAAGCATTTTTGTTAAAAATCAATAATTTTATCCCTTAAAACTCATCTTTGATCACCAAAATGACCTATTTAAAAGTTTTTTTCCTGTGAAAAAGCTCTTCGTGCCATAAAATAGCTTGACTGAAACTCTACACCCTTGCTTCATTTAGTATACACGGATTCATGAATATGCAAATTAGCCCTGCCTCAACTCACTCACACCAGCTCAGAATACCTGATCCATTGGATCAACTTTACTGTCGTAAACGCTGCACAATGACTGGTTTAAATGACTGCTTTAGAACCGGAAGCTGATTCAGAAGTGAATTTTACAGGCTAGTCCATAAGCCGATGTATCAGAATGGTAATGCGTTTTATGTATCGCTTTTTAGAACGTCGAACACATAACAGTAATTAATATGGTTAGTGTTTTTCTTGATCACGTTATTAAACAGCTGATAATGTGTTGCTAATGTAACAAACAATGTTTCCATTCATCCGAGTCAAGACAGCTGCCTTCTAAAAATCAGTATCCTTAGAAACGCTTTGAAACGTCAGTGGAGAAATGCATATACATCGTAATATACATCATATACATAATTGACCTGCTATATTACTAAGTGTACCCGCTTTTTCACCGGGATAACCTGGCTTCTCTTGAAGTGCTTTGCAGCATAGTTAATGATATGCTAAAGCCCACCTGCACATTGACGGGATTGGTTACAACATGTATAAATCTGATATATATAAATGTATCTGAAATGTATTATTAGTAGTAATATGCATTGCTAAGGACTTCATTTGGACAACTTTAAAGCCGATTTTCTCAATATTTACATTTTTTTGCACCCTCAGATTCCAGATTTTCAAAATGGTTGTATCTCGACCAAATATTGTCCTATCCTAAGTCAAGTCAAGTCACTTGTATTTATATAGCGCTTTTTACAATGCCGATTGTTTCAAAGCAGCTTCACAGTGTTAAAAAGGAAAATATTGCAACAGAATTTGATTCGGCTGTGCAGCCGCTCTGGAGAAAACAGTGATGTCATCCAGCTCAGTTAAATTATTATATAGTGTCAATGCAGGCAGATCGGTAATATCGGTCATATAACTGAGCAAGCCAAAGGCAACAGAGGCATCAGTGGTAAGGAACCAAAACTCCATCAAAACGCTTAACAAACCATACATCAATGGAAAGCTATTTATTCAGCTTTTATATTATATATAAATCTCATTTTCAAAATATGTACCCTTATGACTGGTCCAGGATCACATTTCAGTAGCCTTGTTAAAACCAGACCATTCTCAGTAGTAACTGAGTTATGGTCTGGCAAAGCTTCATAGACAAATCATTTCCAAAGGGGCGTCACTCAAATGCCTCTGGGCGCAATTGGATAGACCTAAAACCAATCAGAGCGATGAAGGAGATGACGTATGCAGAGCGACGGAGAAACATCTGAGACTGACAGCAATTCTCTGTTTTTAACGAAAAGGAAAAGTTTAAATCGCTTAAAACAGATGCGATAGCTGATTCGAACGAGTGATGTTCCACGGCGGCATCCATCTTTGTAATGTACAAAATCTGCTTCATCGTCGCTGCGCTGTCGTCATCATGTTAAGCCCGCCCCAATGTTTCTGATTGGTGCCGTGATATCGAGGGATTAGAAATGGGCTTGAATGGGCTCTTTGCCAGACTAACTTGCAGAGCAAATCTAAATTTGCCGAAGTTGTCTGGGTTTTCCCAGGCTAACATTTCAGGCCAGATTTACTAAACAGGGCAAATTGGTGTGGGGGGTATGGAAAGTTCTGAGCATGTTCTACTGACGACGGGTAAATTAAAGAACACAGACGCACCCGGATCATTTCCATAATGACCAGCGCAATCTACCAACAGCAGCACAAATTATTCTGGAGCCCTGATATTGCTTGTGGTCATTCTAGCTTAATGATTGAAGATCTGGAATAGTAACCGAAAGGTTGTAGGTTCAAGCTCCACAAGGAGAGATAACTTTTCACTTTGTACCAAGACAGTTAACCCCAGTTTGGTCTGAGGGCAGTGGCCCTATAAAAAAAGTCCTTTAAATCACTATGGATTTAAATAGGAGTTTGCATGATGATCCTGATGATCTGAAAATACGCTGGTCAACAGAAAGGTTTAAGAGATTAATGATTCTTTTTATTAATGCTTAAGATGTTCAGCACATTGTGACTGTGTGTATATTTCAGGTCCTGAGAGGGAACTGATTAGCAATGCAGCCATTAATCAGTCGAAGGACATGGACCTGAGTGTGGTACGGCTCATGTTCACAGCCTTCCTGCCCGACAGCGATGGAGGGTTCTCCCGCAGACTGGAACCAGTCATTTCTGACCCCATCTTTGACAGCAGTGAGTATCATCCTCCTTGATACTACCGTGTCAATCAGAAGCATTCATAGCAGTAATATTACAGTATAACTGAGATACAAATATATTCTTTATGTTAACACTTTACAATAAGGTCTCATTAGCTTACATGAACTAACAATGAGCAATGTATTTTTTACAGCATCGTTGTTAACAGTGCACAGTTACAGTGCATTGTTTAAAGATACAACTTTTGTTTTTAAAATGTATTAATGTTGAAAATAATGTTAATTAAGATGGATAAATACTGTAACAGTATTGTTAATTGTTCATGTTAACTATAGTGTATGCATAATTATGCAAGTTGATATTCTGATCATATTTTTTTTTCATATTCCAAACCACATCAATCTTAATAACTTTAAATTTTGTATTTAATCATTTATAAGAGATACATAATTGTTAAGGAAGGCTGGAAAGTGAAAAATGCCTTATATGCAGGTGTGCAGAATTATTAGTAGAATTATAGTTCTTTTACAGATAAAATTGGCCCCAGATTTAACTCACACTGAAAAAGTCAAAAAATATTAAATGCTGATGAGAAGGATGTAATACTAGAAATTGCTAAATTAAGGCGTGACCAATGGACCGCGATATGTTCATTGGTTCAGCAGGATCATACAAAAACAGGCCAAGAAGAAAAGACACGTTAACTGCAACAACAAAAAAAAAGAATTAGGTGTGAAACCATCAGGAACCCTTTAGTTCCAGTGCCACCATTTTCCAGAAGTACAAGGTGTCATGATCTCAGAGACTTTGCTGTGGTAAATAATACTGAAATGTGATCCACACATAATAAGAATCACAAATGAAAATGAGGAATGCTGCCTTGTAAACTAGCTGAAATAAATTTTTTTTTTTTTTTCAGTGAACAATTATTTTATTTCAAGTAACAACATAGTTTTCTTTAATGGTTTTAGTATTAGTTTTAGTTAACTATAATAACCCTGATTCATAGTCATAGCCCAATATGTAAAATTTAGCAATAGAAATTACTGGGACAAAGAAGAGAAAGAAAAGTGTTTGTCAACGGAGTGGTCGCATGATTTTTAGAATGTGGCTAATGATTGTTAAGGCTCACTCTCAATCTCGTTTTCGTTGTCTTTTTCTTATTCTGTCTCTCTCACTCTCTGTCAGAGAACTGTTGGGTATTGCTTCCTCCCTGAAACTAGGCCCACATTTTCAATTTCCCCTCCCTTTTCTTATAATCTCGGACTCCATTTCGAGTTTGTTTGTGAAACGAGACTGCAACAGAAAGGAAAGGAAAAATAAGGAAACTCCGCAAAACAATGAAAAACAGAACTTTTTTTGATGCCTCTGTCTCTCTTGTGGCTTTTTAGAAGCCCCAAATGCCTCCAATCTGAAGATAGTGCGGATGGATCGGACGGCCGGCTGTGTAACAGGAGGAGAAGAGGTCTATCTGCTGTGTGACAAAGTCCAGAAAGGTCAGAAAGCCATAACGGCTTGGCATGTTCTGCCTGTGTTTTATTGCCGTACAGAATTAAGGACATTGTGAAAAAGACACTTTGAAATAAAGGGTTTTTAACGTTCACAATGAAGATCTTAGGCCCTGTTTTCACTTGGTATTAAGATGCTTTTGGTCGATCAGATCACAAGTAGACGAGGAAGACACATTCCTGTTTACACCTGGTGTTTTAATCTGTCTCTTTTGTCCACTTTCAACCATTTCTGTCCTGATTTCTTCCAGGGGAGGGTCTGTGGGCAGGTAAATCTGAGGTTTTTCAGATCTTTCAATCTAATAGACAAAATATGCTCGCTTAATTTACATATGAACCCGACCGGAAACTTACAGAGGGCATCGGTTGTCGTTTCTGCTCTGATAGCCGCAAGATCACATCGAGCGTGTGAGTGTGTGAGCACATGTGAGTGCTTGTTAGAAATCAGGAAGGGTGAGAGAACATTGTGCTTGGTATGTTTTTCCTCTTCAAATCAAACTTGTGTTTTCAGTCGACAAAGTTTAAATCCCATCTGGCTAGCGCACTTCCCATAATGTTTACACATTAGGTCAGTAGGCTGTTTGAATGCATTTGACCAAATGAGCGTTTACACTACGACAGCAATCCGGACGATTGAGCTTTCGACTACCTCTGAAAGTGGTCGAAAGTGGACAAGCAATGTTTTAGACCCCTTTACACCTGTATTTAGCATTGTCCACTTGTGATCCAATTGACAAAAACGCATCTTAATACCAGGTGTAAACAGGGCCTTAAAGAGGCATTCGGTAATTACTGTAGTTGTGACATCACAACCATGATCAAATTAACATAGGCAATCACATTAGCAGTTCCTGTACAACAACTTGGCCATTACTTTTTTTCACTTGCAGAGTTTAGCCAGTCATACGGATAATTTGCATATGCACTACTGTTCAAAAGTTTGGCGTTAGTAAGATCTTTTTTAAAAGAAATTAATACTTTTATTCAACAAGGATGCAACACTGAAAAATGTATCACAGGTTCCACAAAACTGTTTTCAACACTGATAATAATAAGAAATGTCTCTTGAGCAGCAAATCAGCATATTAGAATGATTTCTGAAGGATCATCTGACACTGAAGACTGGAGCCTTGGTGAGCATAAGAGATTTCTTAACAAAACCTCACAATCCCTAAACTTTTGAACAGTATTCGGGGTTCCCACTCGTCCTGGAAAACCTTGAAAACCTGGAAAATTGATGACAAATTTTCCAGTCCTGAAAAACACATGGAATATTTGAGAAAATGTAAATTGTCCTGGAAAAATTATTTTTTTAAAAGTTTAAAGAGCCAGTAGCCTTTTTGATATAGCCATAACCTGTTTGTTTTACTTAACAAATTTAGGGTGTACTCACACTAGGCATGATTGCCTTGTACCGTGACCGAGCGCGATTGTCCCCCCTCCCCCCTCTCCCGCTGGCCTGCACTCACATTGCACTTAACGTACCGGGCCGGAGCACACTTACATCATTCAAATTGAGCTTGAATAATGCAAACAATTTGCATGATTTCATCCAAAGAAGCGTAGTTGATGAGCCTATTGTTTTCTGATTTTATTCCTCATTTGAAATGTCATTTAAACGTAATATTGACAAGCACTTTCAGAGATTTACGTCTTTTGCCATTTAAGTAGACAGGAGCTGTACTTGCATGACTGGAAATAGTTGCCCGGGGCATAACCAAGATGGCCGCCGAGGGAACTGACTTGTTTTAAAAGGAACTTTGCTATGGGTCAAAGAGAGTGTGAAGAATAGTCTTTTTAAAACTAAATAGTGACTGTTTTTGGTGCATGAATTCTTGATATAAAGGTGAATGCTTTAAAGATCAGTAACATTTGAAAAAGCTATGTTGTAATATTATGTGAATGAGTTTTAGCCTTTACCCTACAGGTGATACGGCACCTTGTGTTCCTGTAGTAGATGCCCTGTGCCACACTTAAAGGAAGTTTTCACTGCAGATTTCCAGCTCTAGGGAATTCCCCATTTCATATGCAAATTCGGTAGCAGGACAAAGTTAGCTTTACGTCAGTTTTTCAACGACCTACTCACAATTTCTCTTCTCTCATATCCTCCGTTTGCTCACGAAGACGTCGTCTCTTCATGAACAGATCACATTACGATTAAAAGATGATAATTCTGTTTCTGATTCTGGTTGAACCTGAAATACAAAATAAACAGTGTTTACCATTACTTCCCGCTAAATCCTCTGAAACATTGACAAGTTCAACAATCTCTCAAGTGCTTTAAAATGAGGAATAAGATTCATATTACAGTTTCAGTCATGATCCGTTTATGATGTTGAGATGCATTGTGATGTATTGAATGACAAGTATTGCTGCATGAATCATGTTGTGGGGGCCCTAGTATATAAAGACAGTCTTGCATGATTATTTTATTGTTTAGTATCATGGTATCCTGTATTGTATATCAAAGTAGTACCATGGTATTTCCTAATGATACCTAGGACAGCTGATCTGATATGTTTCTGGATCATGTGTCTGTAATGTGCATATCAGTTGTGCCATTAAATGAAGTTTGTATTGTATTAAATTGTGGCTTTTGTAAGAAAGTAAGGAAGTAAGAGCGTGCTGCATGGTGATTGACAGATATTCAAATTTTACTGTGTGACAACAGTCGTTTCCTCTTTCTTTCCCTGTTGGTTCACAGTAATTTCTTTTTCTTGTTTTACTCTTATGTGATGTCATTGTTTATTTTTGTTGTTGTGACAGATGACATCCAGGTGCGGTTTTATGAAGATGATGATTCAGGTCTAACATGGGAGGCCTACGGGGATTTCTCCCCCACTGACGTCCACAGACAGGTCAGCACAGGAACTTGTCTGCCGCTGTACTGCCCTGCTGGTCGAAACCTGATCCTTTATGTTTAGTGACTTGCTTTGTGGTTTTGATAATGCCATCAGTCTGTTTCTTATGGACAAACCCTAACTTCTCTGGAATAAATAATTGGAGAAGCTCAGCTATTGAGGATTTATTAAGGCAGCATTGAATCAAAACTGATTCTGTTTACATTCTTTAAACACTACTGTTTGGATTTTTTTAAAAGTTTTTGAAAGAAGTATTTTATGCTCCCCAAGGCTGCATTTATTTGAGACAGTAAAAGCAGTAATACTGTAAAATATTATTACAATTTAAAATAATTAATTTCTATTTTAAAATGTAATTTATTCCTGTGATGCAAAGCTGAATTTTCAGCATCGTTACTCTTATATGGGATGATATTCCAGACAATATACAAAAGGAATTGCAGATCATTTGGATTTTCTTTTCCATGTATGTAACCTGTCTGCCACATTTCAAATGGAAATGCAAAGTCCGCTTGCAATTGCATTTACAGTGACTTGCGAGTTATGACACTGCCATTTTGGAATAGCAATAGAAAATCACCCATTTGCTATTTCACAAAATTCAAATGGAATCGCAATCCCCTTTGCACGTACGTTTCCGATGCCTAACACAGTCAACTGTCAATCAGTCTTGAGGGCGGGGTTTATTGATATAGTCAGAAAGTATGCCACGCCCTTAAGTGGTGGAAAATGGGGAATTTGGCTATTTTTGCAATAAAAATGCCAATTGTTTTTCACTTAAAGGATTAGTTCACTTTTAAATCAACTTTTGCTGATAATTTACTCACCCAAGATGTCCATGTTTTCTTTTTTTATCAGCAAAAGTTGATTTAAAAGTGAACTAATCCTTTAAATTCAAAGAAAGTAAAAAATTCACAATTGACTTTGTTCACCTAGCAACCAGAAAAAAGAAACAAAAAGGAAACTGCTGTGTCTGCAGTCGGCATGTATCAGACAAATATCATCATAGTTCCAGCCATATATATATGATTCCAGCTGCCAGAGTTAAAATCAGAGAATCTGTAGAAACTTGACATGATCTGAGTGGTGTGTTGTCTATATGACTCTGTGCTCACAATCAAGTAATTTAAGTAATTAAAAATTACATTAGTAGTGACATTCAATCGCGGTTCATGTTCGTTTCGTAGGAAGATGCTCTGAATTCTGCTTCATTTCAGCATTTTATTAATTCAACTATATATGTATCTTTATTTTGACATTTAATACATACATTTTCAGACATACACTTACTGCTTAGTTGTGGGGTTCTGCAGATATATCTTCATTTCTTCTTGACAAGTTGCTTGCAACCAGAGCAGTCGTCTTTTAGTTTCTTTTTGTTTGGTTGGCAAACAAAAAATTTGTTTTTGCAAAAAAACTATTGGATATTTCTCCCCTTTTTCCTTAAAGGAATGAATAACGATTAAAGCAGTGCTTTTCCACCACTTGAGGGCATAGCATACTCAAGACGGATTGACAGTTGACTGTGTTAGGCATTGGAAATGCAAAGGGGATTGCGATTCCAGTTGAATTTTGTGAGGGTTGTGGCAGGACACGGTGGAAGTGAAATGGCAAATGGGCGATTTTTCTATTGCGTTTCCAAAAGCGTGTCATAACTCGTAATTCATTGTAAATGCAATTGCAAACGGACTTTGCATTTCCATTTGAAACTTGGCAGGCATGTTACAAACACGGAAAAGAAAATCCAAACGCAATTTGCAATTCCTTTTGAATATTGTCTGGAATATCATTCCATACCTCTTTATTGTCACAGGATCATTCTAATATTGCTGCTCAATAAACACTTCTTCTTATTATATATTATTGGAAACAATTAATATTTTTATGTAAACCTTGATACAAGGTTTTAGTTGTAGTTCAAAAGAACAGTGTTTATTTGAAATGGAAATCTTTTGTTACATTATAAATGTTTTTAATGTCGCTTTTGATAAATGTAATGCATCCTTGCTGAAAAAAATATTCAAGTCACTATTACATATTGACTTTAAATGATTGTAATCATATAGTAATATTATTATTAATAATAAAATAAATATTCTGGCAGAATGAATAATCCACCTTTCATTTCAATCCTTAGTTTGCCATCGTCTTCAAGACGCCTAAATATCGGGACCAGAACCTCCAGAAGCCCATCTCTGTGTTTGTGCAGCTCAAGAGGAAGTCAGACAATGAAACGAGCGAACCCAAGCCTTTCACCTACCATCCACAGATTATAGGTACAGTCTTTACCCATCTTCCTAAAGTTTTGATTGTAGGATTTTTGCCACAATTTTGCAAGCTAAGGCAAAAATTGCAGACAGAAAAAGTGCAAATGCTTCTATTTTGGATGTTTGAAATTTAAAATGTTTTACTCCTAGCAAATGAGTAAAAAGTCCAACGTCCGCCCATATATTGGTTTACTTTTCCATTGAATTTCTCTTTTAAACTGTTTTTAGACAAAGAAGAAGTCCAGAGAAAGAGACAGAAGACCCTGCCAAACTTCCAGGACTACAGCGGAGCAGGAGGTGGAGCTGGAGGCATGTTTAGAGGAGGAGGGGGTGGGTCTACAGCAGGGGGTGGTCCCAGTGGAGGAGGAGGAGGTACATCGATATTGCATTGTACTTCAAATTATTATTTTCTTTATTAATTTGTAATTTTTTTACGTTTGAAAATTCCACCATGCACTGCTTTGATGCAGTGATGTTGGCTAAATATACTCTTTTAAATCAAAATATTTCATGTTTTTTTCATGTGTCTTCTAGGACATTTTTTCCAGGGATATCAAAATTATAACAATTTTGGGTCTGGATACAACTTCTCAGGCATGGGAGGAGGCGGGACCAGCATTAAGCATAGTGAGTGTTCCAGCTATCAATCAAGCTGCCTTTATCACAGCATCTTTGGCTGTAAACTCACATATACTACCATTTAAAAGTTTGGGGTTGATTAGAAAAAAATTTAATTAGTGCTGTTAACACATTAACCCATGTGATTAATTTAAAGTCCTTAACGCATTAAAATAATGTAAAGCAAATAAATTACAGAAGTACGTCATTAATGTAATTTTCGTCACACAGTTAGATGATGTTAGAAGTCAGGAGTTTATCTCAATCACACTGAGCATCTACAGCACCAGTAACCCTGGTTGGAGGACATTTCCATTCTCTAACTCTTTAACCCAATTCTGCTTCTCTGTTTGTGATCAGCCGTTAAACTCTGGGAAAGTTTTCAGTGATCAGCAATCGAATTCATTCAAACAGTCCAAAACAGAGCTAATGTAAAGAAGGCCAGGCTGATTTCATCACGCATATCAGAGAGAATAGAGACTCGCATTGCGTTTTTAGTGCATCATTGATTCCAGTGTGTGCTTTGCTTTAAAACACGAGCTCTGTCGTATTCTGCGATTGTTTCTGACGAGCGCAATATTGGTGACGTACAGGAGCCGTACAGTAAACGCGTGAGAGTCTGGTATATTGAGTCACAAACAACAAACCGTGTATGTGCGCGCTCTCGATCACTGATCGCACGCTGCTTTCATGTACAGACACATTTCAGTACATTTGCGTTGTTTCCACACACACTCGGGAAGGATGATGTTTGATTTGTCGTGTACGTTGTTGTGTTTAGTAATCGTAGGTTTATGCAGTCAAGTCAAAGCGGTTGATTTAGGAGTTTTTTTGGCATCTCCATGTGGTCCTGTTCGGTATCGCAGCTTGACTCGGTTAAATGTTGTTGCTCTGTTAATATACACTGTGAATTCTGTAAAATTTTTGTTCTGTAATGTTTTTTTTTTTTTTTCATGGGTGCTTAGGTGTGTAAAATGTATTATATAATAAAAATATATGGACTCCTTATATTTGCCGTCATTTTGGAGTCTCCAATGATCCTTGAAGCTTGCAGAAAATACAGTTTTCAGATTGTTTACTTTGCTGGATATAGCAAATAATGAATGTGTTTAATGAGATAAAAGTATGCTTAATTTTACGATAAGTGTACGATTAATAACACAAAGGTTTTTTAAATATCGATTGACAGCCCTAATTTGAATATATTTAAAAATGTCATTTTTTCCTGTGATGTCAAAGCTGAATTTTCAGCATCATTACTCCAGTCTTCAGTGTCACATGATTCTTCAGAAGTCATTCCAATAAGTTGATTTTAATGCTTTAAAACTTAATCTTACTGGCCCCTAAGAACAAACTGGGGTACAAATTTTATAAGAAAAAAAACAATTGGTAAAAACTTGCAGCAAAGCCGTTTTCTTTCTCTTTTAGCGTATAAAGACCCAGTAGAAGACAGTGAAGATGATAGCGACAGTGATACCGATGATGATCCGGCTTCAGGTGGAGGGGTGCGAATCTGTGCCCAGCCTGAACCTGTTCCCCTTAATCTGGGAGTGGCAAGTGATGACAAACAACCTGCAGAAGATCTCGAGTTACAAGCCACAGGTTAGACTCTAACCTGAGGTCTGACTTCCCGCTGTAGACAATGAAGCTAAATCTTTAAATTTACCTCTGGGTAAATTTGTGCATTTGTCTTTTTTAGGCTGTGTGTTAGAGCTAGCTGAAAGACAGGCTCAAGCTCTCTTTCATTACGCATTAAGCGGTGATGCTAGAATGCTTCTGGCTCCACAGCGCCCCCTCATGACCACTCAAGACGAGAATGGAGACACGTAAGTCAGACTAACCAACCTCATGTTTTTGTAAATGCTCCATCTAATTCTCATGACAAATGGTAATAAATTATTTCAGATGTTGTGTCTTTTTTTTTTTTTACCCAAAGATTGAAGGTTTATTTACTGAAATTTTGGTTCTGGTTTTTAGGGGTTTACATTTGGGAGTGATCCACAGTCAGACAGATGCCGTGCGAAATCTAGCACAAGTCATCTCTGCTCTCCCTGGAGAGGATGTACTCAACATGAGGAATGATCTCTACCAGGTAGGGCTGCTCGATTATGGCAAAAATCATAAACACGATTATTTTGGTCAATACTGAAATTATGATTATTGGTGGGTGATATGATCAAAGTCTTATTTCATGATGTGAGTAATTTTAGTAGGGATGCAACGACATTTCGGCCGTCGAAACTTATCGGCAGAAAATGCCATTTTCAATTTGGCCCAAAATTATGAGATTAAATTATATGCCGCCCCTCCCTGTAGTCTTTAGTGCTCAGGTTTCACTCTCGCACAGCATTTTTTGTAACTTTGCAAGTGGGATCACTTCCGAAGATGCACAGCTTTAAAGAGACTCTGGTTGAGCAGCTAAGTCTGTACCGGCACCCAATTTGCACCCAAGCAAACGCTCTACTCATGTACCGCTCACCGGAAAAGCAAAGACTGCTCAAATAATCGTAGACTTGTTTCTGTTTGCAATAGCCCTATACTGTGCTGTAACATGGTGTGGTATAGCCATGCTGGGCAACGTTGGTAAAATGACACTCACATCTGCTACAACATTCATTTTATGTCCAATTTTGGTGTTACTTTAAATAAAAATACAATATATAAAATAAAATAAAAACATTTTCGTTTTTCTGCCAAGTGCATCCAGAATTTTCAGTTTCAGCCCAGATTTTTAATTTCGGTAAAACCCTAAATTTTAGATATCAGTGAAATTTCACAATTATCGATACTTCTAGTGATGGTTCACCCAAAAATGAAAATTATCCCATAATTTACTCACCATCAAGCCATCCTAAGTACATGTAACATTCTTCTTTCAGACGAATACAGTCTAAGATTGGCTAATCCAAGCTTTATAATGGCAGTGAATGGCAGCCCAAAATTTTAAGATCAAAAAAGTGCATCCATCCATTATAAAAGTAATCCACACGGCTCTGGGAGGTTAATAAAGGCCTTCTGAAGTGAACCAATTGGGTTTTGTAAGAAAAAAATATCCACATTTAACACGTTATAATGTAAAATATCTAGCTTCCACCAGCTTGCGTATTCAGAAAGTGTAACGCCTCTCGCAGTTCAAAATGCTTAATCTATGTCCGACGCCGTATGTCGCGCCAGTTGCGTTTTTTTCGTAAGATATACGTACATTAAAGGGATAGTTCACTCAGAAATGAAAATTCTGTCATCATTTACTCACCCTCAACTTGTTCCAAACCTGTATGAATTTCTGTATGAATATGAATTAAGTTTGGCTTAGGGAGGAACGAAAGCACACTGCTGTGAAGGAAAGGATGGTGCGGCAGCGGCACATTAATCGTTTTACCTCGATTACCTTGTTTTCATAATATCAGAAGCCAAAATCGAAATTGAAAATCAATTTCGATTAATTGCACAGCCCTACTACCAGGTATACTAAAAACTCAAAAAATACTTTAAAACCAGATTTTGTTTTTCACTACAACCGAGGCCTGTGAAATTTCCGGTAAAACTCGGTAGCCAATAAAATCCTCTGCTACTTCTGTCCCAGACTCCTTTGCACCTAGCAGTGTTGACGCAGCAGAAAGAGGCAGTCGAGGCCTTATTGGAGGCCCAGGTGGACGTCACGTTGACAGATCGCCATGGAAACACGGCACTTCACCTGGCGGCTCAACAGAAAGAGGAAAGCATGCTGCGATTGCTGCTAAAGCACAAGTCCGTGGCGCGGTTAACTAGCATCCCCAACACAGCAGGTACGCTGGACTAACTATCTGCGATCCATTAATGCGTTCACATTTTTTGGGCTCTGATTTGTTTATGTGTTTGTCAGGTCTATGTGCGCTTCACCTGGCCGTACAGGCGAACAGTTTGAGTTGTGTGCGGGCCCTGCTGGATGGCGGGGCAGATGTAGAGGTTCAGGAGCTTACGTGTGGCCGCACAGCACTTCATCTGGCCACAGAGCTGGGCAACCTTTCCCTCGCCGGCTGCCTCCTGCTGGAGGTACTACTAACACCTCCCTCCATGATTGCATGCACCAATTAATGGTTTTGGAGGATGTTACTTTAGTGAATACTGCATATTTCTACTATTTTAATGTACACCGTTGTTGTATTGTTTTTCCACTGAAGCCCACTTATTAAATTAATTTAGTATGTATTTTAGTCTGTCACTGACCTCACAAAAGTTGATTCTACTGTCCTACTGACTTTTACAGCTTAATAAGCTCTTATGATTCGCTAAACTTATTTCATATGAAATAAGTAACAATATTACCAAATTAATAAATTAAATCTTGGGTTCGGTATGTGTTTATTTTTTCTCTTATCCTCTCAAGACTGTGATACAAAAATAATATATGTATTATTATTATTATTGTGTGATATTTAAAATAACTTTTTCTAATTCTATTTTATTCTTTATTTAAGGCAAAGATGAATATTCAGTAGCAGTCACATGATCCTTCAGAAATCATTCTAATACACTAATTTGCTGCTCAAGAAATATCTCTTATTATTATCAGTGTTAAAAACAGTTGTGCTACTTAACATTTATGACCCTGGACCACAAAACATTGGGTAATATATTTTTTTTTTATTGAGATTTATACATCATCTGAAAGCTGAATAAATAAGCTTTCCATTGATGTATGGTTTATTAGGATAGGACAAACGAGATACAACTATTTGAAAAGGAACGCATATTACTAATGATAATACATTTCTGATATATTTCAGGTACATATAAATATAGGAACACAGGAAATATACATAATCTTGACGCATACGATGTGCGACTTACGACTGGTTTTGTGGTCCAGGGACAATTCGGGACATTTTAAATGTCTTTAATGTCACTTTAGATCAATTTAACGCATCCTTGCTGAATAATTTGTTTAAAAATAATAATAAACAAAAATCATCCAGTCAAGCTGGACTGTGGAAACATCTTAAAATATGTCTGCATAGTATATCTTATCTTGTATATTAAAAGAACAAGGACAATCTTGTTTTCCATATATCCCTTTGAAAGTGAGGAGACAAATGCAGACGTGAATGCAGAAATAATGTGCTCATGAAGTTATCTCTTGATGAATCACACCGCATGTGTAACATTTTGTCTATGCAGGGTAACGCTTATGTAGACAGCGTCACCTATAACGGCTCCACTCCTCTGCACATTGCTGCAGGACGGGACTCAACCAAACTGAGCGCACTTCTAATGGCTGCAGGTGAGGAATAATGTGTGTTAATTTATAACTAACATTTTAATGATTTGCACCACTCATCCCAAGTCATAAATGTTATATTCGTGTCCATAGTCAGTAGATTAATTTACCTTCACGTGGTGTAACCAACTAGTGTTGTGTGCTTTGCTCTTAGGAGCAGATCCTCATAAGGAGAACTTTGAACCGCTGTTCTTTAAAGATGACGAGCTGTGTTGCACAGAGGATGATGAGGAGGAGGATGAAGGCTATATTCCCGGGACGTCCCCTCTAAACATGGCAATTTCCCCAGAGGTGGGTTTCACCCCTGTTACAGGGCTATATGTAATATGTAACGTAATTATACTGCTGGCTGTGAAAATAATGTGTGATCTGGTTTGTGCTGTCAGGTGTATGATATTCTTAATGGAGAAGAATATCAGCCCACCACCATCGTCGTTCCACCGCAGGGTATGAGCTCTTTGTATTCTTGTAATGTTTGTGTTTTTGTATTGTTCAGTGCTTTTTAGGTTTAAGCAGGTATGTTAATCAATAAAATCTTGCCATGGAAGTCATATTTATAGTGGAAATATAATAACATAATTATGCTCAGCTCTAAATATTTAATCAGCTAGGAATTACTCTTCATAAACACATTTTAAAAACCCTTATCCAGTTATCATGAAGTCAGTAGACTGGAAAACTGTACAAGTCATGGAAATTAATTTAAAGGTGTGGGAACATCTCCTTGAAGGAGGGAACAGAGAAGTTATGTCGAAAATAATGTAATGGGGTCCCCATTACATCATTCTGACATAACGTTGAACGTGACTCAGCAGCCAGTATTTATTTTCAACATAAATACTGGCTGCTGAAATACTTTTAGCAATAAAGAAAAAGAGGAACATTTTTCAACTACTATTTAACAGGGGTCGCGGTTTGGTACGTACTTCCGTTTTGTGGTCACGGTCCGATACCCCCAGTCCAGCGCCCCCAGATTCCTGATTACTTAAAAAAAAATCGGCACAAAGCCAAATGATTTTGTCTCATTATAACAGCAGAAACAACTTAAAATACTCTGTCGTTTATGGTCATACAAATAACTGTAAACGGTTTATTTTTATTTGTGTACACTCACAGTAAAAACAAATCATTGTGCTTTTGTAAAATAAAGAAAGCAAACGGGATGCCGTTTTCTGCCATCTTGGGTTTCTTTCTGTGGAGCGCATGACAAAAGTTAATCAACTCAGCGTATAGGCTACTAGCAAGCTCTTCCGTGCCAACTCTTTTGGGTTGGTGCATAGATCGTCTCTTTTTCTGCTCTTTTTTCCTGTTGTGGCGCTTAGCAAAACAGCATTGCATTACCACGCATGCTCCCTTCTGAATTGGAGTGTGGATCGCCTGAGACTGACTGTATTCTGTGATGGTTCTATTACTATTATGTACAATTATGTACACTTTATATACATATTTTTGTAAGAAGTCTCTTATGCTGACCAAGGCTTTATTTATGTAATCAAAAATATTGGAATGTTGTGAAATATTATTACAATATAAAATGTGTTTTCTTTTTTAATATTTTTAAAATGTAATGTATTCCTGTGATGGCAAAGCTGAATTTTCAGCATCACATGATCCTTCAGAAATCATTCTAATATGCAGATTTGGTGCTCAAGAAACATTTCTCATTATTATTATTATTATTATTATTATTATTATTATTATTGTTGTTGTACTGCTTAAAATTTATGTGGAAACCATGATGCTTGTTTTCAGGATTTCTTTATGAATTAAAGAAATTTAGTATTAAATGTATTAGTCTAAATGTATTAAATTTAATACATTTAGTATTAAAGTCCAAAAGAACATTTATTTGAAATATAACTTTGTAAATGCCTTAACTGTCAATTTTGATCAATTTAATGGTTTTGTGTTTGGGTGCATTTAAATGCGTTTGGCTCGTGTTGGCAGGTGACATGAAGAGCTTGAGCTCCGACACAAAGCAGGAGCTGTGCCAGGCACTGGAGGGGCAGACGGGAGGCTGGGAGAGTCTGGCTCATGCTCTGGGCCTTGGTATCCTGACCAGCGCCTTCAGACTCAGCTCCTGCCCTGCTGGAAAGCTGCTGGACAGCTACGAGGTTAACAAATTCACTTCCTTTTTGAATCTTACATAAACACTGGAGAGTAATAAGAAAAAGTAGTTGTCTTTTAATCTGATGTTATCTTACCACAATCAACTAATGTACATTGCTTTTAAAGTGGAGCCATAAACAAATTTGATATTTGTGTAACAGAGAATTGATTTTCCCAAACAGAAGTATTCAATACTTCATAGCACTTTAGAAGATTAATTTGTATTTTAAATGTATTTAATCTCAATACTTCAAATGTTTTGGGAATTAAAAAGTTCTGTATTATTTATGCTTTGGGGTTCAACCTAGTTTAGGGCCTATTATATTATATTATATTATATTATATTATATTATTATATTATATTATGGCATATCACAATTATACATTTTGTAATTGTAATTATTATATAGAAGCAAGGGAATGATAATCTGGCAGGGAGTAAAAATATAAAAGAACACTGTTATAAAGTACACAAAGATAGTCAAAGGTCTTCCTTCATACAAAATGTTTTCCTGTTGTCATGTTTTATGTTATGTTAAGATATTTATGTATGTATGTTAAAAAAAAAAAAAATCATAATAATACATTGTAAGTGCTTAAACAGAATTAAATTGTTAATTGCAATTATTTGTATGACAATTAATCATCAGAGCAATTAAATTGTTAATTGCCAGAGTTTGATTTTGGTTGTCATTTGTTGAATAAATAAAAAAAAAAAAAAAAAAAAATAAAAATATATATATATATATATATATATATATATATATATATATATATATATATATATATATATATTATTATTATTATTATTATTATTATATATTTATTTTATTTTTTTAATCCAGAATTACTAGCCTGACAAGCCACAAGCCAGGCCCACATTGAGATGTTGGGTCTGGGAACTCACCATTGGCAGGGCTCAATCTGAGGGGCGGGATAAACGGTTGTCTTTCAAATTCCCTCTGCACGCAATAGGATAGCGCTACAACCAACCAGAGCAATGAAGAAGGTGAAGCGGAGCTAGTTGACGGATTAAACTTTTGCCGTATCCATTCGGCAAAACTCTGAACACATCTTCCTTTCTTAAGAATGACTTCAGTGCTGTTCTTTTCTCAATGAAAAGCTTAACTCCAAGTCTTCCAGAGTCACGGCCAAAGCCGATTTGAAAGACCACTGTTCGCCAGCTTCTTTGTTTTTAAGCAGCACGCGGAACCGCCACAACTCTGCCGTCATTATGTTAAGCCCACCCACCGACTCTATACGCGATGTGATTGGCCTGACTAGAGTTTGTTTTTTCCAGCTCACAAGCCAACAGAGAGTTGCTAGACGACCCTATCTGCAAATTACATTTGCTGCCGCTAGGGTGTGTCTAGATTTCTAGGTTACAGAATTACTGGATTAAAATAATATGGCACTTTATGCTTGGGGCTAAACCTATCGACCCATATTTCTCAGAACGATGTTAAAGATAATAACATATTATCATATCCTGCAGGTGTCTGGAGGAACGGTGCGTGAGCTCGTGGAGGGACTGAAGCATGTTGGGAACAGCAGTGCTGTCAGTTTACTCCAGGCTGTGTGCAAGGAGCCTGAAGCTGTCCACACCACACCTCAGCTCACAGGTAATATTGTTTGATATGTGCGTTTCTGAGTGATGTGGCCTAAGTAGGTGAACATTTGGGCTGGTAAGCCAAAAGTTGTTGGTTCTAGCCCACTAGGGGCTATCCATGTTTGTGCCCATTGTGCCCTTCAGTATGCATAGCCACAGGTTGGTCGCAGCAACTTTTCTACTGTAAGTCCCTTTGGATATGTTTGTAAATGAGTCAAATAATATATATTTTTAATCATTTGAGATACGCAGCTTTTAAAGCCATTGTAACGGTTACACAAACCTGTGACAACACATAAGTTGAATTACACTACCATTCAAATGTTTGGTGTCTAGATTTTTTTAAATAGATATTTTATGCTCACCAAGACTGCATTTATTTATTTAAAAATTCAGTAAAAACAGTTATATTGTCAAATATTATTACAATTTAAAATATTTGTTTTCTATTTTAATGCATTTTAAAATTGTATTTATTCATGTGATATCAAAGCTGAATGTTCAGCATCATTACTCCAGTCTTCAGTGTCACATGATCCTTCACAAATCATTCTAATATGATTTTCTGATCAAGAAACATTTAGTATTAGTATTATTATTATAATACATCAGTTTACAAAAACAGTTGCGCTGATTAATATTTTTGTGGAAACATAATTTTTTTCAGGATTTTTTGAAGAATATGACATTTAAAAGAACAGCATTTATTTGACACGTAAATCTTATGTAACATTATAAATGTATTTTTCTGCCACTTTTGATCAATTTAATGCATCCTTGCTAAATTAAAGTATTCATTTCACATACATACTGACTACAAACTTTTGAATGGTTGTGGAATGCATATTGCTACATTGCATAAACAGCATACAGTTAGGCTAATAAATTATCTGGAAGAAAAATGGGAACCATTTTTACAAGTCCACTGTGCCAAAGATTCAACCATGGTAAAATCACAGTAAAACAAGGCCTTGACTGCTTTATTTATTGCTTTAATTTACATTTGCTAAAGGTACAACCACCCACAATGCTAGATAACATTTGAACCATTGTCTAATAATGAAATGATGATATTTATTCTGTTTTGTGTACCAGAACATAAACCTCAATGATTCATCTTTTCGAAACATGTATTTTTTGCTCATTGGTGAGGCATTTTGGATCTTTTCCCAAGAGCACGTCGTCATTGTGGTATTTCGTAGTATGAGTGAGATTTTTTACAACACACCTTTGTTGGGGAGTTTTTTATTTTGTCCCACAATATGGTTTGCAAAACCCCCAGATTAAATCACTGTCAATCTCGGTCCCCTGCCCCTCTCTCCTCAACAATAATATCACATTGTGGTCCTCCCTGACGTTACCTCATGTGAACTCAAGCATGATGTCAACAAAACAGCACTACCACTGCATTCTAAGGGAGTTCCCCTCGGTCTTAGGATGACCCGTCACACTGCTGTAGTGTTCACATATAGTTTCACAGTGATGGCGATGTTTCAGGGGGAAGTGGACCCTTGAGGGGGGATTCCCAGGAACAGAAGTGAAAGCCATACAGCATTTCTGGTTTTTGTCTCTGGCGCAGTTTCTTTGAAACAAGTCTTTCCACCTTGCTGTCTGATTTGAGCAGTTCATTGTCAGGGTCGGTTGAGTGCGTGTAAGCCAACAGGGGGAAGTTTTTTTTTTTTTTCAGTTTCCTTCTCGTGGTTGTCCATGTTGTTGTGCCACGTGTGTTAAAAAGACACCAATGGTCAATAAATATAGTGGGGTTCAAAAGTCTGAGGCTACATACATTTTAGGATTCAAAATCTGTTTTAAATCTGGAAACAAAACGTTATGATGTGATGTGAACATCTTCACAGTATTGTGAAGTTATTGTTGTTATTAAAGCAAAATTGGGACAAACCAAATATTCAGACTATTATTATTATTAAAAAAATAATAATAATTCACTTGTCACTCAAGTAATTAACCTGGTGATTTATTAATTAATTAATTAATTTTGCAAACCTTTAGACCCATTTGTAATTAAATTGAATAAAAATCCAGTTTAAAAGAAACATTACAATTGTTTGCGACTCTGTGGTTTACAATTACCAAGCAACACAGTATTATAATTCTTTTTTTTTTTTATAAATATATATATATACACAAACCCAGTTCCAAAAAAGTTGGGACACTGTACAAATTGTGAATAAAGAAGGAATATTGTATAATATAGATAACATATCAAATGTTGAAAGTGAGACATTTTGAAATGTCATGCCAAATATTGGCTCATTTTGGATTTCATGAGAGCCACACATTCCAAAAAAGTTGGGACAGGTAGCAATAAGAGGCCGGAAAAGTTAAATGTACATATAAGGAACAGCTGGAGGACCAATTTGCAACTTATTAGGTCAATTGGCAACATGATTGGGTATAAAAAGAGCCTCTCAGAGTGGCAGTGTCTCTCAGAAGTCAAGATGGGCAGAGGATCACCAATTCCCCCAATGCTGTGGCCAAAAATAGTGGCGCAATATCAGAAAGGAGTTTCTCAGAGAAAAACTGCAAAGAGTTTGAAGTTATCATCATCTACAGTGCATAATATCATCCAAAGATTCAGAGAATCTGGAACAATCTCTGTGCGTAAGGGTCAAGGCCGGAAAACCATACTGGATGCCCGTGATCTTCGGCCCTTAGACGGCACTGCATCACATACAGGAATGCTACTGTAATGGAAATCACAACATGGGCTCAGGAATACTTCCAGAAAACATTGTCGGTGAACACAATCCACCGTGCCATTCGCCGTTGCCGGCTAAAACTCTATAGGTCAAAAAGAAGCCATATCTAAACATGATCCAGAAGCGCAGGCGTTTTCTCTGGGCCAAGGCTCATTTAAAATGGACTGTGGCAAAGTGGAAAACTGTTCTGTGGTCAGACGAATCAAAATTTTAAGTTCTTTTTGGAAAACTGAGACACCATGTCATCCGGACTAAAGAGGACAAGGACAGCCCAAGTTGTTCTCAGCGCTCAGTTCAGAAGCCTGCATCTCTGATGGTATGGGGTTGCATGAGTGCGTGTGGCATGGGCAGCTTACACATCTGGAAAGGCACCATCAATGCTGAAAGGTATATCCAAGTTCTAGAACAACATATGCTCCCATCCAGACGTCGTCTCTTTCAGGGAAGACCTTGCATTTTCCAACATGACAATGCCAGACCACATACTGCATCAATTACAACATCATGGCTGCGTAGAAGAAGGATCCGGGTACTGAAATGGCCAGCCTGCAGTCCAGATCTTTCACCCATAGAAAACATTTGGCACTTCATAAAGAGGAAGATGCGACAAAGAAGACCTAAGACAGTTGAGCAACTAGAAGCCTGTATTAGACAAGAATGGGACAACATTCCTATTCCTAAACTTGAGCAACTTGTCTCCTCAGTCCCCAGACGTTTGCAGACTGTTATAAAAAGAAGAGGGGATGCCACACAGTGCTAAACATGGCCTTGTCCCAACTTTTTTGAGATGTGTTGATGCCATTAAATTTAAAATCAACTTATTTTTCCCTTAAAATGATACATTTTCTCAGTTTAAACATTTGATATGTCATCTATGTTGTATTCTGAATAAAATATTGAAATTTGAAACTTCCACATCATTGCATTCTGTTTTTATTGACAATTTGTAGTGTCCCAACTTTTTTGGAATCGGGTTTGTATAATATATATATATATATGCTTCTACTGTCATATTAATAATAGCCTTTTTTTTCTCAAAACAAACCATTTCTCAGGTCCAGTGCTCTGCAAATCCATTCAGGGTTTGACACTCGGCCCCCATCAGGAGGAGAGTGGGGTATGCGACAGCGGGGTGGAAACTTCATTCTAGAGCCCCAGCCTTGGTTTCGCGGACTCCAAACACAATCGCACAAACTGAGGCCTGACTCTAAAGACCAGCTTCTCCCTCCTCACTACAGCAGCAGTGCCACTCAAACTCAGGACACGCCTCCAGAATTTTTGATTGGCCACCGTCCACTGCGCCTCAGCCACACCCAAAATTCAAATGAGCTCGGAATTTTGAGGAGCCCTTAAGCTGGGGAGTCCTCTGGACCTCTTTTCTTTTTTAGCTTTTAATATGAATAATACCAAAAAGCACTTGTTTGAACATTTTATTTTTTCCTTTTATAAGAGCTATATTGTCTTGGTAATTTTTTTAATTTTTATTCTCAAGTGGCTGTTTTCATTTGTGGTTAAGCTGAGCAATGACGTCCAGAGCCTAGATGTTACATCAAGAAATATTTATCTTGGACATCATTAGATTCTCGGGCCTGATTTGCAAAAAAAAAAAAAAAATTGTTGGCTGAACTGTTTATAAATACTTTTTTTAACATCTGGTTTGATAAGCCTGGCCTCAACTATTTTTTTATATATTTTAACAATCCAATTTAAGAACAGCACCTTCAGTTTAGATAACATATTATGCAGACTTCCTCAGTCATTTGCTTACAAAAGGTTTGTACTTGGATCTGCAATGCAGGAAGAGGAAGAGGGGAAGAGGAGGTCTACTGTTCTACCAATCAAATCCGTTGGATGATGGAAAAAGCTCTTCCCTCCATAAAAGACCCTCCAAAAAGATCTGTTCTGCTGTCATCCCTCATCCTTTCAGCTGTTATTTGGGCTGGCGATGGAATTTATTTCACATTTAGTGGTGCTACCTGTAATTCCTAATGTTTGTTCACGGGTTCTGTTAAAAAAAATCATAAGCTTTGAGAGAATTTTCTCGCTTCCACTTGTTTGATTGGTAAAAATAAAAAAATAAAAAACAGGAGGGTCAGTCCTGAGCAGTGATTTGACTAGATTGTGTGTGTGTGTGTGTGTGTGTGTGTGTGTGTGTGTGTGTGTGTGTGTGTGTGTGTGTGTGTGTGTGTGTGTGAGCTTTTAGACATTAAGCTTTACAGGATGTGTGTATGAGGATTGCGTCAACCAGATGCCTCAATTGCCCTTTATGTTTTTATTTTTTACATTTTTATCTTTCTGTTAAATCTCATTCCCCTCTGTTGTGTGTGAACTCAGGCTGTATAAGACAAAATATCACTCATGGCGAATCACGTCACCAAAATGCCTTTAGCCACTGTAATATTATCATACTGTAGTAAATACTGTTAAGAGCAACAAAACCATCCAAAACCCCAGACTAATGGTTTGACAGGCACTGTAATGTATTTTTGGCTGTAAATTGGTATTTATGTCTGTACCCTGTGAAGCAGTGTTGTACAGAGGGAAATTATGTGTGCTTTGTAACTGGTTTTATTGTGATACTTTTATAATAAAACAATTCATTGTGTACTACTGTTTTGACGTTTTATTTTACATCTCCTGTACTTATTAGTTATTTTGCACACAAATTTGTTTCCACTCTATAATTGATGCAGCAATCAATTTGCTGGTGGTTGTGATGTGATAAAACCACCAGCAGATGGCGTCAGATCTTTTAAACATCCAATTGTTTGAATTTCAATTTGCATTCTCGTGTATACCTCATGTCTTTTCATCTTTTTATTATAGTCTTTAAATTATAATAGCAATAAGCTAACTCTAAGCCTAACAATACAATTAACTGAATAGGCAATTATTTTTCAACCAAGATTTCCTTTTCCTTTTAGCAATTTAGTTGCCGGAAGTATAGCTACACGTTTACATGTGTATATAAAGTATGTTTTGTCCATATTAGCATCTGATACTGAGTGAAAAACGACTCACAAATTAACATACATTGTACCATGAGCACATTTAAACATGAGTTTATTTTCTTTCTATAAAAATAAACTTTTTTTTTTAAATTATTATTATTATGTATTATTTGTCTGTTTTATAGTTTACAAAGCCAAACCATTGTGTTCAGATGGCTCACCCATTCAAATTTAGTCATGTACACTATTGCGTATTATTCCAGGTATGTTAAAGGCGTGTCATCGACGTGTTTAGCAATCTGAGTGACGAGTAAGAAAAATTTGTATGATAACAGGAAGCATACAATTGAGCAAGCAATGAGCTGCGACCACCCAATCTGTAGTTGATTGTATTTGTCTGAAGGTGTTTTTAGCTACACTTAGGGGAACAAACAGCCTACAGAAGTGAGCTAAACTGACAAAACCTCATTTTAGGGATGTCCTCACAAGTCCAAAAAAAAAAAAAAAAAAGATTCATAACTTTTTATTATTGTACTCTATGACATAGTCAGGAGGGCGTGGAACCCTCACATCTGCAGAACATCATAATGTGCCGCGAACGTCGACGTCACAACGGAATTCCGCATTCTAAAAACAGCCTGTGGATCCTGCTTGGAGCTCTTGTGTGTGTGGCAAGCTGTTTGAACATTACGCCTTATAACTCCAGTATATTATTATAAACTCTTATTTTTAATTACTACTAAGTAGTCTATGCTAGTCTGTTTCTCGCCACTGAATAATTTTTTTTTTTTTTAATCTCAGAATTGTGTGATAGCGATATAAACTCACAACTGACAGTTATAAAATCAGAATTGTGAGATATAAACGCGCAATTGTACGAAAATGTCAGAATTGTGAGCTGACTTTTTCCTCAGAATTGGATTTACAACTCACAATTGTGAATTTATATCAGAATTCTGAGAAAAGAAGTCAGAATTGTGGGATATAAACGCAATTGTGTGAAGAAAAAGTGAGAATTATATTATTATTATTAGAATTATATCTCTTAATTCTGACTTTATCACTCACAATTGCAAGGTTATATCTCGACATTCTGACGTTATGTAATTAGATATATAACTATTCTCTTCTGAAAGGTATTATATGTATTCCAAACAACTAGAATAAATACTAGTAGGAAGTGATTCGATGACATCTTAGAATTAAATTGCAAACATTTGCAATTTGTTACCAATAAGAATGGAATGATCCTACCAGATTTCATGAGAAAACATGAGTATTTTATGAGGTGGTGATTAATGCGATGTGATTCATATGGAAACGTGAATTTTAGAACACTGCACAGATTCTTATGGATTACTTTGCCAAAACATAGTAACTCTCCATTAGAGAGTGTTGGGAATACTGACTAGTTATGGATTCCAGCGCGTTTTAGTGTGGCAAAGTAGTTTAATTCCAATTAAACTTTTATATGATTCCATTTTATAATGACCTCGAATTTAGGTTATAATGCCAATTGATTATTGACTATTTATATAATAATTTATCTAGACACTTTATTCTATACATTATTCTATTTAACTCTGTAACTCAGACCTGGGTAGTTTACACCTTTTGGGAACAGAAGGTAATTTGCATAGAAACCTTGGCAAAGGATACACCCTCCTCTCTAAGCAAGATATCTCATCTCAAATGATACCAAACATGTATAGTGTTGTATGATATTTGTTCACATTAAACCAGATAGATTTTTGGGTGAAGAGATGGGGGAGGAGTTTAAGACAATACTGAGGTGATTGACTCAGTGTGTTTGTGTCTCGGATGGAGATACCAATTTCGCAAGAGAGTTCAAATGTTAATTTCCTTGGCCCTCTCTTGGTTCAGACAGCTCTGCATCAATCTTGCATTGATCTAGTCCAGCTCCACCTCTGTGGATCTAATGGGTGGAGGGATAGAGTTATGGGTAGGGTTAGTGTGTGATTGGACCTTTTAGCGCCACCCTTTATACCAAAAATTACATCCAGAGAGGGGGAGCTGGACTTCACGCTCCACCCATGGCTCTGCAGTGAGCTATGGAAGCTTGTTTCTGCCACAGAATAAAGCATTTTAAAAGATAAACTTTTTATCTCACAATTGTTGCATTCAGACTTTTTTTTTTCTAGCAAATCTGACTTTATATCACGCAATTCTCAATTGTGAGATATAAACTTGCAATTGCGAGTTATAAAGTCAGAATCTCTGGAGACCCCGCTTAGAAAATGGACAAAATTAATCCTCAAAAACAGAAACAACACAGAACACGCATGCAGAAATGAAGTGGCACACTTCCAACAATGCATAAAACATCCACAATGCAAAATGATCATGCTCTCTCACACACACACACACACACACACACACACACACACACACACACACACACACACACACACTGAACATTGCTGTTCAGTTCATTGTTCAGGTTTGATTCTAATCATAATGTACTGTATTTTCCAAAAGATGGGCAAAAATCTTATGCTAAACCATGTCAAATTATCCATGTTATCCCCACGAATGAAAGTTTGAAATTTGGGTCTTTTATTAAGTGAATTTTACATATATAAATTATATAAATGTAAAAATTATTATAAATACTCCAAAAACTGCACCGATGTTGAGTAAAAACATTCATAAACAGAGTAAAATTACATTTGTTCTAAAAAAAACAAAACAAATTGTAACAAAACAAATTTGTTTTGTTACAAAATTACATTTTGTTGCCTGGGGTCTGTGGAAGCCCCAAAGACCCTGAGTGTAATTCCCAAACGAAGACCGTAGAAGGTTTAAATTTAAAAATATACTAGTCACTACTGGAAGTACAAGTAACAGATAGATAGGCTACTAGTAATGTCAAAGGAATACATATTAAACTGGCTTGCCATAGCTGAGGTTGCTGGTGTGAAGCTCTTGTGAATGTGTGTTTCTCTCTCTGGCCGGAGCTCTCTACTACAGGCGGAAGTTATGGGCGCTTGTGTTGGTGAAAATCTCCTCTGCTGAGAAAGTGAAAATCATCGTAAATGATAAGCAGCAGGCGATTTATGACAATTAAAACCTCAGCGCATCATATATGTGGACGCGGTGGCTTTTATTTTTTCTCCTGCATTTGCAGACTGCTGGTTGTCGTCGGTAAAGGCAGACTGGCATATTTATTGAGTTTGGTGTCTGGGTAGATGGTCAAATAGTGAAGCTCTCACAGTAACTAACACACGCTTTGATTCGGAACGAAGACATTCTGTTACATTGATTCATTGTTACGCATTTCCGACTCTTGTTTATACACTGTAGCGGGAGAGAAGGAACATTCACTTTATTCAGTGATGACTCGATTGGGTTTAACATAACTGCTAAATCACATATGTGACTTCCACAACAACCAATCCCGTGGAGCCTTTATCTCTTGGCGTTTTGCGCTGGATTTTTCATTGGAACTGACAGAGATGGCAGACAGCGGTCGGGTGAAGCACGATAGCCCGAGCTCGAGCCCCGGAGCCGGGAGGAAAAAGGCGCAGCAGTCGCCTGGGTCAAAGGCGCGGTACTCTGTCCACGCTCCCGGGCACTGCTTTCGGAAAGTGACCCTGACCAAACCGACCTTCTGTCATCACTGCAGCGACTTCATATGGGGGATTGTTGGGTTTGTTTGTGAAGGTAAGATGCTTTATGGATTCACTTGGTCGGCATGTTTCATTCAGCAATGCAATGTCAACAAAACTGCTGTGGTAGTATGTACAGTGATGGTATTAAAAGACAATACTATGGTAAGAAACTGCCATAGTATTGGATAAATACTCCCATAAACATCTTAAACATAATATTTGTGAGTTGGACATTTGAATGTATCATTTATGGTCATTTAACTATTTCATTTAAAGTTCAAGTGATTTTATTCCAATGGAATTTTCCCATACCACTTTGATTGACAATTTTGATTGACAGATTATTATCTGTGCACGTGCCATCCTGGAAAGGGAAGGGATGAAGAAGGTATGTTAGAAAATAGATGGAGGATGTCGAGCATATCAGTCTCATATGCAGTCCTATACACCTCCCTCTTGACAGAATGATCGAAGCGCTTGTCTACTTACTGGGGAAGACAGATTGATGCAGATCGATACGACACACTCCTCCTGTTGGACAGGAATCTGTGCAGGAGGACGATCCATCTAATTGATGGAGGCCAGTGAGAGAAGATGTGTACCATTCTCACTTCTGTTAGTTAGATGTTAAGCGTCAGTTTTTTTTCTTTTCAGAGCTGCTCAGTTGGGTAAACAGTAAGCAAGTAGCTCTTTAGCTCTTTAGATTAGGCTTTAATTCAAAGCAACCTGTGGACAATCCTTCTGAAAAAAATCTCTAATGGCTCACTGATCACCTTTCGCAGGATCCAAACCTATAACAGCCCAGATTACAATTAATTAAGACAATAAAGGATCATAAAAGTGGTCCATATGACAGTATATTCCAAGTTTTCTGAAGCTTTGTGTATTGAGCAGATCAACATTCCTTATTCACTGACAATCTTCCCATCCAGTCAGTTGTCATTGACTGCAAATGAGTTGAACTTGACAACTTGATCAGGTCAGTTAGCAAATGAATAATTTACGTCTACTTCTCTCATGAATGTAAGTTAGGGTGGTTATTGATATTTTCAGTGAATATCGACTTAAATTTACAACACAAAGCAAGACTTGGAATACAGTGCCATGTAGAGTCATATATAGACGACTTGTATAATTCTTTTGTGTCCTTTTTGAAGCTTGACAGTTTTTAATGTAATGCATAGAAAAAAGTAATTGTTTTTTCTCCTTTTGTTTTCAGTACTGGTTTAGTAACCCTTGTCCTTGCATCTTCTCTAAAAACCAGAGCATACGCCTGAGCTCATTTCTTTTGCCTCTTTATGAGGAGTCATCACAATGCTGCTGATCTGTAGGTTTTAAACTTTTATGGTTTGTCAATGACTTCAAAATGAATCATTGATGGAGCCAAATCCCCTTCCATCTGATTTCTATAAGGATAACATGTTTTTTTTTTCTCCCTCATACACATGGAATGAATGTCAACTAGATCAGCTGGTTTTGCCCTTTTAAAGCCTTTTGCTGTTTTGTAGGGAAAGATTAATCCACAATGTTATGCTATTCATCAAGATTTCACCACAATTCCTCTATGAATGATTATGGCAACAAGCAGCATTACTTTAGAGACAAGTGGACTGGATTTATGTCGCCATATGAGATTGGCATGGCAGGAAAGCAGATGTTGATTGACAGTGTGGATGTTACCAGGCAGATTTAGGCAGAAATGAGACATTTCTTTTACGTAATGTGCTGCAGTGAAGTCGTGATTGACTCTTCTAGGTTGGCATGGCAACACATAGTCCAATGGAGTAAAGCGGCAGGCTGGATGCTGTAGCCAGACAGACCGAGAGTAGAACATAAACACACACACGCTCTATGTTCTAATGCCCGTTGTGTGTTTATTGCACTGGTGAAGAGACTAGTAACGCGCCAGGCTCAGACTAATGAATTCATGTCATTATTCAGTTGTGTTCATTATTATTGCCATTAATGCCAGACATGACTACAGTGTTCTGTAGGGGTCAAATTATATAAGGATATACATATAAGCTCTGAAAAAATAAGAGAACACTGCAAAATTAAGAATTTATATGTGTCTGTTTGAGTAAAATTATTATTTTTAATTTATTCTACAAACTACTGACATTTCTTCCAAATTTCAAATAGAAATATTGTCATTTAGAGCATTTATTTGCAGAATTTGTTTTTGACAAAATAACGGAAAAAGATGCCATGTATTCAGACCTTGAATAATGCAAAGAAAACAAGTTTATATACATTTTTAAACAACACAATACAATTATTATTATTATTTTTTTTAACTTAGGAAGAGTTCAGAAATCAGTATTTGACAGAATAACCTTGATTTCCAATCACAGCTTTCATGCGTCTTGGCATCAGTTGGTCACATTGCCGTTGGGCGACTTTATGCCACTCCTGGCTCCTTGGCTTTATTTAATGGCTGGTGAACCTCTTGCTTACATTCCAGAGGATTTTGGTGGGGTTCAGGTCTGGAGATTGTGATGGCCATGACAGGGTCTTGATCTGGTGGTCCTCCACACCTTGTGGAATTTCCTGCACGAAAAACCAATCCTTCATTTTACTCAAACAGATACATATAAATAATAAATCCAGAGAAACTGGATTTTGTACATTTTGTAGTGGTCTCTTATTTTGTCCAGAACTCTATATGATAATAAGATGTACTTAAAATTGCCAAATTAACATTTCAAATTTGCTTTTTGAAAATGCTTAACATTAAATGCTTAACATTTAATGCTTAACATTAAAATGCTTAACATTAAATTAGTTACTATTAAATTAGTTACTATTTTTGGAATAATTATCCATTCTATGCCATTTGTTATACTGGTTGAAACTCAATGTGTCCAAATATTAAAACATGTACATAAACCCCTGGGCAAAGAAAATGGGCCAAGCCAAAAATAGCAAAATATTTAGTGTTCCATTAATGGTCTTAACTCTTATAATCACGAATGGTCAGGAAATTAGCAAGAACTGCACAAATACTGTAGATGAAGTAAAACATGAGCCTGATGGTTCTCAAGCCACTTCTTGGTTGTCTTTGCAGTTTGAGCAGGAGCATTGTCTTGTTGAAAAATAACATCTGATTATTCCTCTTTAGATAACAACTTTTTCATTTGTGTGACGCAAGCCATTCTGCAATATTCTCCTGTACTCCAAAGCATTAAATGACTTTTCACGTGAAGTATTTCACCAATACAAGCAGCTAAAAAGGCTCTCCACACAATAACGCTTTCTCCATGCTTCACTGTAGCATTTATTCTTATATTTCTCACCAGATGTTCGAAGACACCGCTCTGAACCATCACCATGTAACTCATGTTTCATTATGATTCATCACTCCACACACAACTACTCATAATCTGCCAAAACCTCTTTCTTTATTTGATGTTTTTCTGAGACAGCGATGGCTTTTTAAGAAGTACATTTACTTAAATTCTGCAAATTTTCTGTCCAGTAATTTGTGGTTAAGGCAATTAAAAGCTTAGTGTTTAGCCATTTTGGGCTTGGCCCATATTTTTTTGTCCAGGAGTGTATATATGCTTTCCTGTAGCTCAAACAAGAGCATGGCACTAGCAACGCCAAGGTCATGGGTTTGATTCTCAGGGAAAGCAAGAACTAACAAAATGTAAAAATGTGTACCTTGAATGCAATGTAAGTCGCTTTGGATAAAAGCGTCTGCCAAATGCATAAATGTAAATGTATTCTGTGGAAGTCTCAGAACCAAAAAACATTCGTCCAATCATTGCATTCAGCCTGAATGCAATGATAGGATGTCCTACCAGCCCGTCAATCTGTATTTCCATACCTCTGCACACATGCTTGCTCAGACATCACACGTCCTCAGCTATGTAGTTGTGGACAGACAGTCACAGAGCACCGCAAACAAACAGCAGCTGCCTTTTACAGTTCCTCCTGAACCAAAACAACAAGCTTGTCATAACCGTAATCACAAGATGGCAACCTGTGACATTCTACTCAGAGCTGTTCACATCCTTGAACTCAGAAGTATGCGTTTCTGTCAACACTATCATCGGCGAAATGAATCTGCAGCAGTCAGGTTGTACAAGTCAGAGCTCTAAGTTGTTTACGTTCATTATTACTGAAATGGTATGTGCTTTGACACATGAGGTGTTTTAACGCTATTTCCCATGGAGCTTTGCGGACTCTGCTGTGTGCGTTCATGTGTTTTGAAAGAGGCGTGGCTTTGGAGACGTTCTGAAGGGAGGGTGGGATCTTGTGCTTTCAAAACCAATGCTGCCTTCACGTACTATCGGAAATGTCCTACTTCTCACTTCTGAAGTCGTGATCACAAGCTCATTGCATTCAAATTTTGACTTGAGAGGGCTTTCATGTCCAATTTTTTTAACTAGTATTTACGATAATTCCGATAATAGCAGCATAACTTGCTATTGTTAGCCTCTCTGAAGTTGCCTACCCTACTTTTAAAGGTGCTTTAAGCGATGTCACGTGTTTTTTAGGCCAAAAGATTTTTTGTCACATACAGCAAACATCTCCTCGCTATTCGCTAGCTGCCTGTCCCCTGAACACACTGTAAAAAACCGCGGTCTCTGTAGTCGCCACAAGCTCCAAAAACGGCGAAAAGAACAAACTGGTGCAGTCTGGACCACGAAACATAATAAAAAGTGCTCCAGCCAATAGCCGACAAAAATGATTTCCACCCCCAAATCATTGTTGTCGGCTATTGGCTGGAGCACTGTTTATTATGTTTCATTGTCCAGACTGCCCATGCTTGTTTTGTTTGCAGTTTGTGGACAGGCAGCTAGCGGACAGCGAGGAGATGTTTGCTGTATGTGACAAAAAATGTTTTGGCCTAAAAACGCGTGACATCGCTTAGAGCACCTTTAAGTAACTTCTTTGTCAATTGGTGTGGTTGTACAATAGGCTCTATTAATTTTTAAAATATTAAGTTTTTATTTGCAGATGTAGCAGTCAATATTACATCAATCAAACTCTAAATATCAAGATGAGCTTAAAATAAATCTCAGAATGAATGGCTCTTTATTAATTAGCCAGTATATGCAAGTGTTCTATCTTGGAAAATCCATGTTTTATATTTTTAATAAGTATTTCAATTGTGCATTCACAAACATTTATATTACAATACTGTTTAAAAATGGTTAAAACTGAATAATTTCATGACCATATTTCTTTATTTATGTCAAAGCATCTATTATCTCTGTTTCACATACACCAAAAATAAATGGGATAAGTGCTTAAACAGCAAACTACATTAAATCAATCTTGATGTTGGGGAAAATAAACCTATATTCCATTTTAATAATCACTGGGATCAAGTCATTTACGCATGATGCCGGATACTCACACATAATTTCTGTACTATCAGGAGAAAATTCACCAAATTGTTCTTCTTGTCAGAATCCACTATCCATTAAACATAATTTGCTGGACTGTAATACTTCTAAGCCTTTGAGAACCTTTTTTTTTTTTTTTTTTTAACCAAGTAAATCCAAGTTTAGTCTCAAGTCTTAAACAAACGTCTTGTTTAGTTTTATTTTTGAATATCTAAACCTGGCTCTCGTAACATAAGCAAAGAAGCTGGAATAACGTTAAAGGAAAGGGGGAAAAAAAATTCACTGTTTCAGCCAAGATATTTGGTGTACCGCTGCTTGATGTCTGGAAATGTTGTTTACATACGATGCCGGTAAGAACACTCAAGACTCACACATAATTTTTTACTATCAGGAGAAAATTCACCAAAGTGTTCATCTCATCAGTATCCACTGTCCCTTAAACATAACTTCTACGCCTTTGAGAAACTTGTTTTATTCTGTTGATACTTTTGAAAAGATTTTTAACTGTGTAAATCCAAATTTAGTCTTAAGGTGTTTAGAAAAAAGGTATCTTAAACATCTTATTTAGTTTTATTTTTGAATAACTAAGCCTGGCTCTCGTAACATAAGCAAAGAAACTGGAAGGAAAGGAAAAAAAAATCATTGTTTAAGCCAAGATATTTGGTATACCGTAAAACAAATGGTAAATTAACTGGTTTCAAGTCAACATTTTAACATCACTGTATTGACCTAAATACATTTAATTTATACCAGCTAAACTAATTTATATGGGTTAAATCGGGTAAAGTCAGGGCAGTAACCACCATAGACATTGAGGGGATAAGTAGATAATTAGAAATGGCCAAATATTCTTGATGCTGCTCTGCTGTACTTCATTACACACCGCTCTGTTTGTTGCTAGGATGACGAAAGTAAAATGTCACATTTTTTTAGGTTGGTCTGCCTTGGCGGTCTAACAGCGCTTGTCACTGTCAGAATGAGAGAGATGATCAAATCAAAGAAGGCGGGCTTAATGCTTAAAGTGCGAATTCCAATGCAACACTTTAGTTATAGCAGTCAAAGTGTGCCGTAAGATGTAAGTAGCTAAACATGTAATATTTGACAACTGTTTTATGAAAAAAAAAACCTTCAGTGACCAACAGTGATATCAAGTGATGCAAATTACTACAACATTTTTAAAGAAATTTCACCATTTTGAATTGAAAATATGACATTATTTATGTAAATCATAACTGAATTTGACATGACAAGACGTGACATTTTTACATATTAGGCATACGAAAAATAAGAGTGAATGTGTACATATTTAAAAAAACAAATATTATTTGCAAATAGTTTACTTCATAACTACAATAGAACTAGAACTTTTACAATTCTTACCGTTCTTAACCCCCCAGTGTGTAAGACATGGTTACGGCCTTGGGTACAGATAGCTCTTTAAGGCAGCAGTTGCAGAATTGACAGAAATTTTGGTCACTATTATACATTTTTTGTCCTCTGACTATATTTTATCCCTAGTCTATCACCAGTGTTTTGCATGTTAGACTTCACAAAAATGCAGCCTGTTACATGGGCTCATATGACAAATGTTTGTGTTGATTAAGAATGTGTAAACAGAACTGTCTTTGTGCTGTCTTTAGCAGCGTGTGCATGTCATTTCTAACCGTTTCTGATTTCACAAGCGCAGTGGGCATTACAGTGAGCGTGAGAACGTGTCTGTGGCATGTTAACTTTAGAACGTTTTCCTTACTCTTGTGGTTGTGATAGTGAGAGGAGCTCAGCCTGGCCAGCGAGATCACTTCCTGTCTCTAGTAAGCATGAAAAACCAACAAATCCATCAGTGAGGTTCAGTCTGTACTGAGGGCCAAAGTGGGCTCTAACAGCAGAATAAATTGGGCACACAATGATCCACCAGTCACCATCCATAGAGACAGCCGATCGGTGCTGTTGTCTTTGGTGCAAATTGTTCTTTTGAGCAATAAAGGTCACGGCTTGATGTTTGGAAATGTTCCTGAAATTTTGTTCAGTTATAGATTGAGCTTCTCTAGGAGTATAAGTATTACTTTGTTTCTGTGAGCAGTCCAACAGGTCAACTTCGTACTCAGCAAATGAAATGAGCTTAGGGCAGAACTTGTTTTTTTTTCTCAAGAATGGCAGATGGGTATGGCAATCCGGTTTAGAAATGCTATTTCGGAAATCCTTATAAGCTATAAAAGATTTGTTTGTTTACAAAGTGACAGCGGCTCTAAATTGTGAAAATTATGGCTGTGAATTCACTGCTCAACAAGAATTGCAAGTTTTTCTTTTTGCTAAAGCTGCTGTACCTGTATATCTTAATTCTGTGGCCTGCACTAAATCTTTCTCTCTCTCTCTCTCTTTGTCTGCAGTGTGTAACTTCATGTCACATGAGAAGTGTTTGAAGCACGTCAGGACCGTGTGTTCCTGTATGGCTCCCACACAAATTCGGGTGAGTGACACGTTCTGAAGAACGGACAAACATCAGTGACTATGTGGGTAAATCTCATGAAATCTGTAAGGAACATGTCCTGGTCATATTTTACTCAAAAATTCAAATGAAAAAAAACATTATAATAATAAAATAAAAATGCTTGAAGAATATTTTCACATTCATTTTTTGCATTCTTCACAATTAAGCACATTTTCTCCCAAAATTCTTGTTACTGTAATGCAAAATGTTTTTTATTTTTTATTTAATTAAAACTTGAATGAGAATCGCTATTCAAATAAAATTTTTCTTAAATGCTATTTCATGCATTCTAACTTATTTACATTGTTAAAGAGTTGGATTCTCATGCTAAACATGGCCAAAACACGAGTTGGACGTATGACATTGAAATGAGTATTTCTGTGTCAAATGCACTCCTTCAGGATTTGAATACATTTCGGAAAGTTTTTTTTGAGTATGGCCCTGTATGACTTCATAAAGAATGGAACTTCAAATATGGGCACTTCTCCCGGATGAGATGAAAGTTATTCAGGAATAATGCCATGATGTATTTCGTGTGTGCGCACACTCGTGTCTCTTTAGCGGTGCCCACTGGACGCCTGCACAAGCTTTTCAGAAAGAATCGGTACAGCATGTCTGTCTTTTATAAATATGATAAAACTAAAGACTCTTTGGAAATAATATGCAATACTATTCTATAGGTACTCAATATTAACATGAGATTGGCAGAAACTGTGTGTTATGCTCCTTTAAAAAAAAAAAAAAGGGATGCAAACTTAGGGATGCAAAATAATTTTAGGCTTAATTTTATTTATATATATATATATATATATATATATATATATATATATATATATATATATATATATATATATATATATATATATATATATATATATATATATATATATATATATATATATATATATATATATATATATATATATATATATATATATATATATATATATATATATATATATATATATATATATATATATATATATATATATATATATATATATATATATATATATATATATATATATATATATATATATATATATATATATATATATATATATATATATATATATAATATATTATATATATATATATATATTTGTGAAATGTTACTTGGATTCAATCATTCATCCATATTTGGCACTGTGGATATTACACTTACACATAAGGCAAGACAGGGTTTATATACTCGGACATCCCACTAACGATATTATTGAGGCATCACGGCCCTAGATGGATGCTGTGCTAATACAGGACATGAAGTCTCAAACAATTATGAAGAATGATCAAACTGTTTTGTAGGGTATGATCATGCAAGAAAGATCATAATTAGCAGTTGATGCTTACCTGTCTTCTCCATGGCTTTGCATTACAGACAGGAAGTACATTATGCACTGAATCTACATTTAAATAATTTAGTCATCGCATACTGACTGGAGCGGTTTTGCTCAGTGACACAGCAGTCAGTGTAGCCCTTTGTCCAGCCTTCATAATGAATTACTGATGACTTCCTGTTGTGTTGTGGTCTTTCATGAAGGCCAACTGTCAACCAGCCTTTTTGGTTTTGATAGCAGCTCATCTAGGAATCTAGATGAGCTGTTATCAGCCTCGACTGAAAGTTTTTTTTTCCCACCCAGTGTTCTCACTACTGATTCTGATTATAAACCCAATCTATAGTTGATAAACTCATTGTACTGATATAATGCAGGTCACGACTCACGAGCCCTGTGAATTTTAGCAGTGGCCTTGCTGATATGAACATTTTGTTGGCATGCTAATTTGGTTTATTACATTTGCTCTGGGATATTTTATTCTGATTGGTTAGTCACATATGAGACATTAAAATATTTTTATAATTACCGCTAAACTGTTAATCTCGCCATTGCAACTTGCTGGTGCTAATTAGAACTGCGCGATTATTCGTTAAAAGATCATGATCTCGGTTCATACACCCACGCGATCTCATTTCTAAATGACAACAATTCGCTATGTCTGTTAAACCTTTGACAAATTCACAGTGAACATTCAAATCTGCGTTAGTTCAGATACAAACACTGATGTCTACGGAAGCGATCACAATAGAGCAAGTCAGTCAATCACCTTTTAAAAAGTTGCACTTCAGTGATTGTATCGATTAGGCCTACATTGTTAGGTCACTAGGTGGTGACAAGTGACAAATATATTGTCATTGAATCATTCATTCACGAGATTCGTTCAAATAACACCGATTCATCCAATAATGAAACAAGTGAAGTGTTTATGAGCGAGTCATTGAATCATTCATTCAAACATTCAGATTCATTCACATTTTAAATAGACTGCAGCAATTAACATTTTGACAGAACCTCTAGTAAATTGCATGTTATTTTGTTTAGTTGTCTGTTCAGAGTCGCGGGATAATCGATCTCTGTTTGAAACAAAAATATCCTGATTCTCAATTTATCCAGAATCGTGCAGCTACTTTATTGTATTTTGTATCATTCCAGTCCACAATCTTAATCTACAGTGCAGATAAATGTCTTACAGTAGCTAACTAGTCCATAGAAAAAATATTCAAAATAAATAATTATATAAGCCTATATTGCCTATATTCATTATTATTTTGAGTTGATTTTTATTTTTATTTAGTTATTTTATTGTCGATTGTATTAGTTTTTTTACATTTCTATATAGCTTTAATAAGCTTTAGTTTGTCATTTTAGTACTTAAACTTTTTCTTTCAGTTAGTTGCCAAGGCAACATTTAAATGTAATATTTTATTTAAGATTTATTTCAATTACCAAAAAATATTTGTAGTGTTAGTAAACAATAACAGCTGTTTATCTGACATTGTAATAGACACTTGGATAATAAAATTATTTGATCTAAAATCAGTAATTAAAGTGCATGCATTTAATTATTTATTTGTCATTTAAATAACAATTAATTAAGTGGGATTGGAATGTAATAATTGGGATTAATCAGGCTCTTTTTTATGTCTGTATACTCCACACAGTTGCTGCGACTTGAAGAAAAACTGCTATATTGTTTTTTTTAAAACAGGATGTACATTTAGCATGTGAAAATAACACGTCTTGCTGGTTATCAGCTAGCGAAAAAGTCACCACATGAGATGATCGCTTCTTAGAAACTGCATCCTCTCAATGTGCTGATGCCACATCAGGGCCGAGTTCCCAGCGAGCAGAACCCGCCTTGCTTTAGCCAAATGGCACAGAGGTAACACTGACCGGCCAATTGCATCAGAGCAGCTACAGGGCATGACAGGAGGCTGAGTCAAGCACCATGCCACAGCAAAACTTAATTTAGACCAAAAGATAATGAGGTGGAACAGAAACCACTGGTCTGAATCAAAGACGGACCCTCAGAGAATCTACTGGAAGTTTGCCTTCATGCATAATGAATGAAGAGACAAAACAAGAAAGTGAATGCAGTGTTTTAATTCTCTTTTTCTAGTTTCTTAGGCTTTAAGAGTGATGCATTCAGTTTGAAAAGGAAGTGGATGTGACTTTTTTTTTTGTACTGGCTGAGCTTTTCTCAGCCCTGTGTGTGTGTGTGTGTGTGTGTGTGTGTGTGTGTGTGTGTGTAACACACTGGTAAACCCTGGTAAACCCTACATTATGGGGACAAAATGTCCCCACAAAGATGGTAATATCCGAAATCCTTGTCCTTGTGGGGACATTTTTTGGTCCCCATGAGGAAAACATCTTATAAATCATACTAAGTGATGTTTTTTGAAAATGTAAAAATGCAGAATGTTTCCTGTGATGGGTAGGTTTAGGGGTAGGGGGGATAGAAGATACAGTTTGTACAGTATAAAAACCATTACGTCTATGGAATGTCCCCATAAAACATGAAAACACAACGTGTGTGTGTGTGTGTGTGTGTGTGTGTGTGTGTGTGTGTGTGTGTGTGTGTGTGTGTGTGTGTGTGTGTGTGTGTGTGTGAGAGAGAGAGAGAGAGAATATGTGCGTAGGTGGGTGGGTGGTGTAGGAGTGAGTCAGTCTCCGAGCCAACTGCTCCATTAACCTTTACTGAACAATCTCTCTGAACCACATCTGAGGAAATACAAACACAACAGTTGCAGCCATTCAACACTGTTATTACTGAAAGTCAAGAATATGTTCTTTAAGAATTGAGAAAATCTTCTTTCTCCTTCTGTGGATAATAATTAAGTTAAAAAATTAAATAAACTGTCATTTTTGAAGACTGCATGTGGCGAGAACACATTTAACTTCTGGAATGTGATGTATTTCCATGTGGAACAGAATATTTGGTGTAGTGGACGTGATTTAGGTTGGAACTTAAGAGTAGTGATTGGGATTTTTAGGCTCTTATATCTTGGGTTAATATTGTTTCCCTGTTTGGACAGCTTTGATTTTATGTTTGTGGAATTAATAGGTCATTTAAAGCTGCAGTCCATAAATGTTTTTGTTTTTGTTGGGTTTTTTTGGTTAAAAATGATCCAAAATCAATTTTCAGCAAGTACATAACCAACCAGTGTTCAAAACTCTTTACCTTAGCCCGATTCACAACGGTAAGCTTGTAAAAATTTTCGCAGGAAATTCGAGCTTCCGCCGTTCCTCTTTGCGTCATTATGTCATGTCTGTATACATGAAGGATGCTCTAGGTGGCGGATCATTTACAGCCTTTTCTCACAGCAGCTGGAATAATTAAACTTATCGTTTTGATGGCGGATTGTAATCCAGAAAGGACCAAACAACAATCAATGACAAGAGATTCACCCGTAGTCAAAAGAAGAAGATAAGACTGCCCAGGATTTGAAATCTACACTTCTACAGGTAACGCTATACACAAAATAGTCAATGCTGATGTTGTTAACATTAACAATATGTGAACAAAGTATAACAATAATAATGATTCGCACGGTTTGATGTGATATGAGTTAAGCGATCGTTAGATTCAAATCACCGTTGGTAGCGCGATTTATTGTAATGCTTTTTTTCCTCAGTTGGTCAGAACAAAAGTGCCAGACATGTTACTTGTTCAGATGACATTTTCTGGTGAAAATTCTTATTTTGGTCATACTTCCAAGACGTAGAATCTGTGATTCCAAAGTACAGTATCCACACCGATGCGGTGAATGAATGACAGCCACACAAACTCCTCAAAACGTTAGATTCATCTCCGCTGAGCTGTGCTGATGCACAACCCACATAAAGACGATACGTCCACAAATAACTGCTATTGCAGGTTTCAAACAGAGATGGCGACAAAGAGGCAAAACCTACGGACCGCAGCTTTTAGGTATAGACTGGAGAAAGTACATTAAAATTATTAAAAAACATTTTTAATTTTTTTTTTATAACGTGTCATACACTCGTCTCTGGTCTTACTGTGTATGATTCATCAGTGTTATTTTAGTATTTATATACTATTATATTTTTATACTATTTTTTTTTTTGTTTAATTTTTTCATCTAATATTTATATTTTATTTTATTTCAGTGTTGTTTCAGTTGCAGAAAAGTTTTATATTTTATTTATTTATTAACTTTTTATTTCTTTCACTTTTTTTCGTGCAATGAATATAGCCGTGGTAGCTGGCATGGTGCAAAACAATTCCTGAAAACAACTTTTTTATAGTTTTGTTTTAATTACCAATAACAGCGCTTCCAGATACATTTATTAAGGAAGTAAATATGTGATTACTCACAATTTAAGTTTAGTTTATTTATTTTTTTATTTTTTGAACAGAGACCATGCACGTCACAAATGTTGTGCCAGAGTTAGCTAGATTTGCATCTGTGGCCCCTGGCCAGGAAGTTTGGTGAATTAGGAATCTTAATCTATAATATAATATCTATAATAATCTCGATATTAATCTTGAAAACCATCTAAAACAACAGCAAAAACAAAAGTGAATAGTATGTAATATCTCTCATCCCAACCTCAGGAACAAACAGTTTGCTTTTTTAGAAAAACTGAGCATAATTTATTTTCATCCATTTGTTCTGAAAGTACTCAGTTGAGCTGAGTACCTCAGCAGTAGCCATTTACAGGAGCCAATCACCTTTAGGATCAGAGAGATGACGGCTAATGACAGGAAACAAGGTCATGTCCGGTAGGATGCTCTGCAGTCTACTGTTGCGACTCCCTTGAGAGGGCAAGAGCCAGTAAGGATGTGTCCACTGCAGGAGGGAGAGATGGGCCACAGCTCAAGGACACATGCTGTGTGTGTGTGTGTGTGGGTGTGTGTGTGTGTGTGGGTGTGTGTGTGTTTGGGGCCTCATCAGCAGAGACTGAGTACCTTGGCAACCTTAAACACAAATCCTCACCATATTTTTCTCTGTATTATGTGGAATTATATTTTTTTGTCCCTAGAGTTTAGGTATTTTTAGTTTAGTGGCCATATTTTGGTTTGTGACATTTCTTAGTAAGGCAGTCCAGACTTTTAAACAGCTGTTCCGTATCTGTGAGCTCACAGACATCAGCAGGTTCAATTTCTGGCACCCTGTCAAGCGTCTAAATATCCTGATTTGCTTGAGCAAATATCAAGCTGTTTTTCTTTGTGTTCCCGAGCCATAAATTCAAATCTTGAGTAAAACATCTGATCTGTCCTGTCTGTGCTGTCACAAGAACGTCTGCCCTTAAATGTCACTTACATTTTTTTCACTGAAGTTGGCAGGTACACAGAAATGGATTTTGTGTGTGTGTGTGTGTGTGTGTGTGTGTGTGTATTACACTGATCAGGCATAACATTATGAAGTAAATAAAACTGATTATCTCTTCATCACGGCACCTGTTAGTGGGTGGAATATATTAGGCAGCAAGTGAACATTTTGTCCTCAAAGTTGATGTGTTAGAAGCAGGAAAAATGGGCAAGTGTAAGGATTTGAGTGAGCTTGACAAGGGCCAAATTGTGATGGCTAGACGACTGGGTCAGAGCATCTCCAAAACTGCAGCTCTTGTGGGGTGTTCCTGGTCTGCAGTGGTCAGTATCTATCAAAAGTGCTCCAAGGAAGGAACAGTGGTGAACCGGCGACAGGGAAGAAGGTGGCCTGGTCTCTTTTACATCACTTAGATGGCCAGGTGTGTGTACGTTGCATACCTGGGGAACACATGGCACCAGGATGCACTATGGGAAGAAGGAAAGCCGGCGGCCAAACCGGGTCCTGCCATCTATGTGGATGTTACTTTGAAACATACCACCTATCTGAGCATTGTTGGAGACCATGTACACCCTTTAATGGAAACGGTATTCCCTGGTGCTGTGGCCTCTTTCAGCAGGATAATTGCACCCTGCCACAAAGCAAAAATAGTTCAGGAATGGTTTGAGGAGCACAACAAGGAGTTTGAGGTCTTGAATAGCCTCCAAATTCCCCAGATCTCAATCCAATCGAGCATCTGTGGGATGTGCTGAACAAACAAGTCCGATCCATGGAGGCCCCTCCTTGTAACTTACAGGACTTAAAGGATCTGCTGCTAACATCTTGGTGCCAGATACCACAGCACACCTTCAGGGGTCTAGTGGAGTCCATGCCTCGACGGGTCAGGCCTGTTTTGGCAGCAGAAGGGAGACCAACACAATATTAGGTCATAATGTAATGTCTGATCGGTGTATAGGGTACAACGGGGCTAAAGGCTCCACGGGGTAAAAAGCTCCTTCGATTTTATTTTCCTCTAAACCACTACATGGTACAAGAACATTGCGGGCAGCAGTGTAAAGGTGATAATGCACTAGTTTAATCTAATATTTGATGTTTTTAAAAATGTAGATTTAAGTAGTAAAAAGAATCTGTAAATTATTGAATATATTTTGAGTTTATATGGTATCTGGGGTAAAAGGCACCATATTTAACATGATAATAAATAGTTAGCAGACTTTTCCATTTGTTGACATTACATGGTTAGATTCAGATTGTAAATATCATATATTAAGTTGGGTGTCCACCTTAGAGATAATCACCATATTTATAATGAAACCATCATTTAAAAATATGATACTAACCATGTCATATAACAAAATATAATTTGTTACTACTGTAAATCTATATTCAATTATTATGGGATCTCATTCAATGCGTTAAGAATCTTTACTTTTTAAAATAGATTTCTATATTAATGTTTATTTTAATGACCGCATACTTATTGAACAAAATGTAACTATTTTATTTATCAAAATAAACAGAAAATAGTTCAAACTTTGCTAAAGTAATTGTTTTGAACAAGTATTAACATTATTTTAGCTAAAGAATTTGTTTAAATAACGTATGCCTTTTGCCTCAATGTTTTGTGGGGTAAAAAGCCCCCCTCACCACCCCATACATTTATAAGATTTTTAAACAAAATAAACCACTTTTATGATTTTACTTTCACACAAAATCTGTTGCTCCATCAATGTTAAATACAAACATACAGTGTGTTCGCCTTCAGAACTGCCTTAATTCTATGTGGCATTGATTCAACAAGGTGCTGAAAGCATTCTTTAGAAATGTTGGCTCATATTGATAGGATAGCATCTTGCAGTTAATGAAGATTTGTGGGATGCACAACCAGGGCAAGAAGCTCCCGTTCCACCACATCCCAAAGATGCTCTATTGGGTTGAAATCTGGTGACTGTGGGGGCCATTTTAGTACAGTGAACTCATTGTCATGTTCAAGAAACCAATTTGAAATGATTCGAGCTTTGTGACATGGTGCATTATCCTGCTGGAAGTAGCCATCAGAGAATGGGTACATGGTGGTCATAAAGGGATGGACATGGTCAGAAACAATGCTCAGGTAGGCCGTGGCATTTAAACGATGCCCAATTGGCACTAAGGGGCCTAAAGTGTGCCAAGAAAACATCCCCCACACCATTACACCACCACCACCACCAGCCTGCACAGTGGTAACAAGGCATGATGGATCCATGTTCTCATTCTGTTTACGCCAAATTCTGACTCTACCATCTGAATGTCTCAACAGAAATCGAGACTCATCAGACCAGGCAACATTTTTCCAGTCTTCAACTGTCCAATTTTGGTGAGCTAGTGCAAATTGTAGCCTCTTTTTCCTATTTGTAGTGGAGATGAGTGGTACCCGGTGGGGTCTTCTGCTGTTGTAGCCCATCCGCCTCAAGGTTGTGCATGTTGTGGCTTCACAAATGCTTTGCTGCATATCTCGGTTGTAACGAGTGGTTATTTCAGTCAAAGTTGCTCTTCTATCAGCTTGAATCAGTCGGCCCATTCTCCTCTGACCTCTAGCATCAACAAGGCATTTTCGCCCACAGGACTGCCACATACTGGATGTTTTTCCCTTTTCACACCATTCTTTGTAAACCCTAGAAATGGTTGTGTGTGAAAATCCCAGTAACTGAGCAGATTGTGAAATACTCAGACCGGCCCGTCTGGCACCAACAACCATGCCACGCTCAAAATTGCTTAAATCACCTTTCTTTCCCATTCTGACATTCAGTTTGGAGTTCAGGAGATTGTCTTGACCAGGACCACACCCTAAATGCATTGAAGCAACTGCCATGTGATCGGTTGATTAGATAATTGCATTAATGAGAAAATAATTGAACATGTGTTCCTAATAATCCTTTAGGTGAGTGTATATATATGTGTGTGTGTGTGTATGTGTATATATATATATATATATATATATATATATATATATATATATATATATATATATATATTATATACTTTATATTTATACATATATCAATTATATCACATTTCCAATTATATCACATTTCCCACATGTCTTGTACAAATATGTTATTTAATTAATACAGTGTATACTTTTTCTTGATTTACCCGAAAGAATGGAAGTGAAATGTGACAACATGCCCCATTGTAACATGTGAGGGGCACATTGTAACATCACCATATGACAGCTTAAAATGTTACCTGATATAATCAAAAAATATCCAAGACAAACTAAACTATTTTGAACATATTTCTGAACGTTGACTCTCAGTCATTATTCACCCTTTTCTCATGGTTTCTCAAAAGAATTCATAAAAATATAGATTATAATATCATGTTTGTAATAGATGCTCATTGTAACGCAGGGTGACAACACACCCCATCTGCACAACTGGGATTTAAACTACAGCTTGTGTCTTCTGCTGTTAGATCAGCATCTCAAATGTTAAATAACAGACATAAGATTAAAATAATATCAGATTTGTCTTATTTTAAATAAACACAAAAAAACAGAGATGAAAAATAAACCTAAGGAGTTTACTTTTGCTATGGTTAAATAAATGTTCAGTGATATCTTCCAAAGATTTTTTTTTAATTTTGCCACAATTTTTTCTCTAAATAATGTTGATATGGCAACTAGTAAGTTTTGTCATCCTGGCATTTGTGGAAAGTTTTAAACCATGCGTGTTAAAACTAACCCCGAGTTAGGTTGTGCCCCGCGCTCCCCTATATATGGTTTCTCTGCATTTTAAACTAGGGCAGGAGAAACTGCGATGGGGAAATATGAAACGCTTAATGGAAATTTTCAGCAGCATAGACATCCTAAAGGGAGTTTTCCATCAATTAAAGGGAGTTTTTCCTGTGTGGAGGAATTAAAAGGATGTTTGTTTGTTTTTTGCAGCATGACTTAGGCGAATGGAGACCATCAGCTCAAGAGCATGATGGAGGCAGTGCAAGATTATGGCTCTCTAGATGTTGCTCACTCTCACTACTCAAAACAGAACACACCTCTATCCACTAATTCACTACCCCACCAAAATATTTGTATATTTTTACCAACCTGCACATCAAGCAACCAAAGACCTGGAGATTTTTATCCAGAGGAGTCATAGTGTGTCATAAGCATCACATTACATGCATCACAAGCGAGAGAATGGGAATGAGAGGGCAGAAAGGGCGACTTCTCCTCCCCTGTGCTGTCACAATCTTCTGTGTGATTCACAAAGTGTTCCCGTGAAATCAGTCGTTGCAGATGGGTGCACGCATCGTGACAGCCCAGCTGGGATTTGTCACTACATCTCTTCACTATATCAGAACTTCTTTCTCTGGGAAAGCTTTCTTTGAAAGCTCCAGAGTCATATCCAGATAGTAACTGGATGTTGTTTAGCTGGATTCCATTTCCAGTTATAAGTGGGAATCTCGCATCTCGACGTTTGATTAGCATATTACATATTCTTTTTTTGTGTGCGCAATAATGATTCGTTGACGTGATACATGCTCCATTTAAACTTGGACAAAGTGGTCAAGTGCTATCTGATTGTGATTCGATAAATGCAATTGCATGTTAGATGTAAAGGGAGTGGCTGTAGGAAGTAAATGTGTGGAAGGAAAGGGAAACTGCTCTCTCTCTGCAATTCACCCTTTCTTTAAGTGCATGTAATTGTATATGTTTGGTTAAACAGGTTAAACACTTTTAAATGTAAAGCTTGAATGCATGCTATTGCTTTCAGAGAGGAAGGATTAGGTTTCAGTGTTGTATTATGTTCACTTTTATCAGAATGTGATTTGCTGTATGCTGAAACAAGAAATCTAATCTGGCACATGTTTGGTAGCGGTATACTGTACTTCCCATTCCTTATTTTATTACTTTTACACATACTGTAAATTGAAATCTTTCTCTATTATATTTATAAATCTGTCTATTTGTGGTCTGCGATGCTGGTACATGAGGTCAAAGGGAAAAGAAATCAGCTATTTAAATCCTTAAATTCTCTACTTCCCTCCCCCAGACAGGAAGGAAGTGCTGGGCATCTGCGTACTTTCCCACCATTCACACCACTCAGACAGGAAGTGATGTCACATGGAGGCACAGTGTGCTCTCTGACACACGAATAGGCCATTTGTGACTAATAGTTCAATTAAGCCAATTATTTTAATGACTAATTTGAATGATGAATAACAAACTTTCCAAATCTATACTGAGTTGGTTGTAGATTTCAGGTGGACCTGACCTTCATTGAAACAATTCAATTCATTGAAGTTAGTTTCAGTGTGGATCAGAGAAATGTGCCATTTAATTGACGTCAGAAATATCTAAGCACATGAATGACCAAGTTGTGGGAAACTTGGAATTATAAATAATACAAGTTGTGATGTTGGATTTAATACATTGTGGAAACCAGAAACACTGAGCTATAATATAGAAGATATGTGTGTCTGTGTGTGTGTGTGTGTGTGTGTGTGTGTGTGTGTGTGTGTGTGTGTGTGTGTGTGTGTATATACAATCTCAATTAGTGGAAAGCAAGTCTGTCACAAATGGTGTTAATCACTCAACTTTCACAGTTTGCTTCACGTACACTTGTGATACTACGTATGCAAATTATATTTTGAATTCAGATGTAGCTATTTGGGTTTATTGTTCACAATACAGTGTAATTTTGTTTTGGCTACTTTCATGTTAGGTTTCCGACTTGAATGTGTGACATGTTGTAATAACAAACACCCCACTATGAGGAACAAGCTTCCCAGGTGCTTTTGAAGGCTTTTATTTTATTAATCATTCTTCTCCTTGTTTTTGAACCAGGTTCCTGTAGCACATTGCTTCGGCCCCGCTGGTCAGAAGAAGAGGTTCTGCGGTGTTTGCCGGAAGCATCTGGAAGGCAGTTCGGCTCTGCGCTGCGAAGGTGTGTGAGTGTGTGTGAAAGAAGGTGTTCTACTGCTGAGGGGTATGAGATTTATTTTAAACGGCATACTAATTTGGACTCATATAACAATTTTTGTTTTGTTTTCACTGGCAGAATTGATGCATTTGATGCAAAATGGTCATTTAGTTCAAATTGGCAAATTAGGGATAGTTCATGCAATGGAAGTCAATGAGCACCAAAACTGATTGATTACCAACATTCTTCAGAATATGTTCTGCATAGTTTGGAACAACATGAGGAAAGAAATTTATTTTTTGGGTGTGCTATCTCTTTATGTGTGTAGTAGCAAAAACAGCCGTTTAATTCTTAGGGTCAGAGAGGAGGTGGAAAATGTACACATTAAATTATATTAACGGAGTGTCTTTTTACACTAAGTGCAAATAGCCTGCCCTGTTGGCAGAAGCTATTTACACTAACTCCGCCCACCAATTTCTGGTTGGACCAGACACAAGTACAAAAACGCCTATGATGTTGCATTATACTGTACTTTTTAATGCGATTGTTTTTCTCCCTTTTCCTATCGCATATCAGATTGGAACGGCATTTATTTTCAATAAATATTAAGAAAATATGTGAAAAGTGGAATTAAAGTGCCTAACGATTATTTAGTGTTTATCGGGTAGGATTAGGGGTAGTTGCAGGGAGGGCTTTATTGTCCCAGTAAGGTAGAATTTATTTAATAAATATAATAATTTACACTCCTATATATTATTATTGCATACTGTTTAATAATGTACTACAATACTGAGGTGCAGATAGTATCTAACTACTATTTACACTTATTGCAAAGAAAATATGTTATTTTCACTTAGTGTAAATAGAATCCATCATTATTTGTGCAAATAGATGCACTTAGTGCAAATACTTGCTGCCTTAAATTAAAAGCTTGACTCAGAAGTGATCTAGGAAAATAACCAAAGTTTTTAGAAAGCTGTATGATATGGCCTATTTGAAGTCTGTCAGCTGCTGTTGGCAAGATATTTTCATTGCTGATGCACATTAATATGGTTTGCTGTTCAGGCTGAATTGTTTTGCTAGTTTTAGAGAGGTTTTGGGCACTCTATGGCTGACCAACTAAATCCGCTCCACACCAGCTCAGCTAGAGGCAAACAAGCTTAAATGGGCTATATGTAAGAATTTATTTATTTTTATTGCCAAATGTGTGAACCGCTTGTAACCAAACTTAAAAAAAAAGAGGCCCTCCCCGACTTTTTTTCCGGGAAAATCAAAAGGATGTGACATGTTACACGCGCTCCCAAGAGACCCTTTTCCGTTCAATGACACATGAAATGAATGCTTATGTGAAGGATTATGCCGAAAGAGTCATTCTGTACTGTAATACCAATGTGTCATGCAAAGAAATGGGATTAATTCAAACTATAGTCTCATATAGTCTGATCTATATAGTCTATATATTCTCAAATATACTTTATAATCAAACTATCATAGCAGTGTCATTTCAATTACCTCATCTGTCGACATGAGGCCGGTGGATTGCAGAGCTTGTGCAAACATATCCACATCGCTGCTCACTGCTATTATTTTTGTTGTGTGTTGATTTTGTTATTGAGAGGAGAGCGTGCAGCACATAGTTACATATTCAAAATATATTTTCCCATATTTTATTAATCAGGCTCTCTCTCAATGTTTCTCCCTAAACACTTGGTCTTGGTCTTTTTTTTATTCTTTTATTGCTCATTTGTCTGTGCTGGCTGTTCCTGTTTGGAAAGCTGCTGTTGCCATGGAAATGGCAGAATGGCCTTTTGCAGTGGGCTGAATTCTAAGAACTGAGCTGAAAAGAAAAGCATCACACTCCAACTCTCTCTTTCTATCTCTCTTCGTTTCGCATACAAAAGACACAAATGAAACTCACAAGAAAAGTCTGTCTTTAATTCCCACACCCACTCAAAGAGTTGCTACAATAATATGAATGAAGTGGCTTTTTCCTCTATCAGGCCTGTATCACCTCACATGCAGTACTAATAGTGCCTGCACTAATAAAATGAAAAATACCAGAATGTCTTTCATGTCTTTTCTTTCAGTGTGTGAGCTACACGTCCACAGTGACTGTGCACCGTTCAGCGTAAGCGATTGTCGTTTCTGCCACCAAGATGGAGGACAAGACATTGTGAGTATGAGAACCAGGACTGCACCATCTCCTTCTGTTTCTACTGATAAAGTAACCTGACATTTAAAGCCAGCAGCCATGGCTGACCTCAACTTGAATTTTACATGGCTTGTCAGAAGCTTTTTTTTTCACACTTGAACTCATGTTGTCATTTGGTAGATTTTAATGACATCAGTACTGATTAACACTACATGATTACACTACATGTAGCTTACTTACTGTTATTTGTGATTACACAAAAATTCCAATCGGAAGTGAGTATCCCTGTGGCTTGCTCACTCTGAAGGGCAGAACTTCACCATAAATGTTTCAGTTATCATTGCAAATGGTGTCAGGAAGGCACTCCTTTTGCACCTTCAAGGGTGCAAAAACGTTGTTTGCTTTCCACGCGTTTGGGAGTTTTGCGTGAGGGTTTAAAAATTCTGCCTTCAGAGGCTGCATTCCAAGGTAGGAAGGCATCAAGGCACCTCCGAATCCAATGTTTGCTTCACTTCCTTTCAACTGAGATACCTTTATCTGGTTGATTTTTGAAGGTAGCATAGATGTATCCTTCACTGCCTTTGATATCCCACAATCCTGTGCATTCCATTCCATGACATTTGAGCTAAAAAATTAAGATGGCATCTGAAAGTTGTTGTTGGTGGTCAGTTTGTGTGCAAATGCACTTTTTTAGGCTAACATTTTCCACCTTTGATGTAATTTCTAGCCAGAAATAACTATTGTAGTAATTAAATGTTTACACAAACAACAATTTGTTGTACATCATTAAGCCGTCAGTTATCATTAAACGATCAATAATCATCATTAAACCTTCCTTCGTGTGCAAACGCTGTCTGCAAAGTCCTTGCCTAATAGGGCAGTGAGGCAACAAATCAGCTGCTCTTCTACTTAGAATTATATAATTAGATAATTTCTAAATATAGTTCAAACTCTATTGGAGGGAAATGGTTGGTTGATAAGAATGTCCACAGCAGAAAGCGTAACTAGGATGTTGATCCAGGAGCATGTCCTGGGTAAATCACATAGCTCTATTATTGCTCTTAATTGTGTTATTGGCCACATGGCTTTTCCTAACCCATCATCCCCTCCTGCTCTGATAGGACACGTACCGGCACCACTGGCGGGAGGGCAACATGTCCTCAGGTGCCCGCTGTGAGGTCTGCCGTCGCACATGCAGCTCCTCAGACGTTCTGGCTGGCATGAGGTGTGAGTGGTGTGGCGTTACGGTAAGTTTTTTTTACTTGATACGTTTTTTTTACTTGTCTCTTTGCATTCTGCGCTTTCAGTTTGCCTGTTGTCGACTGTATTCATCACACAAAAAGCTTCATTATTTAGTTATAATTATGAAGGTGAGTGGGCTCTTAGGCTGTCGTGTTTCGCAAAGAATCGATCAATTATTTAACAGGTGCAATGTGGGATGCAGCTCCTGTCAGCACTCACAAAATTGCACTTGGTCAAAGTTGAATACGGGGTTGGGGGGTGGAATGTCTAGTAAGCTTGCTCTGTTTTTATTCCTCTGTCATCTTGGCAGTGGCTATTTTTTTCTGTTGCCTGGTCTGGTTTCCTGGTTTTGATTGTAGGTGGTTACTACGTTACCTTTTGTTCCAAAACCAATCAAGCTTCCTCCATACATAACATTTTAAGGCATCAAAAGGTAGGCAACCTAATTATGTTGCCTCTGAAGATGTTTCTTTTTCCAGAGCCTAAGGCAACATTTTTTGCAGAGAAGGCAATCCCAGAATGCATTACTCTGGCCTGAAATGAAACATTTATTTTAATCAGATGGCAGATGAATGATGCAAGAGGAATGTTGATCATAAATGTACTGTGAAATGAAAAGTGTGAATAAAAAGGTTTTAAATCATTAGTTTATAAATGGTTAAATAGTTTATTTTACCTACAATTTGTGATGCTCACCAAGGCTGCATTTATTTGATTTTAAATAGTTATGTAAATATTTTGAAATATTATTACAAGTTTAGATAACTCTTTTCTATTTTAATATATTTTAAAATGTAATTTATTCCTGTCATGGCAAAGCTGAATTTTCAGCATCATTACTCCAGTCTTTAGTGTCACATGATCCTTCAGAAATCATTCCAAGATGATGATTTGATGGTACTCAAGAAACATTTCTAATTATAATAAAATAATTTTCATTTAACATTTTCGTTTAACATTCTTTGATGAATAGAAAGTTCGGTAACACTTTAGATTAGGGTCCAATTCTCACTATTAACTTAGTTGCTTATAAGCATGCATTTTATAGGATAATGTTTATTAGTGCTTATAAAGCACATATGAATGCCTTATTCTGCATGACCATATTCTACATCCCTTAATCCTACCCTTAATTCCTACCAAATACCTAAACTAAACAACTACCTTATTAACTATTAATAATCAGCAATTAGGAGTTTGAGGCAAAAGTTGTAGTCAGTAGTTAGTTAATAGTGAGAACTGGACCCTAAAGTGTGACTGAAAGTTCAAAAGAATAGTATTAATTTTAAATGATTTTCTAACATTATAAGTGTCTTAAGCATATATTATAAACCGATTTCTGTCTTTCGGTTTTTATACTCGTTAAGTTATGCTGCTTGTTGTTCCTTTTCGTGATTGCCTGTATTTAAATCAGTTGAGTCAGCCACTTTCACTAATGGTGCTTTTCCACTGCATGGTACAGTTTAGTAAGGCTTGCTTTGGCACGTTTCCACTGCATGGTACAGTTCGGTACGGCTCACTTTTTGGTGCTTTTCCAGTCCATGGTGTGGTTCGTAACGGCTTGGTATGGTTCGCTTAAATAGTACCACCTGGGTTGAGGTTCCAAGCGTGCCGTAACGATACAAAAAAGTTTGTTCAGAGAGTCGTCACTACCATTATATGCTTTTGAGACAGTGATTATAGTGATTACCATTATAGTGGTTGAGACCCTAAACACACAGCTAAATGTAGTAATGTGTAAAAGCGAAGCGAGCTAAGCCGAGCTGTACCAAGCGTTACCATGCAGTGGAAAAGCGAAGCGAGCTAAGCCGAGCTGTACCAAGCGTTACCACGCAGTGGAAAAGCGAAGCGAGCTAAGCCGAGCTGTACCAAGCGTTACCACGCAGTGGAAAAGCAAAGCGAGCTAAGCCGAGCCTTACCAAACGTTACCATGCAGTGGAAAAGCGAAGCGAGCTAAGCCGAGCTGTACCAAGCGTTACCACGCAGTGGAAAAGCGAAGCGAGCTAAGCCGAGCTGTACCAAGCGTTACCATGCAGTGGAAAAGCGAAGCGAGCTAAGCCGAGCTGTACCAAGCGTTACCATGCAGTGGAAAAGTGAAGCGAGCTAAGCCGAGCTGTACCAAGCGTTACCATGCAGTGGAAAAGCAAAGCGAGCTAAGCCGAGCCTTACCAAGCGTTACCATGCAGTGGAAAAGCGCTATAATTGTATGGCCATGTTCCAAATCACTCACTTATGAGTTTCCATTTCAGTTAGGATGCTGACTTAGAAGTCACTTGCCCGGCGTATGATGATGCAGGTTTTGCAAGAGAGCCACTTTGTCAATACAGTTACATACTGTACCAATGGCTCACTCTCCACTTTTTTCCCCGCATTGTTTTATTTAGCTCCAGGGTGATAAAACGCTCTACTCTACTGCACTCCAGCTATCACAACATTTCCCTTCTGAACACTAGCATCCATTTCATCCCCTCCCCAGCTCTCAAGTTTTTCAGCATGTAATGTAGGTTAGTAGATGATGTAAGCAGTACTGCCTGAGCAAAAGGTTTTTTGAGGACAGAGGCTTCAGGGTAAATATATGAAATGGCTGTTTGCAGCCCTAATACTTTGAAAGCACAAACCTCTAGGATTTGAAGGGATTTTGAGAACAAAGACACAAGTAGAGGACTTATACACACAGACTGTAGCTTTATTTTATTTTAGTTGGGGTGGTGTGATCTAGTGGTCAAAGGACTGGTAACCAAAAGGTTGAAACCCTGCAGAGATCAATCCATGAATTGTAGACCATCAGCAAGCCACCTAACTTCTGGTTAATATAGCATACTTAATACAGGAACAATCTCCCTATATGTTGCTTTGGATAAATAAATGAACCATCTGTTGTCATTATTATTTGAAAAATTGCAGTTGTCATAAAGCTGTACTATAGCTTGTGAGCTTTTGGCTCGACAGCTTATCTGTGTTTATATGTTTGCAGGCACATGCGTCATGTTACATAATCATGTCCCCGGAGTGCAGCCTGGGACGACTACGGAACATGATTCTTCACCCCAGCTGCGTGTGGATCTGCTCTCGGAACTTCAGCAAGATGCACTGTTACAGAATCTCAGAGAATTCCCAGCACGGAGAGATGGGTAATGCCTAGACACTTTCACATTCTCACTGAAATCTGAGCGGACACCTTAAAATAAAAGGAATAGTCCGATTCACAGCAAGTTCTGTGTACAGCATCTGTGGTATGCTGTTCATTCGCGCAGGCAATCATTTTGACTTGTTCATCAAGGTGGTAAAAACAAGCAAAACGTGTGTGCGCTTAATTATAAGTTTGGGGTAAGATTTAAAAAAGAAAATAAATTAATACTTTTAGCAAGGATGCACTAAAAGAATCAAAGAATCCTGAAAAAAATGTCACGGTTTCCAAGAAAATGTTATAATAATGATGATGATGATGATGATGATAATAATAAGAAAAATTTCTTGATCCGAATCACCCTATTAGAATGATTTAGCTTTGAATGAGAAAATTCAGCTTTGCCATCACAGGAATAAATTACATTTAAAATATATTAAACCAGAAAACTATGGAAGCTTGTTTCTGCCACAATAAAAAAGGTAATTGCAACTTTTTATCTCACAATTCTGCCTTTTTTTTTTCTCTCAGAATTGTGAGTTTATATCGCGATTGTGAGTTATAAAGTATAAATGTAGTAAAAAATCAGAATTAAAAAATAATAATAATAATCCCCTAAGAAAGGGATTTTATAACTCGCAATGACTGCGAGTGGGAAAAAAAGTCAGAATTGTGACTTATAAAGCCAGAATTGCGAGATATAACCTTGCAATGCAAGGAAAAAAAGTGGCAATTATCTTTTAAATTTAAATTTTTTATTCTGTGGCAGAAACAAGCTTCCATAAAAAACTGTATTTCACAGTATTACTTTTTTTACTGTATTTTTGATAAAATAAATGCAGCCTTGGTGAACATTAAATGTCTTTCAAAAACCAGGGAAAGAAATCTTCCTGACTATACACACTACTGTCAAAAGTTTTCCAAATTATCCTTTTCGTCATGGAACTCTAGACAGATGGATTTTTTTTCTCTCTTTACAAACTTGATGGTATCCCTGCATGTGAAAGTTACAGTGATTATATTGGATATAACTTTGCACAGTTTATCAATCCAGTCTTATGATTACATCCATAATTGGCAAGTCTTGTGGCTATAATTTAGAAATGTTGAGTTTTATATCCTGCTGCAGTACCCTATAGATTTCCATTTTAAGTGCATTGCTGAACATGATTTTGGCTTGTTTTTACAAACCGGGAGGCATGTCAAAATTATTTTCTTTGGTACTCGACTGCGTGTCACAGATGTATTGAACTTGTATTGAACCTGGAACATTTCTTCAATGTCAATGAGCACAATAATCCTGTTCTGTTTTAATGACTGTTTTCTACCATTAAATGTGTAAGCCTTGAAAATGAGATGGTTGGGAAATTGCACATTTTAAATGTAGTCCTATAATTCATTGTTAGACTGTCCTATTCACCTTTGAATATCAAATAACAAGATCACATGTCTGGAAATGCTCATAGAGAAGTGTGTTTTCTCCAGATAACCTGGATGATGTTGATACTCAGAGTCCAGTAGCGTCAAAGGAGACTCAGTCCACGGGATCACCTGACACGGGTACAAACCTAGCCAACAATTACATAATGGCTAATGGTAATCACCCTTGTGCTCAAGATAATCTTCCATCTTTTGGCCTACAGGTAAACAGACGCTGAAAGTTTTCGATGGTGACGATGCAGCTAAGCGCAATCAGTTTCGTTTGGTTTCAATCCCTCGAATAATCAAGAATGAGGAAGTGGTGGTGAGATGTTTTTTCCCTGATCAGGTTTCAACTGAATTACACTGTAATACTTTTACAATGTACAGTATACATCAAAAGTGTTAAAGGGGTCATGAATTGAGAAATCAACTTTCCCTTGAGCTTTTGATTCATAAAAGGTCATCTTAATATAAGAATATCCTGTAAGTTTCAGAGCTGAAAACTTCCTTGTTAGTCAAAGAAAAGCTTTTATTGACCGCTGGCTCAGCAAACGATCAATCTGCGAATGTTCTTAACTGTGACGTCAGAGAGCAGTGAAACGCCGGCTCAACAGAAGAGAGGAAAGATTCTGTAGCCCCACCCACCGACTCTAATAGATAAATAACATAGGCCTACGTGGAGCTAAACCAGATCGAACTTCCAAGCAAAAAAATCATTATTTTTAATGAAGATCCAGCTCACGTAGGGAAGACATTGTGCGTTTGTTCGCCTCATTTCACCGTATACGTTTGTAAACAAGAGACTGGATTTGCAGACAGGATGAGATTTAAAAAATGTGGCTTCTGGATCTGACAGGAATGATGCAACACATTTATGTGAGTAAAACATTTTTTTTTATATGACATAGTATTGCATTGCTACGTCTGATATCTACTGATTATGTGTACGTGTCTAACTGAACATAACTTCCACACTGTCACAGGCTGGAGTATCCTTTGTATTTGAGGTGTTGTTGGTTCATTGTTCTGCGATTTGTGATCAGACTCTTGACTGGTAATTTGAAGGAAAATACAATCGCGTAAGTTTTGAACATGCTGATTTGTCTGCAGTGGGTGCGAATGCGCGTGTGTGTTAGTCATCCGCCGATCGGGCAGGCCAAGTAATAAAAAATAACATTCCAATTAATTCCGGGTGGATGAGAGATAAATCATTGTTTGTTTGATAAAGACATTTTGCGAGCCCTGTGGGCAATTCATTCCGGTTGCCGTTTCTCCACATATGAAGTTTTCAAAACAATTCCCCACGTGTACTGACGGGGGGAGCTGAAGCTCATTATAATATACAAAACTTATATCCAATCATAGCAGTGGGTGTTTACTTCCATTAAAAACTGTGTGTTCCAGGAGCTAGGCTCAAAACCAGGGTAGAAAATAGCCTATTACTTATTAATTTATGATTGAATGTAAAAACCACACAAATGTCATAAGTTGACCTCGACAATTTTTTTTTTTTAAAAGCCAGTTCATCCCTTTAAATAAAGATCATGCGTGAATAACACTCAAACTTTATTGTCAGTGTGATTCTGTTGTTTCTGATTTCCTGTCTTGACAGGAAGCAGCGCTCAGAGCATTCTACATCCCAGATGAGCCGCAGGATTATGAGCTACAGAGTTACGGCCAACAGGGACTGTTTACAGATGACATCATCAACCGTAACGGCACCCCAGACAATAAGCCTGTTTTTAAGGACACCGTGTCTGATTCCTGGGTGCTCAGAGCAAAACTCAGAGAAACCGAGGTGGTGAAGATTTACCTCAGCTGGCTCAAGTAAGTTTTTAGTGCATCATTTTGTGCCATTTTGTTTAGTGTTGTCTGACTGCCATAAATATATCGATTCACAGGGAAGTGTACAAGAATGTAGAGGAAGCGCATTCTTTAAAGCAATATAATAGGTTAAACTCTAGTTCTGTCAAAAGCACCTATGGCATGGTATTTAAAGTCAACATGAAACCGTGTTTGCACCCCATTTTACTTCCATAATCTAATATATTTGAACTGAAATGGAATATTTAATGAGAAAAAAAAAAAGTAGTATGGGCCTTGATTTTATATACAAGGCAAGGAATTGACTGAAAATTCAGAAGACTTGTTCAGTGGTGACATCAGCTGGAAAGCTAAGTCGTTTTATTTATCATATTTGTTAGGGGTGGCACGGTTCACAAAACCCACGGGTCGGTTTGTATCACGGTTTTCGGTTCTGTACAGTTCTTGTTGTTTTTTCTTTTAATCATTAACACTCCAGAAATTTACTTCAACATATGATATAAAGCTTAACTATCTACAATTTAGGATACAGTATTACATTTTTTTTATATCATGTAGATGTTGTTTCCTAACTGACTGTCTCCTGCTTACGCTGTCTATCGAGTCCGACACATTGGCGTAACATTTTTCATGTCAATTTTGATCAGAACAGTGCGCTGTGGCTTTAATTCAGCGTGAGCAGCTTTTTGCCCAAACTTCAAAGGCCTGTTTAAATTATTAAAACTATATATCCGTGTGTTTGGGACAAAGGGGAACACGGTCGCATTTGCAGCGGATATATGCTGCCCATGCAATACACGAGCCGCAGTTCAGCTGCGCGAGACAAACGCTGCCAGTGTGAATGCACAACGGGCGCGCGCAGCTCCCGCTCTCCATATGCACTGCTTCTGCCCTGCCAACGCACTGCTTGCGCGTGCGGTGTGAAGCTGGCCTTATACGACGCTGGCGCATCCTCCAACTCCAGGCAGCCTTCCTTATCTCTTCCACTTGCCATTTCTACACGTGACATGACCTGCAGCACTCAACTTTTACTGTCTTTTACTGTATTTTACTTCTTTTACTGTATGTCCACACACACCTCTTATTTCGTGCGAAGGACATCCACTGTCTGAGGTAACATACGGGCACAAGGCTACATTGCGCATGCGGCAAAGCGTGCGACGCGCTCCGAACCAAACCAAGTTTTTTCATGTACCGTGCCACCCCTAATATTTGTATTATATTTTTTATTATATTTTGAAAAATTATGATTAGTCATGACTCATGCACAATTAGACCAGTACTGTGTATTAAGAAAGTAAATGATTTCATATTGATTTAAACCATAAAATTCCTTTAAATAACCCACAAAGAAAATGCTGAAATATTTTCTGGGATTTTGTCAAGTAACTGTGTTTATGAATGAGTTTTGCTGTGGCTTTGTTTGCAAAGATTTTCATTTGGGAAATAAAGCAAGAAACAATATTGTGTCTAAAATATAACTCACAATATAAACTTCTTGCTTATTGAACTCTTTCGATTCGACTATCAATTTAATCAATTTCACATTTGCAATCATGCTGATATTCATAGAGAGGCAATTGAAGCACTGATCTTGAATTCTGAGGGCGTTTTGTATACTAATAGGCTACTTAGTGTCAGCTTGCAATTTATATTATTGTAGACAATACATTCAAGATTCAAGAGTTTTATTTGTCATATACACAGTTTTATATACAGAATATACAACCGGCAGCGAAATGTAAACAGGTCCACTCCATGGACAGTGCAAATTCACAGTTAAAAACACAAGGAAGAAATTATAATAGAAATAGGATAAAAAAGTACTATATATATATATATATATATCTGTAGAATTATAAATAAATCAAGTAGAAAAAATAAAGAAAGAAAGAAAGAAGTGGAATAAAATAAGTGAAATAAACTGTGCAGTGAGTAAACTGTAGACTTATAAATATGTGGTTAACAAATGTACAAAGAAGTATAATGTGCAAACAGGTTTATAACAGGTTGGTACACAGTAACAACGAGAACAGAAAGTGCAGTGCAATGTCAGTGTATCGATGTTTATCCTGAAGTGAAGTCACGTGATGTTAAGTGACTGAGTTCAGGAGTCAGATGGCCTGGGGGAAGAAGCTCCTCCTGAGTCTCTCAGTTTTGGCCATCAGGCTTCGGAAGCGCTTACCAGATGGCAGCAGCGTGAAATGAGGGTTTGCAGGGTGATTAGAGTCCTTGATGATCTTAGTAGCTCTACCTTTGCAGCGTTTGGTGTAGACGTCCTGCAGAGACGGAAGAGCTGACCCTGAGATGCGCTCGGATAAGCGCACAACTCTTTGCAGGGCTTTGCAGTATACATATTGCACACCCCTATTTAGAAGAAGTTAGCTTTATATAGATAAGCAGAATAGAATGGAAAGTGTATTTTACGTAGACACATCGTAAAGATGCTCAGTTCTTGCGTCAGAACGGAGGTTCTAGCTTACAGTTTATTTATACAAGGGTTTTATGGCACATCAATCCTCTCGCTTTTTCAAATAAACCATATATCATCTCCAGGCATTGCAAGGAAATGGACAATAGTTGTGTCGTGTACCACTCAGTGAGGGCAAGTGTATATGAAACCCATCAAAACAAACATGGCTCGACTGATGACAGTCTTGCTGTTGTGTGTCCAGTTGCCATGGAGATGACACCGCAGAAGTGACACAGCATCCATGGTTTGCCTAAGATGTTGTTGCCATGCCAGCAGAAAATGGACCCTCATCGACTACAAAATTCCTTTTAGATTTCTTTAGAAGAGCAGTGCCACTCATGTTTCCATTAGATGAGGCATTTTGTTTTGTTAAGTTAACATGAGTCTGGAACTAATGAAGTATTTTATGTTTTATTAGCATAGTTTAGAGTCAGGGAGGGATTGAGTCAGGCTCAACACATGCTGCCAGTTAGTGCCACAATCAAACGTTCATGTTCTTATGTAATATTGACCACAGTCAATCAAAATGTTGTCTGAAGTTTCAGTGGCAGACCAGCGGATGATATATACAGTGCCAAACCGCTGGTGAATCATGTGATGGAATGTTTTTTTGATGCGTTTTCAAATGATGGTGTAATGAGGAACATTCTTAGGTTTCATGTTTGTGTTTCAGGGTTGGAGTCGCCTATATCTCAGTGACTGCTGGGAAAAGCAGCATGGTAGACTCAGTCATAAAGGAAGTGCTCTCACAACTAGGAAAACTGGTAATTTTGATCTCACTTTTCAAAAGTACAATTATTAGTATTGGTACTGACACAACTTATTTGTGCCACATACATTAATGATGCCTCAAAACATGAGGCAATGTGTGCCATTACTTTTATAAGCAAAACTTTTATAAGCAATCAAACTTATGATTTTTGCGTACCGCATATCCATATCTCATGTTTTTTGCAAATGTCTATAGAATGAAAACCCTGCTGACTTTAGCCTTGTAGAAGTTTTCATGAGCAGCAAACAAGGTAAGATCTCTTTCATGTATTATAATATATACATACACATATACATACTGGTCAGGCATAACATTATGACCACCGATAGGTGAAGTGAATAACACTGATTATCTCTTCATCACGGCACCTGTTAGTGGGTGGGGATATATTAGGCAGCAAGTGAACATTTGGTCCTCAAAGTTGATGTGTTAGAAGCAGGAAAAATGGTTTTGATAGAAAGGTGTCAGAATACACAGTGCATCGCAGTTTGTTGCGTATGGGGCTGCATAACCGCAGACCAGTCAGGGTGCCCATGCTGACCCCTGTCCACCGCTGAAAGTGCCAACAGTGGGCATGTGAGCATCAGAACTGGACCACGGAGCAATGGAAGAAGGTGCCTGGTCTGATGAATCACGTTTTCTTTTACATCACGTGGATGGCCGGGTGCGTGTGCGTCACTTTCCTGGGGAACACATGGCACCAGGATGCGGAAGAAGGCAAGCCAGCGGAGGCAGTGTGATGCTTTGGGCAATGTTCTGCTGATAAACTTTGGGTCCTGCCATCCATGTGCATGTTACTTTGACATGTACCACCTA